>CM042016.1:53878093-54312381 GCA_023525715.1 Cichorium intybus | reverse complement strand
AATCCCATAAGTATTTATCTCAAAACAGCCAAAATTTAGGGGTATACCTCAAAATAGCCAAGGAAAACACAGTTGGCAGCCATGGGCTGCGTTTTCCTCCCTCCCAAGCACCAACTGCGTTTTCCTCCCTCCCAAGCACCAACTGCGTTTTCCTCCATCCACCTGCGTTTTCCTCCCTCCCAGCTGCGTTTTCCTCCTTGAGTTTTTGAGTTTTTGCGTTTTCCTCCCTCCCAGCTGCGTTTTCCTCCCTCCCAGCTGCGTTTTCCTCATTGTGTTCTTGAGGTTCTTGGTGGTTCATGAGTTTAGTTTAAATTTTTGTCCAACTTTGAACACTCGTCATTTGTTCATACGAAATCGGATTGAGTTGAATTTTTTTTAACGTGAAGTGTATCAGTAGATGTGTTCACAAACATGATTAACAAAAATTTATGATGTCGGAAAGTGTTACGGGATCGAAAATTTTGACGCTTTTTTTCCCCGATTTATATATCTGGGCTGATGGGCCGGTAGCCAACGAAAACGCAGCCCGTCTAGAGGAAAACGCAACCCGTCTAGAGGAAAACGCAGCCCAGTGAGCCCGTTAAGAGGAAAACGCAGCCCATGGCTGCCAACTGTGTTTTCCTTGGCTATTTTGAGGTATGCCCTTAAATTTTGACTGTTTTAAAAAAAACCCTTATGGAATTAGGCTGTTTTAGTCATTTTCTCTAAAAATAATACCTAAATCCTTAAGCCTACATTGATGATCTCCCCACCAATAAACCCATTTCACCTTTTCACCAATAAACCCATTCATACCGCGTCTTAATGGATAACACAAAAGCTTTCAAGTTTGACCGAGGGTTTGGTTTGGCGGCGGGCTGACTAATCAAGGCGATCGTCTTCCATCTCTCGATTAAACTACATCTATAAATTCATTCATATGGTTTTCTGATTCCACAATCTTCCACAAACAATCAAACCAACCCCATCTAATCCCCCCAATTCGAATCCAAAAACACCATCAAATTTGGGCGAAATTTGGATTCGGAAGAACGATGGAGCTCACAAGCCTAATTTCTTCCATGCCAACTCTCCCTCTCTTCTTCTCAATGTATTTTTCAATATACTTGACTGCCCACTTCATCGTCTTCCGTAATTGGAGTCCGAAGCTCCGCCCTGAAGCCGCCAGCTGCTTAATCTCACTTGCCCATGGCACCCCAGCGGTGTTACTTGCTTGTCTCGCCATCCTCGCCGACTCCACACACGGGTTCGCCTCGGTCAACACCCGTTTTCAGAACACCGTTCTCGAATACAGCATTGCGTACTTCTTAATGGATCTTTGCCACTATCTAGCCTTTTACCCAACCGATATCCTCTTCATAGGTCATCACTTAGCTACCCTTTTCGTTTTCATCACCTGTCGGTACCTAGTACTTCACGGCGCATACGCAGTGTTGATTTTACTTGCCCTAGCGGAGATCACGAGCTTCTTCCAGAACGTTTGGACGCTAGCAAGTGCGCGAAGGGAGGATTCCGAAACTGCACGCCAGGTGTTTGCTTTTTTGTCTCCTCCATTTTACGTGCTATATTCTGCTGTTAGAGGGTTTGCGGGGCCTTTGTTTGTTTACAAAATGGTTGTTTTCTATTCGAGTGGGGCTGCTGATAATGTTCTTCCTAGATGGCTTTGGGTTTCTTGGATTTCTGTTGTTGTTATGGCGATTTCAGTTAGTATACTTTGGATTTCAAATCTTTGGATCGAATTGTATCGAGAAAGAATGTTTAAGATTGAAAAAGACAAGAAAAGTACATAGAAAAAGGAATGAATTAAGTGATATATATTGTAATATTCATCATTATATATCAATTGTTACTCTTTTGAAATCAAACTGTGAATGTTATTACTCCATGTTATGTTACAATCACTGTAGTATACAGAACATATAATAACGAATAATAAACAGAAAAAAAAAAAAAAGGAAATCACACAAACTCCCTTGATATTATTTTACTGTCTTCCACTTTTACTTTGAGTGATAATAATTAATTGTAGAATTTATAATGCTTGGCTTGCTTAATGATATTGTAAAGTCCTCCAATAGGCGATAGAATCATCAAACACAGACCAAGAAATATGCAAATCTGAAATATAAAAAAGATCAAAAAAAATATATCAGTTTAATTTTATTCTTGTTTGTATAAAACAAATAATAAAGTAAAAAGTAAAAACCTACCCAATTGGTGCACCAAGACAAGCTAAACCTCTTTGGCTTGCAGATTGCAAGCCACATTATGCATGGAAGCTTACAAAATCAAAAAGTCAAAAAGTCATATACTTGGATTTAAAAAAGTTAAGAAAATTTATTTGTTTAAAAAAATTAAAAAGATATTCTTACGAAATAAGTTGTGGGGGCAAATGCTAAGCCTCCAAAGAATCCAAGGAGACCTCCAAAGAAAGGGAAAGTTATGGCGACAAACATTGTGAAAGCTGGATCAATTGTAAAAAATTAGTCAATTAGTCAAATAGTCAAATAGTCAACGACCTTTAAATTATATAAGTTCGCGACGCTTTTTCTTAACTAGTGTTGTACTTTATTGAGAGTGTCACTAACCTACGTAGATATTACGTGTGATAAAACGCAAGATCCAGGTTGGTTTGAAATTTAATTTCTTCACCAACAAAGTCTCCATCATGTCAAAAACCGGCATCGCATAAATCTATAAAAAGTCGAGATTTTGTTAGAAAATTGCAAATAGAATGTTATTAGGTGTAAAAAAAAAAAAAACTAGAGCAAATTAATGCAAATTGAAGAGATTAGTTCATACTTTACCCTATTTACCAATGTGGACAACGTACTTTATTCTTTTCTGTTAAACAATATACTTATATTTCTTTACCAATAGTAGCATTTTACTTTTTTTTTTTACATATAATAATAACGTAGTTACATTTTGCTATTAATTATATGGGCATTGCACTTTATTTGTTACATAGTGTAAAGAATTTTAAGTAAGTTGTTATAAGGTACATATTTGCTATTATTGGTATAAAATATACTTATGTAAGTAATATGTTATTATTGGTAAATACATGTAAGTATCTTGCTATTATGGGCAAAAAATAAAGTACATTGTGTATATTAGTAAATAGAGTAATGCATGTTGCTATTTCCAGAACAAATTACAAAAAGGGCATTATATTTTGGACAATTATGCAGTTTAACGACTTATACTCTATCTTTTTTCCAATCAAAGCATAAAATCTTTTGACATTATTCCAATTGAAGTATTATTGAACCACTTTAATCTATAGAATTCAAAATGGTTAATTTGGAAAATTACTAATGCAACCTTATATAAACGAAATTACCCGTGAGAGACTTGATATAACATATCAAAATGGTTACTTTGGAAAAATTTATTGGGAAAAAGAGTAAATTACAGTTTTGGTACTTGTGGTTTACACCAAATAACAATTTTGGTCTTAGTTTTGAAAATCTTGCACTGTTGGTCTCCTGTGGTTTCTAAATCCTTCACTTTTGATCCCCTATAGTTTCCAAATCCTTTACTTTTGGTCCATGTGGTTTACACAAATGGTAACAGAGAGAGGGACCAAAAATGAAAGATTTTAAAACTAGAAGAACTAAAAGTGAAAGATTCAGAAGCCACAAGGAAATAAAATACATTTCAAATTATGGTCCAAATTAAAAAAACGTACCTGATAGCTTCCGATGACGTGGATGACCACAAACAAATTAGCAGCCGCAATAAGCCATTTAGGTTTATTTAACGAAATTAAAATATTATCCGCCACTTGATTTCCAAACATATAATATCCAAGAAAAGCCACCGGAAAATAACACAACGCCACCACAACATACGCCACCACCACCCCTTTCCACATCGGCCCCTTTGAAGGCTTTTCGGGTGTTGAAGGAATTGTTGCCTGAATTTCAAGAACAACGTTATGGCCCGCATATGCAAATGCCACGTCACCCAAAGCTGTCAGAAAATTGAACGTTGTTTCTGATGGGTTTTTGCCTTTGTATCCGTACTCTACATTTTCTTGCATGCCCTTACTGACAGAAGCTGTCCAAGCAATCGTGGAGTAGCTGTTTGACAAGAACAGTGAATTACAAAAATGGTCCCTGTACTATTTGGTTTTTACCGTGTTTTGTTCAAAATTGAATTCTTTTCCAATTTTCGTCCTTATTTCAAGGTTTCATATCGAGTTTGGGCTCTGGAACCTTAAAATAAGGACCGAATTTTGTTTGGTAAGAACACTTTAAACTAGAGGAAGTTATAAAAATGGTCCTTGTGCTTTTTGATATGTTCCGTGTTTAGTCCAATACTGAAACCTTTTTCGGTTTTGGTCCTTATTTCAAGGTTTTATATCGATTTTGGTTCTGCAACTTTGAAGTAGGGACCAAAATCGAGTAAATTTTTGTGAAGAACACTTTACATTTAAATAAATTACAAACATGGCCTTTGTGCAATCTGATTTTTACCGCATTTAGTTAAAAATTGAAATATTTTTCAGTTTTAGTCCTTATTTCATGGTTTGATATCGATTTTTTGGTCTATGGATCCTTAAAACAAGGACCAAAAGAGTAATTGCTTGGAAAAACCACTTTAAATTAGATTAAATCGCAAAAACGGTCCATGTGCTTTCTGATTTTTATTGTGCTTAGTCAAAATTCAAATTTGGTCATTGTTTCAAGGGTTCATATCGATTTTGATCCCTGAACCGTGAAATAATGACCATAACAGAGTAATTGTTTAGCATGAACACTCTAAACAGAAGTAAATTACAAAATAGTCCCCATGCTTTTCGATTTTTACCATGTTTAGTCCAAAATTGCAACCTTTTTCAATTCTAGTTCTTATTTCAAGGTTTTATATTGTTTTGGTCCCTGAACAAAATCAGAAAGTCCCACGGACCAAAAATTGATACAAAACCATGAAATAAGAATCCAAACTAAAAAAATTTAAATTTTGGAGTAAAAATTAGTAACCACGGGACCCATTTTTTTAATTTACTCGTTTAAATCACAATACTCGATTACTATTTTACATTTTTACTTAACCACAAGGGTAAGAATGTAAAAACTTACGTTAAAGACATGACAGCGGCAGCCAATGAGACACCCGAAATGGAGTTAAAATTCGGAAGGTGAGACAAAACAAAATGAACCGAAGCAAAAATCATAATAAAATACGTCGTTTTAATTTCTTTGCAATTTGGACAAAGAGTATGATGAATTTTCTTTATCGATGTCCCTCCTGTCACCATATAAACAATGTCCACACCAACTTCACAAATTAATTGTTGGGGCACAACGATATATAAACCGAGTTTTTCCCCAAATGCTTCTTGCCCTAATTCATGGTATCTATCGAACCGTTTTCCAGGTATCATTTCGTGCATTTCCACCATTTGCCATAGTGTGTATAATGTTATTATCCATGAAAGGATAAGTATGACCACACCTGGTCCCCTGTTTATGAAATGAATTTGTTGTGTTAGTGTTTAGAGTGGATTACAAAAATGGTCCTTGTTGTTTTTAATGTTGGATGTGTTTAGTCTAGAATTGAAATCTTTTTTAGTTTTGGTTTTTATTTCGAGGTTTTGGTCCATGGAATCTTGAAATAAGGATGAAAGTCGAATGTTTAGAATAAGTTACAAAAGTGGTGTTTGTTGTTTTTAGATTTGACCGTGTTTAGTCCAAATTTGAAAATATTCAGTTTTGGTCCGTGGAATCTTGAAATAAAAACCAAAATCAGATATTACGGTGTTTAGAGTAAATTACTAAAAGGGTTCTTGTTCTATTGAGTTTTTAGGGTGTTTAGTCTAAAATTGGAATCTTTTTCAAATTTGGTCCTTGTTTCAAGTTTTTGTATCGATTTTGCTACTTGGACCTTGAAATAACTACCAAAATAGAAAGTCCGATGTACCAAAATCGATATGAAAACTTGAAACAAGGACCAAAATGAAAAAAAAGTTCTAAATTTGGACTAAGCTTACTAAAAATGGTCCTCCTTCTTCTTGAGTTTTTATGGTGTTTAGTCTAAAACTGAAATCTTTTTCAATTTTGGTCCTTATTTCAAGTTTTCGTATTGATTTTGCTTGTAGGAACCTTGAAATAACGACCAAAATCGATAGGAAAACTTGAAACAAGGACCAAAATGAAAAAAAGTTTCAATTTTGGACTAAGCTTACTAAAAATGGTCCTCCTTCTTCTTGAGTTTTTACGGTGTTTAGTCTAAAACTGAAATCTTTTTCAATTTTGGTCCATATTTCAAGTTTTCGTATTGATTTTGCTTGTAGGAACCTTGAAATAACGACCAAAATAGAAAGTACGAGGTACCAAAATCGACATGAAAACTTGAAACAAGGACCAAAATGAAAAAAAGTTTCAATTTTGGACTAAGCTTACTAAAAATGGTTGTCCTTCTTCTTGAGTTTTTACGGTGTTTAGTCTAAAACTGAAATCTTTTTCAATTTTGGTCCTTATTTCAAGTTTTCATATCGATTTTGCTTGTAGGGACCTTGAAATGAGAACCAAAATAGAAAGTACAAGGTACCAAAATCTATATGAAACCTTGAAATAGGGACTAGTACTGAAAAAAGGTTTCAGTTTTGGACTAAACATGGTAAATAACAGAAGAGAGAGGGACCATTTTTGTAATTTATGTTAGTTTTTAATAGAAGAAAGAGTAAATTACAAAGTGGTCCCAGTTTTTCATGATAAAAGTCGTGCTTAGTCTAAAATTGAAATATTTTTCCAGTTTTTTTCATTATTTCAAAACTTTGTTCGATTTTGGTCCATGAGCTACCGATTTGGTCTTATTTCAAGTCTTCATATTGATTTTGGTCCATATTTCAAGACCCCAAAGATCAAATTCGATATGAAACCTTGAAATAAGGACCAGCAATGAAAACGGTTTCAATTTTGGACTAAACATGGTAAAAGTCAGGAAGCACAGGGACCAATTTTGTAATTTACTAAAGAAGAAATTAACGGGAATCGAAGGACAACGTAAAATCGTTTTGAGTTTTCGTTTTGAATTTAGGAGTAATACCATCCAAGATTTGACATGGCGTAAGGAAGACTCAACACTCCAGCTCCAACCATGGCGGTGACATTGTGGAAAGCAGCGTACCACCATTTTGCGTTTCTTGATCCAGTGATTGGAAGCCAATCATCTATTGCTTTCTGTTCTGCTGTCCTTTCATCCTGTTATCACATACAACATCATACACAAAGGTACAAATTATTACAATCTTCTGTTTTTCTTTGCTGAATCTTGTTATAAATGCATCAAGTAGAGAATCTTTTTACGTATCCCATTTGCTAATGCATGCTTTTGTTTCATAAAAGCGAATCGCACACTAAGTGTTCGATGATATGCTTCTAAGAGAAAAAAAAAAAAAAAAAAAAAAAACACTATCTTACAACAATGGATGTATTCTCCTTTGGATCTTTTGATTCGATATATGACTTCAAATCGTCTGTACTTTGAGTTCCCATGAGGATTGATAATATCCAAGAAAAAGTATCTAAAGAAGAAACTGAAAACAGAGGGATAGATACACTTATTTAAGTAGTGCTCATTTTAACAAGATGAAAAACAGCTGTTCATATAAAGACAATTTGCCGGCCATTTATTCTGTTTTTGCAGGCCGTTTTCTGGGCTGTCATAATAATATTTGTTCTAAAATCTAAAAATCTCCATCAAAAATAGTCTTTGGAAACTTCATTTTATGTCTTGTTCCTAGTCGCCAAATCTCACATCCATTTTTCTTGGACCTGAAAAGGACCAATATGCCCCTATGTGGTATTTTTGTAGAAATCGTAAAGTGTTCAAATCTCAACAACTACAGTGTGGGATATCAACACACTGTGCCACCTAGCAGGCTACTATGTACCTGATTTACATCAGGACAGTGTTAACCAACTCAGGGGTTGTTGGGACTACTTAGCAATATTTTGATGGATACTATGCAAATCTTGTTGTAATATACTTCATAAAACTTTATTGGATTTGATTACACACGTTAAAACAAAAATCTACATTGGTAGAGTTAACTAGTAGCTGATGTTTTCTATGTATAGCTGTCGAAATGCTATATTTTTTCTTAACTTTGAAGAAAATTACAAGTGAAACTAGAAAAGACAACAAGCTCTGGTAAATAAATACAAGTTTTGGGAACATGTATATTAATATGCACACATACATACTAACTACAAGCATATATAATCAAACGAAAATAAGGGCTAGAAGTGGTATTCCTATTTTTTCTTGTACACACTCTTTTCAACCATAATAATTCCCGAAGAGCTTTTAATGATCTCCATGGTTGTTCTCATCATCACCTCACAAGTGTTTCTTGACTTACAAGCCAAGTTGTATATGATAACTTGCTAAGCAATTAAGAGAAAAACTCGTAGTCTTTGGCTTGAACAATGATTTGTCTTAATCCCCCGATAGGTGAGACGACCATCAAAGTAACTCCAAGTATGATACATATCTGAAATTCGTTAAATTGAGTGTTAATAAAAATTATCAAATACGTCTGAAAAAAATGGTTTTTGCGGGTGTTCGATGTTGTAGCAACCTAACCCGAAAGTTATAGACTAAACAACTTAGGGGCTGTTTGATTTGTACTGGTCCAGTAAGAGGTTACGTCTGACTCGGTCCGAGTCAGACCGTTTGATAACCCCAAAATTCACATCTGGCTCGATTCTAAACCCTTAAATTTACTTCTTACTCGGTCGGCTTAAGGATAAGTCTGACTGGGTAAGACATTGACTCAGTCAGCTCTTAGTCAATCAGCAAGTGTCAAACAGCCCCTTAAAACTATAGTGGAAGTTATTGGTAGCCTATAACTTAAAAGAGTTATTACAATAATACATACCCAGTTGGTGATCCAAGATAAGCTCCACTTTTTAGGTTTACAGATGGAAAGCCACATGATGCAAGGCAACTGAAGAATGAAGAGCAAGAAAACAAAATTAATACCATAAAAATCGAGTTTTAAAAGAAAGAAAAAGAAAGAAGAAATAGGAAAAGATGAAGTTGAAGTTGCGTACGAAGTATGTTGTTGGGGCGAAAGCAAATCCTCCGAAGAAACCAAGTAGTCCACCGAAGAAAGGAAAGCAAATACCTACGAACATTGTGAATGCTGCAAACCAAAAGAAAAAAATAGTAATCGGTTAATAACGCGTAGGCCCCACAAAATGGTTAACTTGTTTTCGGTCTATACGATGTAGTATTCTTACCAACGTATGTATTCCTTGTTATAAACCGAAGAAGGAAACTTGGGGTGAAGTTCAACTTCTTGACCAACACGGTTTCAATCATATCAAATACCGGCATCGCGTAAATCTACAAAACAAAAAACTTACTTTAGATAAACATGGGTAATGACAATGTTAGATCTTTTTTACTTAATACAGAAAGAACGAATCAATAAAGAAAATCATGAAAAAAAAAAAGCTTTCCCAAAGTTTTTAAATTTGCATTCTTTTGATTTCAAGACGTCATTAATTTTCGCACCTGGTAGCTACCAATGACGTGTACCACAACGAACAAATTAGCCATGGCGATTAGCCATGTAGGCTTCTGTAAAGTTTGAAGAATATTATCCGAGACCGAGTTTCCAAACACCCAATACCCGATAAGAGCAACCGGGAAGTAGCATATGGCAACGACTATATAGGCAACAATCACTCCTTTCCACATAGGACCCTTTGAAGGCTTCTCCGGGGTTGAAGGAATGGTGGCTTGGATTTCCAACACAACATTGTGCCCCGCGTATGCAAAAGCAACATCACCCAATGCACTAAAGAAGTTAAACACAGTCCCGACTGTGCTCTTAGCCTTGTATCCATATTGTACATCGGGTTGCACGCCCTTCTTCAAAGAAGTAGTCCATGCAATTGTAGAGTAACTGCATTACGACAATTTGTTTGTTATTCCTCTCGAAAAACTTTAGGCCAACGCAAGATAGTTGAACTACGTTTGACATGGATTAGACCGGAGCTCGATGTCAATGGAAAAAAATGCAATTTTTTTGTCCCATTCAAAAAGGTAGGAAAAGATTTGCTCTCGATCTCTCGCTTGTACAAAAGACGTAAATGTCATTTTCATAATTATCATCATCGACAATAGCCCTAGAAAGCTTGCACAGTCCCGTCGTGTTCAGCCATGTCACATGTGACAAATGCAGCCTATGGGACTTGACATGCTTTCTAACGCTATTTTTGATGATGAAAATGATGAGGATATTAAGGTCTTTTGCATAGACGAGTAATTGGGAGTGAGCCCATATCTCGTCTTTTTGAGTGGGACAAAAACTTGAAATCTTTGTTTCATTAACATGCGTCTTAGCTAGTCACAATGCACCGTATCTCAAACGTAGTACAACCTGTCCTGTGTTGTCCTTTTGTACTGCTAAATCTTCTTATTTTTTATTATATATTATTTTTTCGTCTAAATACCTGAGCGACATAACGGCTGCTGCTAAAGAGACCCCAGAGATAGAATTGAAGTTTGGTAAATGGGAAAGAACGAAATGCACCGAGCCAAAGATCATAATAAAATAAGTGAGCTTGATACTCTTGCAGTCGTCTTTGCAAACCAAGTCATGAAATTTTTTCAACGATTTTCCTCCGGTGACCATATAAACAATATTCACACCGACTTCAACAATCAATTGTTGTGGAACCACAATATACAGACCGAGCTTTTCCCCAAAAGCATGTTGCCCGAGCTCATGATATCTATCAAACCGTTTCCCGGGCACAATTTCATGCATCTCAACCATTTGCCATAACGTGTATAACGTTACAACCCATGATATTACCAATACCGCAACACCCGGACCCCTAAAATAACACAATATTAAAAAAATTCAAAGTTAGTTTTATTTTATTGTAAGATCGTTAACAATATGATTGATTAGTTAAATGGAGTGAAACGAACCATCCGAGTTCAGACATGGCGTATGGTAGACTTAGAACACCGGCTCCCACCATGGCTGTGACATTGTGGAAAGCGGAGTACCACCATTTTGCATTTCTTGATGATGTAATTGGAAGCCATGCATCAATTGCTTTTTCTTTTTCAGTTCTGTTGTCAACCTGTTTATATTTTATGGATATTAGTCGTATAAATTATTATAACGAATTTAGAATTGTTGTTTTCTTTTGGAAACGGAAAGACTAAAGGCATTTTATTGGTGGATCTAGCGTATAGATACGGGGTACCCAGTTTTGAGTGTAATAGAAAGAAAATTGTTATTTAAGTAAATATCTTAGTTTAAAATTATGATTCAGATATGGCACAACAATCTAAGGTGGGTCCACATATTCGTTAATTCAACAAATAAGATATCATTATATTATATTTGGAAATATTTCTTATTTGTTACCATATAAGTCGTCTGTAAAGTTCTATTTGCACTGTTGCTATATGGAAACCGACCCATTGCCAAACTAACTTGGAAATAGGGATAGGCTTGGTGTGGTTTGGTCAGTTTTATACTGAAATCACATCGAAAACTGCATAAATCGGTTTTTAGATTGTTAAAACCGCATTGTTTGGTTTTTGTATTTGGTATGGTTTGCGGTTTTAAGTGCAGTTCGATTTTCATATGGTTCTGTTCGGTTTATAAACCGCAATAGCTGAGATGAGGTTTTTACATTGGAGTGATTTTAAAACTGCGAAATTGATAGATTATAATCATATTTTGGGCTTATAACAAATCGAACACAAATGTAAAACGACTTTATGACCAGTTGGTTGTTAAAGTGCTAAAAGAATATCAAAATTGCGGCTAAAACATATTTGAGAAGACCTAAAATCATATTTACGTGATGAAAAATACATATTTTAGGTCTTGAAACTAAATCTTTGTCTATGTTAGGAACTTAGATTTAAAGTGAAATCCAATTCTTAGCTTCTTTTTAGTCAACTTTATTTCAAAGAAAAACTTTAATATGCAATATATACTAATTAAATATTTAGAAGATCACATAGCGCGGTTTTGCGGTGCGGTTTTTGGTATGTCGTTTTACAAATGGTGCGGTGCAGTTTTTGCGATGCAATATATATGATACAAAACCGCACCGCACTACAAATAATCTAAGTTTTGAAAAATAGAAAACCACACAATCAGTTTATTTGTTCGGTTTCGGTTTGCAGGTTTTTGCGGTTTTTTGGTTTGCGGTTCGGTTTTTGCTCACCCCTATCGGAAATACACAATATTGACACTGGGAATCTCTATTTAATATGCAGGGAAGATGAACAAAGATGACATGGTGAAATAGAATCCAAAAAGCGATTAGGCAACACATAATTTTAACAATAAAAGACATATAAACAAAACTACAAAAGAGACAACCATGGTATCTTTGTTGTCTTATTGATATATTGACCTACCTTGTTAACTATATCATACACCAGCAAGTATTTTATATACGAGATTGTACTGTTAATCAATTACAAAATTTCAAAAGAGGAGAAAATACCTTGTTATCGGAGTATTGTGGATCTTGTGTGCCCATGGTGGTATAGTTAACCACTTACTACACAAAACCTAAATATCAACACTTAACAATCCAGTTGTCAATAGAAATATGGGTGGCTGGAGTTATGATTTAGTGTACTGATATTTATAGAGAGTATTATGGAGGCACGAGCTTTTACACTTGAAGTCAATTGTATTTGCTGTTTCCAGGAAGCCGTTGGAGTCCATGTGCTTTGCTTGGGTCAACGCTCCAAGTCTAAGGATTCTATCCAATCAAAATTATTTTATTAGTCATTTTAGGATTAAATATAGGACAATTTGAAAAAAAAAAAATAATAATAAAAAATATTAAGTTTACATAAAATTTCAATTTTGATACTTATTGTTTTTTTGCAATTAAATTATTAAGTTTTCTAATTTGTTGTAATTTTGACCATTTGACCGGTCAACCAAGTTGCTAGCTGACGTGACAGAATGTCAAAATCGAAAAAATATAAAATGTAATCATTTAATTGCAAATAAAAAATACAGTGTCAAAATGGAAAAAAATAAAATGTAATGACTTAATTGCAAAAAAAAAAAACACATTGTCAAAATCGAATTTTTATAAAAACTTAGTGTCTTTTGTAACTTGTACATCGTGCATTAAAATTTGTATATACTAAGAAAATCATTACTTTCTATTTTACTAAAAAATTATTTAGCATCGAAATAATTTAAGTTTTTAACTCTTTATATGCCAAAATGTATTGAAATAGTTGCAAAAACAAGTGTCAAAATATGGTATGCATTGTTCACTCATTTGTTACAAAATAGATAAAAACATCATTATAAAATAATGTATTTTAGGTTAATTCTCATTTTAGGTTATTACTTTCGTCATTTAATGTAAAATGGCAAATTACTTTTAATTTTTTTGTCCGTTAATGATAACTTCTATAATTAGTCGTATTCTATCACAAATTGATCGTAGTTTTACTTTAAAAAAAATGAACGAACTTTTGATCAGACACAAAAATATGTATCGATTATTCATACAAAGAATTACGTTATTTAAAATAAAAATTGTCTTTGAAAAAAATCAAAATTGGTTTTATAAACCAACATTGATTTCGTAAAAAAATATATTTATGAACATATGTTCATAAATGAACAACGTTCCTATTTAAAGACATGTATTCTGAAAAAATATGTTCATAGATGAACATATGTTCATTCATGAACATATCATTACAACATGAACTTATTTCTTTCATAATTTACGGTATTATTCATTTATGAACATATATGTTCATTGATGAATATAGTTTCCTACAGTGGTTTCAATCATAGATGAACATATGTTCATAGATTAACCTATGTTTCAATAGTGGAATTACTAAATCACATAACATTTGTAGCTCCTATATTTTAGGGATGGGTAAAAAAACCCAATATGCCCTTGCATGGGTGTGATTTTATATATTAGGTGCATAATTTCTTAGTCAATCTCTTTTAGTCTAATCTATTAATATAATGATCAAAAGGTTATAAAGATGGTTATGTGGTTAGGTGATGTTATTCGGTTCAATATTGAACCTTCTTCTCTCTCTCTCTCTCTCTCTCTATATATATATATATATATATATATATATATATATATATATATATATATATATATATATATATATATATATATATATACACACACACACATACATACATACATACATATGTATATATAAACTGCAAATTTTGTCCCTGTGGTTTACAACAAACTATGGATGGGGTCCAAAAAGTTTTCAACTTGCACCATCGTTCTAAAATCAAAAATCTTTTGTGGTTTTGGTCTTTGAAAAAGTTGAAAGGACTGTTTTTCCCTTTTAACTTCTTTTTTCCATTTTTTATATTCTTTCAAGCAAGCTCCTCCAGATATTCTTTCAATCAAAACGAAGACCGCATCAATTTGCGGTTTGATCCCTAACTATTTTTTTAACTTGGACGGTCCCTATAATATATTTCTGTTAAGCGTTTGGTCCCTGCTAGATGTAAAAAGTCTATTTTACCCTTAATGATTTCTTTTTTATTTTTCTTTATACCCACCCCGATCAATCGTTGTAAACCCATAGACTACCCTATCCAATCCCAAAATCTTATAAATGTGCCCCTCCCTACATCACCGGTGTCGACCTTCAATGGAAAAATAGAACCAACGTTGTGGCTGCGTTCGTTTAACTAGGAAGCTTACTCTGTTCAGCTTCTCCAGAACGCCATCATCGATCGAGGTGTTAGAGGGAGAAACAAATCTTGTTGAAATCGAAGCACTTCGTTCACCTTCTAGTCATTGCCTCTTCTCGGCCCTTCCTTTACAAGTTTAAAAATTTGTAAATCTAGAGATGTTAGGTTAAATTTTCGTCAATAGGGAACTTTGTATGTTAATTTGGTTTTGCATGTTCAAAGTTCTGGGTTTGGTCGTAATTTCTACGCATTCTGGCTTTGTGATGCTCTCGAATTTTTGGGGTTTTGATTTCTCTGTTTTATATCCCAGGTTTAATTTTTGGTTTTGATTTCTGAACCTGATTTATGGGTTTTGATTTTGATTTTTGATTTCTAGGCAGCAGTGTTAATGGTGGTGGTCAGTGGAAGTAGTGGAAGTAGTGTGTGAGGGTGATGGGACCACATGTTTAACTAAACAATTGATCTCTCTATGATGACGGAGGCGGTGGTCGACGACAGTGATGATGGTGGTAGTCGATTAATTTCTCTGTTTCCTCTTTCTCTCTATTGATTAATCTCTCAGTGTATTCGTCTTATTTCTGATTGAATGCACACAACACACACATATACATACAAAAGGTGTATGTTCTTGTTCTCGACGGACGAGTTGGATCGGTGGTGGATACTGAATCCATAATTCATCATGCTGATGGAATTGATGGTTGGCGGTTGCAATTACGTTTCCGATGGTGGTTTATTTAAGGGTGTTTTGATTTAGTGATAATAATGATAGTACCATCATACTTATTCAGACGAGAGAGAGAGAGAGAGAGAGAGAGAGAGAGAGAGAGAGAGAGAGAGAGAGAGAGAGAGAGAGAGAGAGAGAGAGAGAGAGAGAGAGGAGATTTGAACGGGATGGGGGTCGTTGAAATTTATTTTTTTCTTCTTTTTTTTAATTTATAAATAAGTAAGATATAAGAGAAAAGTAAAAAAGAAATCATGAAGGGTAAAATTGACTTTTTACGTAGGGACCAAAAGCGCAACAAAAATAGATGACATGGACTGTCCGAGTTATAAAAAAGAGTTAGGGACCAAACACGCAAATTACCCCAAACCACAGGGACCATTCGTGTAATTTACTCTATATTCAATCATATGCCATCACCTAAGCATGGGTGTTATCACATAAGTGATGCTGATCAAGTGAAACGAAAAACCTGTAATCTTGGGAAGAAGTAGCCAAGAGTGAGGAACATGCGACTTGAATCATGGCATTCGAAACATCTTGCTGCAAAAATGCAATCGAGTGTTATATACTGCCATCTCGGAGTTCTTTTGATCTGTCTTCAAGAAGAAAAGGAATCAGCAGCAAACATTCAGGGTCAGATGGATCTTGTTTGTCCTATAAAAATACAATATGTAAGTCAAATTTTAAGGCAAATTACATTGAAAAAAGGACGTGCTTTTAGTCTATTTTCTCCAAGAAATGTTTTTTTTTTTTTTTTTTTCTTTCAAAATTAAGTAACGGATATGGTTCGGAAGTAATAAACCGATAATAAGATTAATAAGTCAAATTTTATTTTATGTAAGTGAGTGCTGTTAGTATTATACATTTATACTATATGCCTTCAAACTTTGATTCCAAAATTATGTTTAGGAAAATGTGAATTAATCGAATATTAATAACACTGGGAATACTTTTTGTTTGATTATTAAATATATTGTGCATTGATGCTTAGAACGCTTATTTATATCGAATGATACATTAGTTTTACGTTAAAAACTTTATAAAGATGTGGGCATACATAAACTTATGATTATAAAACTCGTCACATATAAGACTATTTGCAATGGTTATCACGGAAGGGTTCGTGATGCTCAGTTGGATAATTATCACATTATGAACACCATAAAGGGTGCAATGTGATGGCATGTGATGGATCGCATTAGACCACACCCAATAGAAAAAAAAGTGTATTTTTATTATTTTAAATCTTAGCCAATAGGAAACTAACATTTTTATTTTAATATTGATTTATTTTTAATTAAAAAAGATGATGTGGTGTGATGGATATACCATTTCAAATGTGATAGAGTGTGATGGTGAGATGACAACACATCACATGACATGGAGTGATGGATACTCTTAATAGCCTAAGTATCGAGAACTTGATAATCTTGACACTCTTAAAGCGGGTCCCAACAATGGAACAAAGTACGTGTTCAAAACTTGTACGAAGAAGCGTCGGTCGAATATATTAACGAATATGTGTTCAATATTAGACCTATTGAGGGAATATGGTAGTTGCCCTAATGGCTTGGAACGATGCTTCCCATCAATTTATAGGTTACAATAATTGAATTACATTTAATATTGATATTATGAGGTGTTCACATGTGCTATAAGCCCGACCACTGTAACTTGAGAAGCGGTTTAGTTTTGTGATGTCCTACATCATATATACGAATGAGATCTGACTTTTTAAGTTCATATATTTCTAATTTTTTCCTACAATCATTGTGATGTTAATTTTACATGTTACTCGTAAGGTCATTTGGGGTGACGTCTCGCGAGTATGATTTACAGTTTAGTACTTTTAGCAATATTAGTGTAACTTTGATCTTTTTCCCTTTCTATAATCACAATAACTTATTAACTATTTTGAATAATTATACATATATGGTTTCCGATGAGTGAAAATAACTTCCAAATAATTCTCGGTTCTTAGATCTTCCCAACTTTGAATCCCAACCGTCTTCATAGCCTGCCTATTTATAATTATTTCACCTCTTTTTGTCGGGTTAGTTTCATTTGAAGCCACGTTCTGAGGTGATGTATTCACCTGATACCCACATTTGTCTCACAACTCGGGTATTCAAATGCATGCCCATGTTTTGTTCCTGCACGTATATACAACTAAGGTTGGTGAGCTGATTAGATTACCAAAGAGGAGTTTATTTCAATGGAGGCTATGGATATGCAAGGATAAATGAAATCAACAAGCGTCAATGGTAGTTAAGGTAATTAGATCATAATTGTTATTTTAGAAATTGTCAATTCTTTTAACATGAAGATTGAATTGATGATGATGTGGGAGGTAAGAAATTCAAATGACCCTGTTGAAGTTGAGGTTATAAAGGTAAGTATGAAAGTGCATTGTTATTTCAAGTTGTGATATGAAGGTTAATGTAACGTCCCAAATTTCGTAATAAATTTTTCGTTTTAAAAACAACTTAAAAACAATAAAATAGTTGCCAGATAAAACCCTTCAATTTAAAACTTAGTAATTAAACATATAAAACATATTTATCAAAACATTTACAAACATTGTCCAGCGGAAAACTTAGTCATTGAAATCCTCAGATGCGATACATTCACACCGTGCTCCAAACATAAGCCAGTATTTACCTGAAAAACAGTTAGGGTAAAATGTAAGCACAAAGCTTAGTGAGTTTTCCAAAAATACCACACGATCCATCATATAAACATCATCGTCGGCTTTCGCCGGCAATCATCGTGTGACTCTCGGGCTTGCCCGATCCGTCCTCGGCTCTCGTGCTTGCCCCGATCCACCGGAAATCATCGTGTGACATTCGGGCTTGACCCGATCCGTCCTCGGCTCTCAGGCTTGCCCCGATCCGCCGGAAATTATCATCATCGACTTTTGTCGGCAAACACGTAAAGCACAAATAATCATATTATTACACAAAGTAATAAAGACTATCTACGCATGTAACATCACCCATAGTATAGTGAGAAGACTCACCTGGTCCGCGACTTTAAGCTAGACAACACTCTACGCGAGTGCCCTCAGATCCCGACAATACGCACTTCCTAACAAGGATAAACACAACTTAGAACTTTCTAAATCCCGATCAGGATAAAACTATAAGACCGGCATCCAAAACCCTCAAGTTTGACCAAAAGTTAAACTAGTCAAAAAATCAACGGTCAACGGTCAAAGTCAACAGTCGAAGTTAGTGCCGCTAACTCTTAGAGTTAGCACCGCTAACTCCCCTATTCAACCCAAATCTCCATTAAGTGCTTAATCCGCTAAGTCAGAAGCCACAACTTCCAGGGGTTGTCATAAACAGTCCCTTAACTCATAAAAACGTGAATTCCATCCACTAATCCTTGCCAAAGAAGCTCATGGTGACAAATCTAGTTCCAAAATGAAGATTAACAAACTTAAACTTCATTCAACACCACATTAAGACTAGGCTAAGGTTTTTCTCAAGGATTCAGAAGCTAAAGGAAGAAGAACTCATCCCATAGTTCCTAAATCCCACCTCACTCCAAGAAATGGAGCCATCATCGTCTCAAGAAGTTCTTACAGACATCATAACACCAATTACACCCATGATACTCAATGAGACAAAGATTAGAACACTTACAAGGGTCCCAAAACCATGAGCAAATCTGATTTCCTTCACCAACCAACATTCCTAGTACTCTTGCTCCTTCTTCACTCCCAAACATCCTTCAAAACTTCATAGTATGAGCCAAGAACATCAATGGAGATTAGATAGTGTTTCATGGGGTTTTCTCAGGGCTGGAAGTGAAGAAATACGAACCCCAAGTGAGTTAACTCAAAAATGACTCAGATCCACGAAAATAGAGTGTTTTCCCGCTCATAGACAGTTAGTGGCGCTAACCTGAAGGTTAGCGTCGCTAATCCTCGAGTATGTCCAAATTCTGCATTTTTTTCAGACTGTCGCGACTGATCCGCGTCTTGATCAGATTAGGGGCGGTAATATTCTTTTTCCCATTTTATCATTTTTGATTTCTTATTAATTGTCATCCTCTCGATACTCGATTCCGGGCTTTACATTTTGACTCTTTAAAACTCGAAACTTGACTTTTCGGGATTAGGGTCTTACAGTTAATTACATATATAGTTTAGTTGTTTTAAGTCATCAAACATGTAATTGCACTTGAATTTGTTACAACTGATGATTGTTTTGTATTTGGTTACAATCACCATCCAAAGAGGTAGAAATATTTGACTATGGGGAAAGTTTCCAGCTTTACCAATCACAATTTATGAGAGAATTAAGTGATGATGTATTGTTATGATCTTCTTTTGTAAGTGTGTATGTATTCTAAAAGTTGTATGTTATTAATAAGAATATTCAACAAAAAAGTACAAGCGTACTCGGGCTCTTGCAAACTGGAACTAGTAGGATGCCCAAGCGCTCGGGGCGTAATCTTTTTTCTACCGATTAGATACAACTGGCTCATCGATTGAAGCAACAATTCATATTGATTTACCTAGTGTGGTTGTTAAAAGTGGGAAGAGAATACATTGTTTTCGTGATGAGTCAGATTAAGATGATTATATTTCTCTATATTAAGGCTAATTTAGAAATTAGACTTTTCATCTGTAATGAACTTTTTTGTTTTACGTTACTGACATTTGATTTTGTGGACATTTTTATACTTGTTGATGTTTAATTTTACATTTGTAATTATTAGCAAATTTTTTTTACCATTTACCAATACATATATACTTATTTTAGTATACCCTTAAGTGATGCATAAAATGTGTGAGTTATGTTGGAAACTGGAAATGGGAAACTACAACATAAGTTGATATTCTTTCATTTGTTTGTTAATTATAGCATCTTAATTACCTTTTGTGCTGGGACGATGTAGGTTTGGGAAGCAGTCGGTGGATTCTACAGCAGGAGCTTGGAAACTGCAACAATTGGTAATGAAAATTCGATTTTTATTATCATAGCATCTTGCTTAGGTTTTTTTTGTTAGGACAGTGTATGTTTGGGCAGAAGTTGTTGGATTATAATATGCTTGGAAAATGCATAAAATCATAATGTACTCGCCTTTTATTATTTAGTGTACCATCTTACTCCTTTAGTGTTGTGGACTGTGTAGGTTTAGGAATGTAATACCTTAATTTTAAATTATAGAATAATTATGTTAAATATATATTTATACGAGATTAGATGAGTTAAAACGTGAGTTACGATGTTTAAAAGTTAATCAAAGAAAAGTTGGATGTTAAAAGAGAAAAAGAAACAAAAGAAATTGGTTTAAGTGCAACCTGGGTCGTGTAATCGAGCCCGGGTCGTGTTTGACTGGAACCAGGGTCGGGTCGATTAAACCGGAGCGGGTTACGGCGGAATCAAAGCGGAATTTAGCGTATCAAAACCCGGGGCGGGTTGAGCAGCCCGGGTCGGGTTGCGGGTAAAAACCCGAGGCGTGTTTGACAGCCCGGGTCGGGTTACGTGCAGGGTATAAATACCCATTTCTCCTTTCTTTTTCACTTACGAACAACAAACCACTTAGGGCGATTTTTGAGAGCTGATGTGCGATTTTTGAGCTTTGAAATTGAAGGTTTAACGTGGGAAAAAGCTTGGTAAGTCGGATTTAATACTTGAGTTTCGTTCTTGAGTTCTTGAATTGAGTTTTGTATATCTTGAGTTCTAGGGTTCCAAAACCCTAATTGCCAAATCCGATTTTCTGCTTTGAAGTAGCTTATTTATTGTTAATAGATAGTTAATATGTGTCGTGTTGAGTCTCTATTATGGTTATTGTCAAATTCCTACGGTTGATTTGGTAAGAAACCGCAAAAATTGGGAGTTATGAGTAAATAGTGTATGATGTTCATAGATGGTGATCTTGTTAGCTATTAGTTCTTGATCTAATGAGTTAGATGTGGTTAAATTGTTATGAGAATGTTGAAGTATGATATGTGATGTTATTTTGAGCAGATACACATAGGAAGGAAGGAGATACACGAGGCACGGGTGGACCACGGACTGATCAGACATCAGGTGAGTGGTTATAATTCATTATAAATAGTTTGATTATAACTAAATTGACTTATTGTACATATTAATTGGTTGAGATAACCAATTAACCTGACTTAAACAAGATTGAGAATTTCTTGTTGATGTGATTACTTAGCTTGGTTGAATACATTCAATGACTGAGATAGTCATTGAAACAGAGATCTGTGATTTAAATTGTGGAAATTTTGATAACTATTAGATTGATTTCTAAATCTTGATATATTTTCTCACTGAGCTTAATTAGCTCATAAAAGTAGTTATATGATCTGTGTTATAGGTGACAGGGGTAAGAAGATAGCAGAGGGATGATTGCATGGATATGGGACTAGACTTGAACTGTTTGTAAACCTGAATACACTTTTTGTATAGTTTTGTAAACGGTCTTTTATAAACCAGTTTTTGGGACCTGTTGTTTAAAAGTACTTGTTCTTTGATTTCTACTTGTACTTTTGTTGCTTAATCTTGATTATACCATGATCACTGTGTTTATTTTTGAGTGATTATGATGTAATCCAGAGATAAGAAACTGGGTGTTACAAGTTGGTATCAGAGCAAAGGTTTGAGTGAATTAGACTTTAAAGAGTAAACTCTAAACTCAAACTAATAGAGAGAGAGGTCCCATATTGTCCTTATGCAATCATTCTTTAAAACACACATTATGAGTATGTGTGTTATTTTGAGAATTTGATGAGATATGTGATACGAAAAGAGTATTGAGATAAACGAGATTATAACGAGTTAAATTTCTTTTCAGCCTCATTATGAGTTCTGGAAAGGAGAAAGAGGGAGGTGATCACCGAGATGAGCATTCGGGATCACAAGATCAAAGACTGGGGCGCCAGTCTGAAGGCGAGAGACCGCCTGAGTTAACAACATCACTACAAGAGTTGATTGCTGCAGAGGTAGCAAAAGCAGTTAAAAGTTTATTGCCTACCCTAGTGAGACCTCAGATGGAGGTAACGAATAGAAATGATCGAGATCGACCTCCTATCACACCTGTGGTTGGGGAGAGACAGAGAGAGCCGGTTACTATACCTACTGAAATCGGAGGGTCGGGCGAACCAAAGGGTTGCAGTTATGAGACGTTCCGCAAATGCAAACCGAATGATTTCTTCGGTACTGATGATCCTGTTATTGCACGAAATTGGTTGACACATATTGAGAAAGTTTTTCGTACGAGTAAGTGTGCGGAGAAAGATAAAGTTGAGTATGCTACAAATTGTTTACACAAAGATGCTCAATTCTGGTGGGAGAACATAAACCTTGATATAGAGAAAGGATTGGAACCAGAACCAAATTGGGAGGAGTTCAAAATGAAGTTTATGAAGGAGTATTGTTCAAATACTGCAATGAAAAGTTTGGAAGAAGATTTTCTGAGATTGCAGCACGGAACGCGGTCAGTACAGGAGTATACGACAGAGTTCAATGAGAAAGCCAGATTTGCTGCTCATCAGGTGGATACTGAAGAAAGGAAGATTGATAGGTATCTGTGGGGATTGAGGACCCAGATACGAGAGTTTTTACAGAGTTCCAGTTTTACAACTTATCAGCAGATCGTTGAGGCAGCTAAATCTCGAGAAAAAGAACTGCGGAGGCAAGATAGTGAAAGGAAGGGGGACCAAGGAAGCGGAGGCCAGAAGAGGAAGTGGGAAGGAAGACCTGAGGGTAGTTCTCAAAAGCAGCCAGTTCCGAGTTATCAATATCGAGGTGATCCAAGAAAAACTGAGAGCAAATGGTGCGAAAAATGCCGTCGAAAACACGCTGGAAACTGTGATACGAGTACCCCGTCTCTTATGTGTTATCAGTGCGGGAAGACAGGGCATATGGCTCGAGATTGTTTGGAGAAAAATCGTGTGTGT
Organism: Cichorium intybus; assembly: GCA_023525715.1. Lineage (NCBI taxonomy): Eukaryota > Viridiplantae > Streptophyta > Magnoliopsida > Asterales > Asteraceae > Cichorium > Cichorium intybus. The sequence continues at coordinate 54,289,002 of CM042016.1, read as the reverse complement.
TTTAATTGCGGGGAAAGCGGTCATATTCGTCTGGATTGCCCAAAGCCGAGAACTGATTCACGTCGTGAGACTCCGAGGGCGGGACGAGGTGATAATCGGGGCGATAGACGAGATAGAGGCGGTGGGAATGTTAGAACTCGAGCTTTCCAGATGACCGTGGAAGAGGCTAGAGAGCGACCAGATGTGATTACAGGTATTTTTAGCCTGAACTCTCTTCGAGCTCGTATGGTGTTTGACTCTGGTGCATCAATTTCTTTCATATCTGTACCTTTCGCGTCTCGAATTAATGTACCGGTGTCTAAAATGAGTGAGAGCTTAATAGTTGATATTGATGACGGGAGAGATGTTATAGTGAATACTCAATATATAAATTGTCGGCTTGAAATCAATGGGATTTCTTTCCTTATTGATTTGAAGCCGATGAATACTCGTGCATTTGATGTAATAGTTGGAATGGACTGGTTAGATAATAATAGGGCAAATATGGATTGTCACGGAAAGATTATTTCCGTGAGAACTCCGAGCGGGTCGCAGATGTTAATACGAGGTGAACGCCGTTTTCAACATATTCCGGTTGTATCTTTCGCGAGAGCGCGAAGGTATACCGAAAGAGGTGCTCTTTTGTTTATGGCACATGTTGCCCCAATTGAAACCGAACATCCCACTGTGAAGGATGTTGAGATAGTGAGAGATTTTGCTGATGTTTTTCCTGACGATCTTCCGGGCTTACCGCCAAATCGTCAATTGGAGTTTGTTATCGATTTAGTTCCTGGAGCGAAACCGATAGCTCGAGCACCTTATCGATTGGCGCCATCTGAGATGGAGGAGTTAAAGAAACAACTACAAGAACTTTTAGATCGCGGTTTTATTCGCCCGAGTTCGTCTCCGTGGGGTGCGTCGATACTGTTTGTTCGAAAGAAGGATGGTTCTATGCGTATGTGCATAGACTATCGCGAGTTAAACAAGATTACTGTGAAGAATCGTTATCCCTTACCGAGAATAGACGATTTGTTCGATCAATTGGAGGGAGCGGTATATTTTTCAAAAATCGATTTGAGATCGGGATATCATCAGCTAAGAGTAAGAGAATCTGACGTCCCGAAGACAGCATTTCGCACCCGGTACGGTCATTATGAGTTTTTAGTAATGCTGTTCGGTTTGACGAATGCCCCAGCGGCTTTTATGGATCTGATGAATCGAGCTTGTCATCCATTTTTAGACAAGTTCGTAATAGTGTTTATTGACGATATTTTGATTTATTCCAAGAGTTGGGAGAAGCACAAACAACATTTACAGTTGATTCTAAATCTTCTTCGTAAAGAAAAATTGTATGCAAAATTTTCGAAGTGCGAGTTTTGGATGCAAGAGATCCAGTTTCTTGGTCATGTGATAAATAGAGAAGGAGTTAAAGTGGACCCTGCCAAGATAGAAGCAGTGATGAGTTGGGCACCACCCAAAAATCCGACTGAGGTTCGGAACTTTTTGGGACTAGCTGGCTATTACCGACGATTTATTGAGAAATTTTCGAGTATTGCCTTGCCCTTAACAAAGCTGACCAGAAAGACAGAGAAGTTTATCTGGGCTGAAGCACAACAAGAAGCTTTTCAAAAACTGAGACAGGCGTTATGCGAAGCTCCGGTGTTAGCTTTACCTCAAGGTTTGGAAGACTTTGTCCTTTTTACCGATGCTTCACAGATCGGTCTTGGATGTGTATTAATGCAAAGGGGACGAGTAATTGCATATTCGTCTCGATAGCTGAAGCCTCATGAGCAAACTTATCCAGTACACGATTTGGAGTTAGCCGCCATTGTTTTTGCACTAAAAATCTGGCGACATTACCTTTATGGTGTGAAGTTCCAGATATATTCAGATCATAAGAGTTTAAAATATCTGTTTGATCAAAAAGAGCTGAATATGAGACAACAGAGATGGATGGATCTTTTGAAAGATTATGAGTGTGAAATACTTTACCATCCAGGTAACGCAAATGTAGTGGCAGATGCGTTAAGCCGAAAAGAACCACCTATTCGAGTCGTTTCAGCTCGGATGGGAGTGGTTAGTAAATTTCCAGAAATGATTCAATGTGCCCAGAGAGAAGCCAATGACATGAAGAGTGAGAGAATGGTTGGTTATGTAGATAAACTACTTGAAAATGCACAAGGAGTGAAGACTTTTCAAGGACGAGTGTGGGTTCCAAGATACGGAGAAACGAGACAGCTGTTACTTGAAGATGCACATTGTACACGGTATTCAATCCATCCAGGTAGTACAAAGATGTATAGAAGTTTAAAGCCATTTTACTGGTGGCCGGGAATGAAACGTGATGTTGGGAGATATGTGGAGAAATGTCTGACTTGTTTACAAGTCAAGGCAAATCATCAGAGACCATACGGGTTAGTTCAACCACTACCTGTACCGAAGAAAAAGTGGGATGAGATTTCTATGGACTTTATCACCAAATTACCCCGAACTCCACGAGGGTTCGATTCAATATGGGTAATAGTTGATAGATTGACTAAATCAGCACAGTTTATTCCTATACGAGAAGATTACCAAGCATCCAAATTAGCAGAGATCTATGTTAGAGAGGTGATGAGACGACACGGAGTACCAACCTCTATAGTCTCCGATCGCGACAGTCATTTTACTTCTCATTTTGGCAAAGTTTTCAAAAAGATTTGGGAACTAAAGCCTTAATGAGTACGACTTATCATCCACAGACTGATAGTCAAACCGAGAGAACTATTCAGACGTTAGAAGATATGCTTAGAGCTTCGGTGATTGATTTTGGAGGTAGTTGGGACGATCATCTACCTTTAGCCGAATTTACATATAACAACACCTATCATTCCAGCATACAGATGGCACCTTTTGAAGCTTTATATGGTGCACCGTGTCGAACACAAACTTGCTGGACAGAGATGGGAGAGAAACCATTGGCAGGACCATAAATTGTAGCTGAAACTGAATAAAAGATACAAAGCATTCGTGAGCATATGCGAGTAGCTCAAAACTGCCAAAAACAATATGCAGACAAGAGAAGAAAGCCATTAGAGTTCCAAGTTGGAGACATGGTGATGTTAAAAGTGTCCCCGTGGAAAGGAGTAATTCGTTTTGGTAAAAGAGGGAAGTTGAGCCCGAGATTTATCGGACCCTTTCAAGTCTTGGAAAGGATTGGAGCAGTTGCATACAAACTTGAATTTCCTGATGAGTTACGAGGTATTCACAATGTGTTCCACGTGTCACACCTTAGAAAAACATTACATGATAAAGCTATACAAATACCTTTGGCCGGAGTTCAGTTAGACGAGAAACTGAGATATCAAGAGATGCCAGAAAGAATCTTAGACAAAAAGATCAAAAAGTTGCGAAATAAAGAGATTGGCGTGGTCAAGGTACAATGGCGACATCATAGAGGAATAGATGTCACTTGGGAAGCCGAAGAAGAGATGCGGTCAAAGTATCCCTTTCTGTTTCAAGAGATTCCGAGGACGGAATCTTCTGAAGGGGGTAAGAATTTGTAATACCTTAATTTTAAATTATAGAATAATTATGTTAAATATATATTTATACGAGATTAGATGAGTTAAAACGTGAGTTACGATGTTTAAAAGTTAATCAAAGAAAAGTTGGATGTTAAAAGAGATAAAAGAAACAAAAGAAATTGGTTTAAGTGCAACCCGGGTCGTGTAATCGAGCCCGGGTCGTGTTTGACTGGAACCCGGGTCGGGTCGATTAAACCGGAGCGGGTTACGGTGCAATCAAAGCGGAATTTAGCGTATCAAAACCCGGGGCGGGTTGAGCAGCACGGGTCGGGTTGCGGGTAAAAACCCGGGGCGTGTTTGACAGCCCGGGTCGGGTTACGTGCAGGGTATAAATACCCATTTCTCCTTTCTTTTTCACTTACGAACAACAAACCACTTAGGGCGATTTTTGAGAGCTGATGTGCGATTTTTGAGCTTTGAAATTGAAGGTTTAACGTGGGAAAAAGCTTGGTAAGTCGGATTTAATACTTGAGTTTCGTTCTTGAGTTCTTGAATTGAGTTTTGTATATCTTGAGTTCTAGGGTTCCAAAACCCTAATTGCCAAATCCGATTTTCTGCTTTGAAGTAGCTTATTTATTGTTAATAGATAGTTAATATGTGTCGTGTTGAGTCTCTATTATGGTTATTGTCAAATTCCTACGGTTGATTTGGTAAGAAACCGCAAAAATTGGGAGTTATGAGTAAATAGTGTATGATGTTCATAGATGGTGATCTTGTTAGCTATTAGTTCTTGATCTAATGAGTTAGATGTGGTTAAATTGTTATGAGAATGTTGAAGTATGATATGTGATGTTGTTTTAAGCAGATACACATAGGAGGGAAGGAGATACACGAGGCACGGGTGGACCACGGACTGATCAGACATCAGGTGAGTGGTTATAATTCATTATAAATAGTTTGATTATAACTAAATTGACTTATTGTACATCTTAATTGGTTGAGATAACCAATTAAACTGACTTAAACAAGATTGAGAATTTCTTGTTGATGTGATTGCTTAGCTTGGTTGAATACATTCAATGACTGAGATAGTCATTGAAACAGAGATCTGTGATTTAAATTGTGGAAATTTTGATAACTTAGATTGATTTCTAAATCTTGATATATTTTCTCACTGAGCTTAATTAGCTCATAAAAGTAGTTATATGATCTGTGTTATAGGTGACAGGGGTAAGAAGATAGCAGAGGGATGATTGCATGGATATGGGACTAGACTTGAACTGTTTGTAAACCTGAATACACTTTTTGTATAGTTTTGTAAACGGTCTTTTGTAAACCAGTTTTTGGGACCTGTTGTTTAAAAGTACTTGTTCTTTGATTTCTACTTGTACTTTTGTTGCTTAATCTTGATTATACCATGATCACTGTGGTTATTTTTGAGTGATTATGATGTAATCCAGAGATAAGAAACTGGGTGTTACAAGGAAGAAGATTGTGATTTGTCCAAAAGGTAGGCAGTTCAACGTTTCCTCATACCCACGATTAAAACATCTAATAACAATCTAATTTCATTTTTTCCAAATATCGCATCTTACTTTCATTATGTGGTTTTTTAAATGATAAAGTTAAATATTTTAAGAATTTAGCAATCAAACTGATGTCAAGAAAATATTTTCAATTTTGAAATTGATGTCGATAAAATATACTTTATACAAGAAAGCCATTAATTGCATCAAATGTTTTTTTTATTAATACATGTTTCACAAGAAGTATAGGTGTCAAAGTTGTAGATGAGAAATAGTAAGGCCCTGTTTGGCAGGATCTTAATTTTTAAGATCTGAATGTTTAAGAGGTCTGGACTTTTAAGAGGGTCTGGATTATTAAGATCTGAATTTATAACACGTGTTTGGTTGGGACCTCTGAATTGTTGTACTGAATGGTAAATATGACCATTTTACCCTTGTGAAATATTTTCTTCAATAACATCAAAATTCATCAATCACTGCTACAAATCACCACGCCATTTGGAGCAGTACCACCACCGGAGCACCATTTGGAGCTGCACCACCACCGGAGTACCTGTCAATATCAATCTTACCAAATTGAATACAGGTGCATCATTATTCGTTACAAAATTAAAGTTTCATTTACATGAGTTAATGAGTAGAAATGATGAATTCACATACCCAAGGGGGATACGAGCTTTCGGATCACCGGAGGAGTAACCGGTGAAATAGAAAAACCGACTGACTGTAAATTAATCCCAGCACCGAGCAAGCAGGTGTTTAATCCCTCCTAAAACCATTAAAACAAAGAAGATCGGCACAGACTCAAGCGAGTTTTGATGCCCTCTCTGCAAACAAACCCAAAATTACTCAAATAGAAACGAATTTAAATCTCCCAAACCAGTAAGTGATTCGTACAAACCTGAATACAATTGAAGATTTTGCAGTCCTTGCTATCAGGGGGCCGATGGAGGCTGGAGACGCAGGGGAAGCCGGAGACGCAGCGGAAGCCAGAGACGCAACAGGGCCGGCGACGGAAGCTGGAGACGGAGACGGAGCGGAGCCGGAGATGGAAGCCGGAAGCCGAGGGGGTGGAGGTTGCCGGCGGTCAGTAGATGGAATTGATTTACGATCAAAGAGAAGGGAGGCGTGAAGAGAGGGTCTGTGTAGCGTGTATTGGAGAAGGAGAGGAGGCTAGGGCAAAAGCAGGATTAAGGGGCTCTTTTTTTATTCAGATACACTCCTATGTCTGGTCCATTAAGAGGGTACTTTTTAATTAAGTGGTAAAATATAAGAGGCTATCAAACACTCTGAATAGTTGAAAGCTCTTAAACATTCAGATTAAGAGGTGTTAAGTGCCTATCAAACAGACCCTAAGACTAATCTATTTGAATATGAGTTTGCCATTCATAGAAAAAAGAATAATTTAATATTTTATTTCCGAGAGAGAGCTTTTTGTTGAATTTTATACAAGTTCTACAAAAACAAAGCCTGATCAAATTATTATTTTTAGGTGATTTTAAACCATACATTTTATTTCTATGTTACACATGTATCTCATTTTCTTGATAAAAGTTCAAAGCGTTGTTAAAATGAGGTTTTTTTTGACGTTGTTAACATTAAGATTCATAACATTGTGAAAATATTCGTTTGCTTTCAGTTAATTTATATGGATGGTATGAGTGAATAACAGTTTAACCAGGTTATTAACATTGAACTAGACCAAAATTGAACTAGACCAAATTATCAAGGTTTGACACACACACACACACATAGTTTTTATGTTCTTAGGGAAAAACTATTTTTACTTAATTTAAAATGGTGCAGGCTTGCAAGTTCCTTGATTTTGCATACAAGAGGAAGCAAAAATGCAGATTGTCAACATTGGTGTGCAAACTCATAACATATTGGGCTCTCAGGGTCTTCATTTAATCACTTGACAAATTTCATGTGAAGATTATTAAAAACTAGAAATAATTTCAAATTTGACTTTCTGGAAGATGAGATAAGTTTGTGAGATATTAAGAGAGAGAGAGAGAGAGAGAGAGAGAGAGAGAGAGAGAGAGAGAGAGAGAGAGTTTATCCCATAATCCCTACTCCTGCTTCATGAGTAGAGGTGTTCCAGTATATATGAAGGGTAATGTGGGTTGTTACATAAGATTTGTGCTTGATAGGACTGTTGGTAAAAGATGCTCATGTATCATTTTAGTATGATATTGTTAATAACATATGATCATATTTAGCTCACAACAACAACAAATTAGAAACCTTTGAAAGATTTTGCACAAACAATGAACTACAAACCCTAAGTTCACATGCAACATAATTGAGGATCTATGTTTTTCTATCTTATGAACATATAACAAAAGCCGAAGGCCAACAATAATGTCTAAAGATTAAAATCAAGAAAACCAACATTTGATTATTGATCCAGAAGCTAGCAGCAAAAGTTTTCTGCCTCAAATGGAGTCACACCCAAGCAATGGAGGAGAGAAGACAGCAGAGTTTCCAGAGAGACAGAGAGATTGCGCATGAATGAGGGTGGCCAGGAGGTTCCTTTTATAGCCTCCAAGGGTTACAGTCAAAACCCTAGAGGAGCCTCCCTAATGGGCAAGTCTGTTGACCATTTGTACCAAGGCTTCTAAACCCTCATTAGGGTTTCGAGATTTAGAGTGTGCCCACTCTAATTCTCGCCAACTATGGTCCCTCCCACTGGCTGGCCAGTTATTCAACTATTGAATAAATACAAACCAGCCCCTACACTTTTAATTAATTAATTTAATCACCAAATTAAATCCAACTGATTCTAGATTAATTTCTAATTAATTATTATAGTTTCTAATTAATTATTATAGTTTCTAATTAATATATTAACACTTAAATATATTAATAAACTATTTATTTTATTTCTATTGATTTATTAAAAAATTAATAAATCAACCTTTCTCTCTACTTAACTCTACACCAATCCTCCAGTTATGAGGGCAACCCAAATGGACTTTGCTTCAATTAATAAGATAAATACAATTTATAAGTCACGGCTTAGAAACCTAATCCAACAACCTTAAATGATCATTTTAAGTACGAATTTAATTCATGTTAAAATATCATAATTCTTGTGTTTTATTATTTTATGTGAAAATAATATGGAACTAGAAGTAATTCATATGGTATGAATTAATAAAAAGAGAGTGTAACTATTTAGTGTAAATATTCATATCATTTAATGGTTAAATGGTTATTATTAATTCTTATTTATTTCAAATGTTGAAATATTTAATAAATATGTATTTTTCATATATATATATATATATATATATATATATATATATATATATATATATATATATATATATATATATATATATATATATGTTATATACATATATATTACTTAAAATTAACATCTTGTTAAAGAAGGAATTTATATTATATATAAAGAAATGTTTATAAAATAAAAAAATGGAGAGAGAGAGAGAGATATATAGAATCTCCATTGGGCATGTATTCACCCCATATTACCTTGAGAAGATGGCCCAATGTTGTTTGGTCTTTGAGCTTAACCATTACATGTATTTTGTCTTAATAGATTTGATCTTTAAGAGATGTAATGCATGTACATTTAAAGGTGTGCGCTTTAGAAAGCGTTTCTAGTTTTTCCTTTCTCTCCTCTTCATCGAAAATTATCTCCTTCTTCCTCTCTTCTTCATCTAAGCTAGTTAGTTGAAGATATTACATGCGACAATTTGTTGATAGATTAAAAGCTTATTTACTCTTTCAAGCTTAAAAGATTGTTTCAACATAAGATAGACTAACATCCAAAGGTGTTTGAATACTTGTGGTGGATACCACTAGAGAATGTCTTCTTTTAGATCTTGTTGCCACTTCAACAGCATCCAACTTTTGATTTGGACCAAAAGCTTCAAAGATGGTGGTTCTCCTTTCCTTATGTTCGTGTCTATATTTATCATTACATGCATATAGTTCAAGATCCTTGGAGGGAATAAAATATTTTTATATTTTTGTTCAAAGTCTTTGCTTCCGTTCTCATAACTTATGGTTTTATGTGATTTTAAAATCATATTTAAACATAAAATTCCCAAAAATTGGTATCAGATCCTTGGTTATACTGCATGTTTAGATAAAATTTGGTGTTTGGAAGCCATGAATGTATATGCATGCTAGTTTTATGATTTTATGTAACCAACTTTCTTGCACGTATTTAGTTACATAAATGTTTCCTTATAAAAAGAAAGTGTTGTTTTTGTTATAATTTTAGGTGATAAAATGTGCATAAACAAGCCATGGACCATTTTGATCTATATTGTGTTGGATTTTCAATATGGTTGTAATATTATTTATTATTTCAAATTGTTTGTAATAGTAAATAGGGGTTTTTCATTTTTGTTCATTTTTAAGTATTATATTAGTAGTAGACTGGTTTATATAGCTTAAAATGTAATAAGACTTGAAGATGGACACCATATTGAAGAGTAGGAAATTGTAGCGGCTATAGGGGCTGTTTTGGGCAACTCTCGGCCATTGAGGGGAGAAACCAAAAATTTCAATTTTGACTTTTTTGGTCCAACTCTTCATGGAGTCATCACCTTATTGCATGCATAGGATGTTTTGGCAAGTAGGAGATTCAACAACATCAAATTTGAAGAGTTTTTGGTCCCTTAGGAATGAACTTGGTATTTCATGTTGGGCTCAGATGAAATAACAACTAGGTATGCCTTGATTTACACATGAAATAACAACTAGTTATGCCTTGATTTATACACCCTTGTATGCTTGTGATGATTTCATGTTCTTATTGTTGTATATATGGATGAAAATAAGACTTTGCATGCTAGATAACTTAAATAATGAAACATAAATCATCATGGAGTTTGTCTTTCAAAATATGACAATTTTAAAATAAGATGCTAAAATGGCATTTTATAATAAAAGGGTTTTATTCTAAAGACACTAAATGTAAAGATTTTGAAAATTGAAAAATGAGTTAAAATGGAGATATTAAAAAATCATACAAACTCCTAATATAAATAATAAAGGATGTTTATTAAAGACTAAACTGGTTCTTATTGTGTTCAAACTCAAATAATAATATAGAATTACAGGTCGGCGACAAACCATTGGTTTGTCAAATAGAGATCTTATGAACTAAAGAACCATATGATGAGAAATATGATTTTCAAATAATAAATAAAGGTACCATTGTTCATTGGAAGCATGAAATCTACTTGATACCCCAATGTTTTCAAAACTAGAATTTTAAACCATTCAAATCCGTTTTTCTAAAGGCAAATCTATGTTGTCCTTTTAAAGAGTATTAGGAATTGTTTGTTTGGTCCTTGCAGGATAAAGGTCACCTAACCTTTGGATTTGCCTTATGTTGTCCGAGGTGGGTTTATACTTCTAGTGGGATAAATGACACCTAACCACTAGTTGTTGGCAATTCCACAAGTTTCTCAAGTAGGATGATTTAATCACGAATCTTTTGTGATAAATGTCACTTAAGCAAGAGACACCCAAGGGATGGATGAGATCAAACATTCCAAACAAACAAAAGTTGTTTAAAGGATCACATTGGATTAAATAGGCAAGATAAAGGTCACCTAATCGTTTATTTATCGCATTTTGGATTCTAGACTTTAATGATTAATGTTTTAGAAACATAAAGGGTATTAATTATTAGAGATTGAAATATTGAAAATGCTAAATGAATTTTGGTAATGTTTTGTAGATGTCCCTAAATGTACTCATCCCGAACAATTTTTCCTTATGATCTATCCTTGAAAAGGATAAGTAAAGTAATAATGATTTATTCGATTGATATCAAAACTTGAGAATTGTTCTTAAGCAACAAAAGAGAGATTATGTGCTTAACACACCCCTTCCTGATGAACCTCATGTCATTCCTACACCCACCCATGATGCTTGGTTAAAAAATGTTGATGATTCGATCAAGGTATCATGCCTTATGCTTGCAACCATGGTTCCAGACCTTCAATAGGAAATGGAACATGTTTTGGTATATGACATGATACAACAGCTTAAGGAAAGGTTCCAACCACAAGCAAGGGTTGAACGCTTCAGAACGGTTTAGTGTTACATAAGTGTAATATCGAACATGGCGAATATGTGAGCTATCATGTTCTTAAAATGAAGAGTCATTTTGACAATTTGAACAGACTTGGTTGTCTCGTGTCAAATGAGTTTGCTACATATTTGAACCTCATCGCATTACCCAAGTCATACTATACCTTTATTATGAACATGAACTTGGATGATTGATAAAAATTCATCTCATAGTTGCATAAGATTCTTATAACTGCTGAGAATATCATTCCCAAGAGAAGCTCAAGTGTGCTCATAATTAGGGAAGGAAACTCTAAGAAACCCAAACATCGAAACTCCAAGACTATAACAAGAGTTGCTAGGGACAAAGGTAAGCAAGTTGCTCAAACCCCAAAATCTAATAAGATGGAGGTGGTTATCAAAAACATTACATGTGATGAATGTGGCACCACTGGTCATAGGAATAGGAGTTATCCTATCTCCTTGAAGAGTTGAAGATGAAGATACCTAAGTGGAAACTTTAAGTATCTGTATGATAGAACATCTAATTTTCATCTAACACTTGAGTATTTGATACTATGTGTAAGAGTAAGATTTTTAATATTTACATGTGTTTAAAAAAAGTAAGCAATTAAAAGATAAAGCAAGACTATTCTCTATATTAACGAAGAAACAAGGGTTGCGAAATAAAGTCTTAGGAGATTATAGTTTATATTTTGAACATAAAGCCTTGTACTATAACATGATGATTGTTTTGAATAATGTACGTTTTAATTTAGTTTGACTAAATGAGTATGCTTTTCAGTTTCATGTTTAATGATTGAATGAGATTCTCTAAATCATTTTGCAAACAATTGTATTCATATTCGTAAAATGAACTATTATATCTTGGGAACTAGTCTGCTTAATAGAATAGTAAAGTGAATCTCAATATCTTTCTAAACAATAGTTCTATATCATGTAAGCACCATTATACTAAAATATGATTTTAAATATGACATTGTTAATGTCACATAAACATCAAACGCATACACAACTTCAAAAGTGTGGGATTTTTAAGGCAAATGAGAACGATTCATTTGATATATGTGAATCTTGTTTATATGAGAAGTTGAATAAATATCTTTTATCTAGTTGCAGGGAAAGAGAAAAGGTTTTGATTGATACATATTGATGTATTCAAGTTTTTCTCAAAACGGCGTCTAGATATGGTGACAGATACCACATTGACATTACTATGATTCAATCATTATAGTTGTGTTTAGTACTAATACTATCCTTTTAATAAATACTTTCTCATTATTTGTGTAATCCTTGTGGGATAAATGTCACCTAACCACTTCAATTATCTTATCTTAACAAGGTGGTGCTTGTAATTTCAATAGGATAAAGGTTACCAAACCATTAGTTATTGGCAACTCCACATGTTTTTCAAAATGGAAAACTCAAAAAGACTATTTTAAAGTGAAGTCGAAGAAATAACTTTATAGGACCAATAAAAGCCTTCATGATTAGGGATGAGCATATCGACCCAAACTGAATCGAACCGAGACTGAATATACATATTCGATTCGGTTTTTGGTTTTTTGAAAATACTAATTCGGTTTCGGTCTGGTCCCCGAACCATGTTTACCTCTAACACTAGTATTGATCATGAAAAACCGAACTGGACCGAAAAACGACATAACCGAACGAACCAGAACCACATATACATATTCGATTCGGTCTTCAGTTTTTAAGAAATCCTAATCTAGTTTCGGTTCGGTTTTTGGACCACACTCATGCCTAATCATGATATCTAAGAATAAGTTCTTAGATCATCTTAGGAGTTGTGGGAGTGTCTCACGACTTATTTAGTAGAATGGTATAAGAGACTATTATGTCTGGGAAAAGGAATTGAAACTTATTGGATATTGTTCACTCAATGATGAGTAATAACAAACCTTTTATCACTATTCTTTGTGCCTTATTTAATGCCAAATATTTGTTGTATATGGTACTAACCAGGAAAGTAGAGTAGACACATTGTGAGACTTCGTATGAAAAATTTCATACCTGTCTTACTTGAAGGTATTGAGTTATAGAGCTCATGTAAGACAATAAGCTTCAAGTAAACTCAATGTAAGCCTTCTGAGTGCATATTTGTAGAAGATCCTAAAGACTGTTTATGATACCAATTCTATAATCCCACAAATAATAAAAATTGTTTATTATCTAGAAATGCTAAGTTCTTAGAAAGCAAGTTTATAATGGGCAAGATAAGTGGGAAGATTATGGAACTTGAAAGAGATCAAGAGTCATAACCTAATGCACCATTGGTTGAAACTAGTACTCAACAAAAGGTTGTTAAATCTGAACAATTATATTGATTAGAAACTAAGTAAGACACAAAGTGTTTGCAAATATGGTAGATTTCGAGAAATTGACTTTCTCAAGACTAATGAGGAATGTTATATGATAAATTTCAATGAGCTGGTTAATTACCATACTGCTATGTCAGATTCAGAATTCGATGAGGTGGCTTAAGAGCCATAAACATTGAGATGTAACCTATTCATGGATGAAAGTAAGTATATCAAAGTAGGAGTATTCATTTTGATCGTTATTTTCATCAAAGTGAAGATGACTTGTGTTTACATGAAAGCTAGTTGGAGTGCAGTAACATTTCTAATCTCATATGTGGGTGACATACTTATCCTAGGAAAGTATTAAAACAAATCTTGGTAAATATTTCGATATGAAAGGTTACATATGTTCTTAAGTTAAAGATCCATGGAGACAGATCAAGTTGTCTTATAGGTTTAAGTCAAAGTGTGTATATTAATAAGATCTTGAATGAGTTCAAGATGCAAGACTCTAAGAGTAGTTTCTTGCAATTATATTGAATGTGTCATTATGAGCATGCCGAGAAGATACCAACAAAAGACAAAGGATAAGTTATGAGATTATTATAGAAAGAACACTCTAAGGTACTTATGAAAAACTAAAGAAGTGTTGTTGTAGGGTAATGGAAGAAGATCAGAGTATAAAGAATTATACTGATGATAGCTTCCATAATGATCGAGAAGGTTCTCGAACACAAACGGGTATGTCTTCATTATGAATGAAGAAATAGTTCATTAGAAAGAGTTCTAAGTGAAGCAAGATTGTATAATCTTCTACAAAATAAAAATCAAATAATTAGTATTAATTCTTATTTATTTCCTATTTTGAAATAATTAATAAATATGCATTTTTATTTATATGTATTTTGGTAGATATATAAATACATATATATATATATATATATATATATATATATATATATATATATATATATATATATATATATATATATATATATATATATATATATATATATATATATATATATATATATATTACATAGAATGAATGTCTTAAAGAAGGAATTTATATCTTATAAAAGGAAATGCTTATAAATGTAAGACCCGTATCCTGATTATAACATATACTTAAAATAAGAATGTTAGGAATTATATGATCATTGGTAGTTATAAAGCTAAGAAAAACTTTAGTTACAATTTCATATGAAAATCAGCATTTTGTGTCGTTTTTAGAAAAATCATAATTAATTCTAGGAAAATTATTTGGACCTCAAACCAGTGCACAAAGTTTACAAATTGAGTATAGTACAATTACCAAAAATAATAGTAAGCTTGAAAATGACATTATCTATGGTAAAAAATGCAATATTCACTGATTAGTTCGGAATTGACAGATTATATAGTCTATTTTCAAAAATTCATAATAAATCATAGAAAACTCGTATAAATACATACTATACGTCCCTGGAAAGGTATTAAGATGAACTTTCGGAATATCAAATAAAAACATGAATTTAATGGGTTTAAAGTCGGCTAAATCAGTCTTGAACAAACTGATTCTAGAAGGTCATTAATTTCAACAAAATTATATTATTAAAATCTTTTGTCAAAAGTGGCAAGTAATTGTTAATTCAAGAATTCAAGTATAAATACCCCCCAAAACATCTCATAAACCACACCAAGAAATCACAAAACCATTCCATAGAATTTGCTAAGGATTTGAGTGTAAGCAAGTGAGCGAAAGGAAGCTCAAAAGTCTAACGAAGGAGTTATAGATCTCGACGAATGGTCATAAGGTAACTACAAACCTTTCTATACCTTAAGTAAGTATTGTAAAATAATTTGTATGTTAAGAAGTAGAATATTTAATAAATATAACATATGTTACATTATACTCATTTCCAACAATAGTAAACAAAAACCTTAAAAACGTCGTTATTATAACAATTCGTAATTCCGAAAATAATACCGATTGATTTACTTACGAGGACGGTGACTAGGCCGATTACTTGGGATCTGGTTGTTGGATTTTCCGAAAGGCTAAAATGCTGAAAGGATCCTGCCACCCCATCTAATCTTCTACCTGGCCGTTCTTTACTTGATAAATCATGGAGTATCATGTTGGAATTATTGAAGGGTTTAATGATGCGACTATAATATAGTTAAGGATTAAGAAATGATAGATTTCTTATTATGTTAACAGTTAAGGTTGAAAGGGAATACAAAGCAGAGAAAGTTAAACACTATAGTCAACTATAATCAGGTGAGTCTTCTCACTATACTATAGGTGATATTGCATGCGTAGGAAGGAAGATATGTTAGACTAAGGTGATCTTACCTGTTATGATAATTGTATGAATTATTGCTATGATAATGATTGTTTGTGGACGGAACGGGATAGCCCGCGAGCCAATAGGCGGAACGGGAATAGCCTGCGAGCCAATAGGCGGAACGGGAATAGCCTGCGAGTCATTAGATAGAACGGGATAGCCCGCGAGCCAATAGGCGGAACGGGAATAGCCTGCGAGTCATTAGACGGAACGGGAAAATCCTGCGAGCAATAAGACGGAACGAGAACTGCTCGTGAGTCTTCAGGCGGAACAGGGATAGCCCGCGAGTCTCACAGATATATGAATGGTTATGATGTGTTATATGTTGTGTGATGGATCGTATGGTATTTTAAGGAACTCACTAAGCTCCGTGCTTACCCTTTCCCTATATAAACTACTGTTTCAGGTACATCAGGTACCATGGATGGCAAGACGTGACGTGTATACACTGTGCTGCTTCATTGGAGGACTGTTTTTGAATGGATGATCCACTATGTTGTGATTTCATTAACTTTTGTTAATCCTGGGATGTTTTCATTAGACTTATAAGTTATGGAATTTTATCAAAATTAATTAAGTGGCTTTTCTTATATTGAAGTTTTCGTTTAAATTTTTTTTTTTAAATTTACCCTAAAATTTTGGTATGTTACAAGTTGGTATCAGAGCACAGCTTGAGAGAATCAGGCTCACTTAGTGAGTTCTGGACTCAAGTTGAGGCTTAAGAGTTTTATTAAAACATTTTTACGAAAGAAAGATGTTTTATGAAGGGTGAACTGAAGACACAGTGTGTACCGCCAGCCGACGCCAGTATGAGAAAAGGGTTAAGTATTTAATATTGTGGATGTTAAGAAAAAACATATGGTATATGTTTGCTGAAATGCCTGGTAGAGATCACACATTGTTGTATTATTATCTGCTATTTGCTAATAGAACTGTATGCTAGTGCCGATAGGTTGCTTAGATATTTCCACTAAGTTGTATACAATATGGACTGAATAGTCATAGAATATGTGAGTTGACCTTATTGCATGTTCCTTGTTTGGTTGTTGCCTTAAGGAAGATTCTCTTATTTGAAAGACTGTTTAGTTTGATATTGTATACAACTATGTTCGCGAAACAATCTGTCATCACTGGAGGAAGTTCCGTCTTAGTTAGAATAGCAGGATGGGGGTGGGATTCCAAGTATTCCTAGAAGGGTTGACATATGCCTTATAAGGGCATATGTGTTAAAATTATCGGTGAGAAGCGAATTGGATATTTCGAGACGGGTCTTGGAACGAACATGGGTAGGTGTGGAAGGTAGTAGTAGAGCTCCTACTATCGAAAGCACAGGATCTGCGTTTGAGTCAGGAGTTCGTCACGAAGGATCCAAGGAGCTGAGTATGTGAGTGTCTAGCATAGTTGACTTAAATGCTAGTGTAATGTGGTAAACCTTTATCCATTCGATTGGTGAATGTTGATTGTGAGGTTCAGTAGGAACAATTAAGATGTGATCATACCAGTTTGGTTGGACCGATCATGCTTAAGTTGATTACTGAGCTTAAAGACTGTTGAAAGGGAGAATGTCAAAGTGCTATTGTGGTAGCTATTTTTCATGCAACTAATGGGCGCACAAGTCAGACAGGGACTAGAGGATGCAAGGGTGAGTTTTCCAACTCACGGTCAAAGAGGTGCAAGCGGCGCCTGAGATGATAGCGGGTCGTGTGGGTTGAGAGTATGGATCACTCGCTCGTGATTGAGGTAACTGACGATAGAGGTGTTGACTAGGGTCGCAAGCGGATGAGTAACATATAGTGGTTGATGTAAACATCTTTACATTATCGAAACATGTTTATTGAGATGGTGTTTGCCCCTGATGCAAGTTGTTGGCTGAGCAGAGTGGGCTTGGTTTTGTTCGAGAGTAAGGGCTCGTAAAAAAAAATTATAAATCGAATAAACAGACTTGGACTTTAGTCCAAGTGGGGGAGGAATACAAAATTAAGGGAACAACATGAATATTATATTGAATCGATGAAATTATTAAAATTATAGTAACACGTCAATATATTTAATTCATTACTACAACTTATTATTAATACATTAAGAAAAGTTTACAGAACTACTAACCTAAACTGAAGAATCAGAAGGAAGCGAGAAAAGATCTTCTACACTCCACTCTTTGTCATCATCTATGCAGTTATCGCGGTCGAAAATCAAATAGCGGTCGATGACCGATATTTGAAATCGCGGTTATCGCGGTGGTATAGCGGTGATATAGCGTCTTTATATTATATACAATTTATATATATATATATATATATATATATATATATATATATATATATATATATATGTTTAATCCAAGTGATTTCAGATTCTCTTGGGCATTTTACCAAACACTTGGTGTGCACAATACAAACTAGAATGAAAATGTATGTTTAATCAATAGCAGATATCCTCAATCCTGAATCGTAATTACATATTGATAGCTAAATAATCACGCACAACACAAACTAGTCTGATTGTCAAGTGAATCAGACTTGGACATAACTAATTGTCGGCACCACGTAGAACTAGAAGCTGGAATCGAAACCTGCAATCAATACCTGTTAAAACGAAATCGAAATAAACGCAAGTTGTGAACGAAGCAAAAACGAAATCGTGCTCGAAGAAAAAACGAAATCGAAATAAGCAAAAACGTAACGAGGGTATCAAGGAGTAGTGTAATTACGATTCAGAAAAAATCGTGATCGAAGCAAAAACGAAATCAGTCCTGATCGAAAGACGAACTGAAATCGATTACATAATCACATGCTTCAACTAAAATCGAAATCAGTCCTGATCGAAATCTTCAATGTCGTTTTTCGTTTTTCGTTTTCTTCAAAGTCGTTTTTCGTTATCTGCACTCGATTCAAAGTTTCAAACCCATGATCGGAAGACGAACTGAAATCGAAATCAGTCCTGGTGGAACGAAGACGTGAACTTGCGTTTTTCTTTGCAGGTCCTTTAGCTTGGAATGAAGCCTCGATAACGTTTCATGAACTTTTGCCTATGAAGCCATCCCACATCGCCTCCAGCTAATAAACAATGAGGGTGCTTGCTATTATAAATAGCTAGCATTGGTAAGGCTTACACTCATCAAGCCATATGTATTCGGGTTAAAACCTGGCTTCCTTTGGCTTGGTCAAAAAAATATTTTTTTCCATTGGTTGTGCCTTTTTAGGTGAACCTTGGTTAGAGTTAAAATTTGGGTATGCCTTTTAGGTGAATCCTAGTCAAATTTTCATATAGCGTGCTAAATTCGCTATAGCGGTTGTCAAAATCGCGTAAAAATGCGGTAAATAGCGCCGCTAATAGCGGTACCGCTATTTGTAAACGCTAAATGGGTTTTTGTCGCGGTTAATGAGCGATATCCGCTATAGCGCCGCTATAGCAACGCTATAGCGCGCGATTGACTGCATAGGTCATCATTAGGTTGACTTGTACCTTCTTGAGGATTTGGAAGGGGTATGTTTTCAGTTATTGGAGGAGGAGCTTCAAGGTGTGGGGTCTCGATAGGGTTGGAACCCGTAACCCCATGAGTATGGGCTAAAAATTAACTCGTTTGGGGAGTGTGTAAGTAGGGAAGTGATGATGAAGGGTTCCAATTCGGAACCAGTTGGGGATAACTATTAGAAGGAGGAAACCAGGCTAGGTTACCTACAAAGCCTCCAAAATTCCCCTCACTCACAGGCTCGTGTAAACCAGGATTAATATTACTCATACCAGAATTAGATGGCAGAGATTGCTGCTGTGTATGAGTTCTTGATGAAGTTTCCCCCTTTTCCAGAAATTTTCTTTTCTTATATTCAACCTTATGAGCAGCTTATATTAGTTTCTTTGTGCCATCAGTGAGACCCGACTGTAACCCTTCAATTATTGCTTCTTTCTCCCTTTTTAGGTTGGGTATTAAATCTTTCGATAATCCTGCTGCTCCACTAAACTCGTTACCAAATTCCTGTGGCACAAACAACTTTAGTAATAATAACATTATGATATAAAAAAAAATGTAGTTCTTTACCTCAGCACGATCAATAAGAGTTTGCAAACTCGTAAGTTGACGTTGGGGCCAATGATTGATACCTAATTCTCTACAGCGTTTTTTTTATTATGTCGTTCCAATGTTGAGTTCCTTCGCAGCTTTCTCAATTGGTTCGTTAAAGTGTTCAGCTATTATTTCCCTACTTAATAAATGTCTGAAACCTCTTCCACTGCCACCTGCTATGTTTTCTGTACTAGAAGGTTCAAATCCAATTGTATTGTTATCATTCTGGATCATTTGAACATGATCCTGATTTTCTGACCCAAAGATGGACATTGATTCATCAAAATTAGTGGCCTCTATCGGTAATAATTGTTGGTTTTCAACTAAAATCTTAGGATTCTGAAATCCTTCTAGATTCCTTTGAATCACCTGAAGGTGATTTTGATATTGAAAACCAACCCCAAGTTCGGGATTCATTTCAATATTGATGTTATGAGTTGTTTGTAATTGACTTTCATTCTGAATGACAGCCATGAATCCTTGATTCATGAGGGTAATCTCACTACTCGTTGAGGGTATGTCGATGAATGGATTGTAGTCAGATAGATCATCCACAAATGGGTCTACGAATAACAACTGTCAGAAGATAAACAAAATTGAATATTCATAGAAGCAATCATTTAAAGAATTTAACCTGGTAGAAGGTATGAAGTCTGATCAAGTGCAAAGTCTAATGATGCATGCACCGGATCTTCTGAGTTAATGTTCAACTCGGGAAAAATTTCCGGCTCACCGTGGAGTTGCTCTATTGGTAGTATATCTGGAAGACTGTACCATAATTCAGAATCAAACAAAACATTAGAAAAATATAAACAAAATATGGATGATAGATGTCTAGAATGTTAAGTCACCGAACTCTATTACGAATTCCTGGTTTGAAGTACCCTCTCCTTGCGGAAAAACAGGACCAGGGTTCGACAGATCGCCCATTGAAGATCTGTTTTCCATGACTCGTATTTTAAATATGAGTTCGTTTACAAATAAACTAGTGATAAGAGAGGATGAGATTGAAAATGAATGTAGAAATGAATGATGCTACATACCTGTATATATATAGCATCTTGCGGCTGGAACCGAAAGGACACACGGAATCGAAAGGACACCTCACGCTTTAATTACCGAAATTCAAACTAACTACAGTAGGTGCGACTTTTCACTACCTAAGTGACATTTTTTTCAAAATTCACCGCTTGACTTCGGTTAGAACGAGATAATGAGAATACTTTTGAAATAAAAAGTATATCTTCTGAAAGCAAAGACAGTTGAAAGAATTTTTAATGCTAGAATTGAATTTCGGGGACGAAATTCTTATAAGTGGGGGAGACTTGTAAGACCCGTATCCTGATTATAACATATACTTAAAATAAGAATGTTAGGAATTATATGATCATTGGTAGTTATAAAGCTAAGAAAAACTTTAGTTACAATTTCATATGAAAATCAGCATTTTGTGTCGTTTTTAGAAAAATCATAATTAATTCTAGGAAAATTATTTGGACCTCAAACCAGTGCACAAAGTTTACAAATTGAGTATAGTACAATTACCAAAAATAATAGTAAGCTTGAAAATGACATTATCTATGGTAAAAAATGCAATCTTCACTGATTAGTTCGGAATTGACAGATTATATAGTCTATTTTCAAAAATTCATAATAAATCATAAAAAAATCGTATAAATACATACTATACGTCCCTGGAAAGGTATTAAGATGAACTTTCGGAATATCAAATAAAAACATGAATTTAATGGGTTTAAAGTCGGCTAAATCAGTCTTGAACAAACTGATTCTAGAAGGTCATTAATTTCAACAAAATTATATTATTAAAATCTTTTGTCAAAAGTGGCAAGTAATTGTTAATTCAAGAATTCAAGTATAAATACCCCCCAAAACATCTCATAAACCACACCAAGAAATCACAAAACCATTCCATAGAATTTGCTAAGGATTTGAGTGTAAGCAAGTGAGCGAAAGGAAGCTCAAAAGTCTAACGAAGGAGTTATAGATCTCGACGAATGGTCATAAGGTAACTACAAACCTTTCTATACCTTAAGTAAGTATTGTAAAATAATTTGTATGTTAAGAAGTAGAATATTTAATAAATATAACATATGTTACATTATACTCATTTCCAACAATAGTAAACAAAAACCTTAAAAACGTCGTTATTATAACAATTCGTAATTCCGAAAATAATACCGATTGATTTACTTACGAGGACGGTGACTAGGCCGATTACTTGGGATCTGGTTGTTGGATTTTCCGAAAGGCTAAAATGCTGAAAGGATCCTGCCACCCCATCTAATCTTTTACCTGGCCGTTCTTTACTTGATAAATCATGGAGTATCATGTTGGAATTATTGAAGGGTTTAATGATGCGACTATAATATAGTTAAGGATTAAGAAATGATAGATTTCTTATTATGTTAACAGTTAAGGTTGAAAGGGAATACAAAGCAGAGAAAGTTAAACACTATAGTCAACTATAATCAGGTGAGTCTTCTCACTATACTATAGGTGATATTGCATGCGTAGGAAGGAAGATATGTTAGACTAAGGTGATCTTACCTGTTATGATAATTGTATGAATTATTGCTATGATAATGATTGTTTGTGGACGGAACGGGATAGCCCGCGAGCCAATAGGCGGAACGGGAATAGCCTGCGAGCCAATAGGCGGAACGGGAATAGCCTGCGAGTCATTAGACAGAACGGGATAGCCCGCGAGCCAATAGGCGGAACGGGAATAGCCTGCGAGTCATTAGACGGAAAGGGAAAAGCCTGCGAGCAATAAGACGGAACGAGAACTGCTCGTGAGTCTTCAGGCGGAACAGGGATAGCCCGCGAGTCTCACAGACATATGAATGGTTATGATGTGTTATATGTTGTGTGATGGATCGTATGGTATTTTGAGGAACTCACTAAGCTCCGTGCTTACCCTTTCCCTATATAAACTACTGTTTCAGGTACATCAGGTACCATGGATGGCAAGACGTGACGTGTATACACTGTGCTGCTTCATTGGAGGACTGTTTTTGAATGGATGATCCACTATGTTGTGATTTCATTAACTTTTGTTAATCCTGGGATGTTTTCATTAGACTTATAAGTTATGGAATTTTATCAAAATTAATTAAGTGGCTTTTCTTATATTGAAGTTTTCGTTTAAATTTTTTTTTTTAAATTTACCCTAAAATTTTGGTATGTTACAATAAAATATAAAAATGGTTGATAATATGTTGGACCTTGTACATCTAATGTGTTTGGACCGTTCAATTTTTCTACTAAACCGTAAAAAATACTTTGTTGAGTGTGAAACCTCTATGGTGTTCAGGACTTGTGCATAAAAAATTAAACATCCTGACTTTTTCATAAACTAACCAAAAATAGTGGGACTTTACTGAAATTTTCCAATATAGCAAACCGGTAAACTGGATGAAAAGGCTAAACTGACTACATTACCGGTATATTGTCCTTTCCTGTAAATAAAATTAATTTTGATACTTTTCATAAATTAACATAAAATAATGAGACTTTATTAAAGATTTTCCCCAAAAATACATAAAGTTTGTTAAACATTATATTCGGCTACCATTAAAACTTTAATTTGTAATAGTTGGTTTTTTACCACAAGGTTCAAAATAACAATAACATTTGAAATCAAGTTTTTAATTTAACAAGGAAAAGACGTTAACCAACAAAATTGTTACCATATTCTATATTGATTTCCTCTTCTATCAATTATGAGATACATGTATCTCTACTAACTTGCTCTCCAAATGCAATGACAGGTAGGGCAGAAGCAAAGAAGACGTATGTAGTTGGAGCCAGTATCCTATAAACAAAGTTTACGTTATTTTACAATCGTAAGTTGTATTTTGAATGAATAAGGGGTAAAGAAGGAGAAATCGATACCTGATTTTACTGAAACGGAGGGATCGACTGAGAGGGGAATGAAAGACCTAAAATTGCGAATCAGTAAATGGAGAAATACCTGACTGTCATCGTCTCTGGTTGAAGGCGGCACGACGATTATGGCGCCATGGTTCTTACACGTGTAATAGTTGGTCCGACGGTGGAGCGAAGGAGGGCAATCCGAATTCGAGCCCTAACTGCATCCTCCCTCACTCGATTTCTCTTTCTTGCTGAAATATCAAAGACGCAAAATCGAGGAAGCGATGGAGCAGACGAGTACAGAACGGAGCAAGGGACGCGACATCAACGGAGTGCACAGACGACATCGAGTAGAGGAGGTGTTCATGATGGCGGTGTCCTCCGCCTCCGTGGTGGAATGCAAACTGGGAGGGTGTAGAAGACGTAACATCTAGAACGATTGAAGCAGTGTAGAACAGGACCCGGATCCGGATACGCATGCGCCAACCCGCGTGACACAACCCGAAATAAAAAAAAGTACACAAACTTCCCAAATTCACGCAAATTAAACAAATGTATAATATATTAAAACTGCTATTTCATAATAAATTGTAATAACTTATATATTTTTAATAAAATATATTTATTATTAGCTTAATTATAAAGTTATATCAATGCACAACGCACGATGCATGCATTTTTCTTTTAAAAGCCAACAAATGAAGGATGTGAGAGCTTTTGAATCTTAATTCTTAAGGTTAAACAATGTTGGAGCCTCATTCATCCACAAAGCAATTTAGATTAGAGACTTCTCCCTGAATCCCATTTTGTAGATTCTTTATGATTCTATTCTACGCTCATGAATCTTGTACTATAATAATAATAATAATAATAATAATTATTATTATTATTATTTGTGATATCCCATTTGGATTAATTTGTTATTAGTAGTAAATAATAACGAATCATTTCCCTTTTACATTTTCATACTATTTTTCCAAAGTGGAATTGAATTATTATATAAGAATCAACTATGTATATATGCTTTAATCGATCATTCAAGTGTATTTTGACATTTGTAGTTGATAAATTTTAAAGATAAGTCTTGTTGTGATGAAAGTAAGTCTCGTTATAAAAAACATAAGAAAAAAAAGATTACTAGCTAGTCATGAAAAACATGAACATTTTCTATACATCTTAAAATTCTAATAAACTTTTTAAATTCAATACAAGTAATGAACAATGACCTTCCGTTCTCATGCACATAAGTTTTTCAAACATTGCTTTTGCAACCAACTTATACTTCCTCCAAACTTATACATGTTCCGGTCGAAACCCTTTGACGATCATCATCAATATATTGTGATATTTTACGTAAAGAATCGAAAATATATTATCTAAAGTAAATAAAAATTAAAAAGCATTACTATCATATAAGTAAAAAACATATTACAAAGTTTTCATATAAAATATGTTGCTATCATATGCACTTAATTCTTATGTCAAAGAATAACATAAGCCGGGTTTGACTTTTTTTGTCACATGATTACAAGCACATTCCAACAAAATCATAGGAGCATATAACGGTGAAACATAGCGTCTTAAACACTTGATCTCCTTCCATTGGAAGACCATATTTCCTCGCAAGTTCTTATCGATAATTCTTAGAATATCTATAATGATAATGGTTTTTTTAACGGCGTGATTAATATTCGAATGAAAAAACTAGTAAAAAGCTAGTATTTGATAAATTATAATAAGAAAATATAAATGAAAGATAGGTTAGGCAACCAAACAGTTATTTTTATGCCTATTACAAATTCAAAAGAACGAAAGAGACTCGATATCAACTTGAGAAAAATTACATTATTAAAGAATTCCCTCAAAATTCAAAAGGACACAGCAAATACCAAATAATGAAATTGTGCTTAAACAATTCCATCAAATCTAGATAAAATGCTTCACAATGCGTAATGGCACACCGAAAAACTGGATATCTTCACATCAAATATTTTGATAGCTGCAGACTTTGATCATATCATCCAGATTTTGTAGCAAATTTTGTAGTAAAATAGCTGCAGAATTTGATTTGTAGTGAAATAGCTGCATATTTTAATATGTAGCAGATATTGTAGCAATCTAGAATATCGTATAATTTATTTTCCACAATGATCTAAAAACAAGACGATCTTACATTTAATGTAACATTTACATAAAACTAGAATATTGTATAATTTTTTTCGCAACATAAAACTAGAATATTGTATAATTTTTTTCGCAATGAGCAAAAAACAAGACAATCTTACATTTAAAAAGAAAGTATCCAACATCCTTACAATAAAAATGATGGCTGATTACGAAAAAAAATTACTTTATATTAAAATAATCATCATACTTGTAAGAGAATTCCAAAGAACTTTCAGTTTGTTCTTGGTATGTCAAATCAACTAGTGATGAATACTTGTTTAGTAAACTTCCTGATATCTTCTTACTAACTAGCAGCCACATGTAATTTTGCTATTAGAGATGCACCAACTCTGTAATTTTAACTGACACATTAGAATTAATCCTAAATAATATTGGAGACTCATTCATAAATCTTAAATACATGGTATCCAAACTAATTAAATTGTCTTTATTCATTGATGCCTAATTCTTTTAGAAGGTATTTTTTACGGGAAATGATCTGTATACAACAATTTTTCTTCATACACAACAATTTAATAGTTTTTATGCATAATGTACAACATTCTTAAATCATGCATTGTTGTGTATGGAAAAAAATTATTGTATACAAATCACTTCCCATTTTTTACTGTTTAGGATTGTTTAAAGGGCTATAATGGCATTTTGTACTTTTCTATTTTATAAACAATGTTTGGCCGCCATCCGTGATCATTTAAGGGGTCTAAATGTTACTTAGGAAGCCACCAAACAATTAAAGTTTGCTATTGGCATTTGCGATAGCAGAATAGTTATGGTTTTTTTACATATCAAAATAGCTCCAGATTTTGATTCTATAGCAAAAATCAAATAGCTGCAGACTTTGGTTTGTAGCGAAATAGCTACATATTTTGACATGTAGCGAAATAGTGTTTTTTTAGTGATTGGTCATATATATATATATATATATATATATATATATATATATATATATATATATATATATATATATATATATATATATATATATATATATATATATATATATATATATATATATATATATATATATATATATATATATATATATATATATATATATATATATATATAGTAAATATCAAATGGGAACCAATATTTTCCTAGGAACCTAGGAACTCTTAGTGGATCGTTAGATCAAAAAAATCAAAGGTCATAATACAAGGTGGCAGTTTTGTAATTAATTTGAATTTCAATAATTTAATTAACCTTTTATAAAAGAAATAAAGGGTAATTTCGGAAGAAAAAACAAATAAAATTGGTAACAGCCAAATGAAATCGGGAAACAAGCATCAAATTCGTGACCTTCTCTCTCTTTCTTTCCCACGCATACTCGCCGCCCCCTACTCTCTTCTTCAGCGACTGATCTGATCATCGGCTTCACATTGTCGTTGCTTCCTCATGCCGTCGCCATCATTCTTCTCGTTGTCGTTGCCTCCTCAGGCCGTTCCCATAATCAGGTTTGATTTGTGGATCAAGAAATCTGCCACCACCAATTGAAAACCCTAAACTAGCACTGACGCCACCACCGCTTGAAATCCTCTTCGTTCTTCGCTAGAATCCGATTAAATCAGTCTCACGATTTCAGGTATGCTCCCCACTGCCACCACAGTTGTCGGACTCTTTCTTACCCGTCAAAATCATGTAAAGAATCTAATTCTAGAACCCTAAATCATGATTTCAGGTATGCGCGATTCTGAAATAGAGAATGAAGGGAGTCACGATTTAGGAAGAAGAGACAGCGAGAATGAATGAATGAGAAGGGAAGTTCGGAGCTGACACTGTGGTTTGCGATTTCCAACTGAGAGATGACGGGATCGATCAGGAGAGGCAAGGCAGCAACCTTCCCGTTGTTTCTGGTTCAGATTCGACAAAGAACCACCACCGATGGCGGCGGTTAGCTCCGGTGACGGTAGAAATCGAGTTCGGTCTGTGTGGTTCGCGATTTTAGAGAAAGAGAGAGATATCAGGGGATTGCCGGGTACCCCGCTAATGAAAATAGTATACCTTTCATTGAGGGACAGAGCAGAAACGCGGTGGATAAGAAGAAGCGGATTGCAGAGCGGTGGCCGGTGACCTCCTCCCTAATTTCACGGTAGGTTCGATCTCTCTTTCTCTCACGTCCTCCTACTCCCTCTCTCACGTCAGATCTAACGATGCAGGTCTTCTTCCATCGAGAATTCCGGAATTTGATTTCCGGTTTTGGCGGTGTAAAGAGCAATACCGGACCAGGTTCAGGTGACCAAATCAGTTACCCTCATTTATGTAGAAATTGAATGTCAATTTTACTTGTGCATATTGATTCAGCCGATATACGTATGTGATTATTTGTATCTGTATATGCATATGTACATATACGTATGTGATTATGCGTGTATACGTATGTGCGTATGTGCATATACGTATGTGTATACGTGCATTTGTTCATATATTTATATGTGCATATTTGCATATATGTATGTGCATATCTGCATATATGTATATGCATTTGTGCATATATATGTATGCATTTTTATTAAATATTTATGTGAATATACGTATGCACATATACATATATACGTATGTGATTATTTGTACATGTATGTGTATATGTACATATACGTATGTGATTATGTGTGTATACGTATGTGCGTATGTGCATATACGCATGTGTATATGTGCATTTGTTCATATACATATATGTGCATATGTGCATATATGTATGTGCATATGTGCATATATGTATATGCTTTTGTGCATATATGTATGCATTTTTACTAAAATTTTTGTAGATTTTGAAGACTTTGCCGAGTAATTCGAAGAAGTGAAGATGAACCAAAGACTACATGACAATTAAGGATGAACAAATGAAGATATTTTTGATTTTTTGTTGTATTGCTTTGTATTTTAGTTTAGGGTTATATAGGCTAAAATGAATGTATGTTATTTTTATGTTGTTTTTTTAATAAAATGGTCGTGTTTATGCTTCGTGTTCGAATATTTTTGTTAATTTTATCCCAACATTATGAAATATGGATATTTTGTGTGTTTTTTTATGAAAAAGTATCGAATGTGCACATATGCATATTTGGATATAATGCATATATGCATTCTGTTAAAAACAGCCATATCAGAAATATGTACATATGCATCTTTGAATATAATGCATATATGCATTCTCTTAA
This sequence comes from Cichorium intybus, assembly GCA_023525715.1. Lineage (NCBI taxonomy): Eukaryota > Viridiplantae > Streptophyta > Magnoliopsida > Asterales > Asteraceae > Cichorium > Cichorium intybus. The sequence goes on along the minus strand of CM042016.1, from coordinate 54,259,951 downwards.
ATATGCATATATGCATTATGTTAAAAATTGCCATATCAGATTTTATAAAAAACAAATCCAAAATCTAGTTTTAAAAAAAAAATTAAAATTTTGATTTTTTTTAATATTTCGAAAATATTTTGAAATTTTATTGTTTTCAAATTCAAAAATTTGATTTTTAGTATCCTTAATTTTAGGAGATGGTTATGGTTGTTGCCAAAAATAAAAAATTCAGAATTAAATGTTATTTGTTAAATGACCATCATGCCCTTTTATGTTTCAACCAATCAGAATTGGTTCCTAGGTTCCTAGGAAAAATTTGGTTCCTTCTTGAAATGGACTATATATATATATATATATATATATATATATATATATATATATATATATATATATATATATATATATATATATATATATATATATATATATATATATATATATATATATATATATATATATATATAAAGGTGTAATCAACATTGAACCAAAATTACACATAAAACCATAGAACCATCTTTTTTACCCTTAGATCAAATTAGAGTGATAATGGTATGATTGTAAAAGAATATTTTTATATAAAAAGAAACAATAATCTATTAATTATATTATTAATTTATAAAAATTATGTTCATAAATGAACATTGACATTGATAATCATTTGACATTCAGAAAGGAACATTCATAAACTATTAATGTTCTAGTTACATCTATCATAAATTAATATTCGTAACCAACTAATGTTCTAAAATGAATATTGACGAAAACTAACGAACATTTATGAAATATAATAACAGACAATATGTTCAGAAGTGATCATTGAAGAATATTGATGAAATTTACAAATATACACACATGTTCAAAAATGAATATTGACAAACATTGATGTAATATATTAACATACACACATGTTCAGAAATGAACATTAACAAGTATTGATGAAATATATGAACATACACACATGTTCAGAAATGAACATTGACAAACATTTATAAGTACTGTTCCAAAATAAATATTCATAACATGTTCAGAAAATGAACATTCATAACATTGATGAAATATATGAACATACACACATGTTCAGAATTGAACATTCAAATCCAATTAATGTTCAAAAATAAACATTGACAAATATTTATGAAATATATGAACATACACACATGTTTCGAAATGAATATTGATGGATATTGACAAAATATACGAACATACACAGATGTTCAGAAATTAAAATTGTTGAATATTTAAACAAAAGCTTAAATGTCTATTGCTGAACATGGATGAACATGTATACACTTATACAGAAACTCAAATGTTCATAATTGAACATTGATGAACCTTTATATATTTATATAAAAACCAAATGTTCATAACTGAACATAAAAGAATATTTATATAAAACCTCAAATGTTTATAACCGAACATGAATGAGCATCGATGTTTTTCTGTCTCTATGTCCCTCTGCATCGATCCCTCTACATCTCTATCTCTCTCTCTTTCTCTCTCTCTCTCTCTCTCTCTCTCTCTCTCTCTTTCATTCTCGACTGATTTCATCTACTCTTTTTCTGTCCCGACGTCTTCCTTGATCCCTCTACCTCGATCTCTCTCTTTCTTTCTTTCATTCTCGGTTCTGGAAAACCAAGTCGCGTCTCCTCTCAGTATAACTCCAATCTTCACGTCTACAACATGTGAGGGTTGTGTGAATGTTGATATTTAATTTGAAATGCCATTAAAATAGGAAAGGAAGTTGATGCTTTCAATCATTTCCTAAAAAAAGAGAAAACATTAATTATGTATAGTTCTAAAAAGTCTTATTACCCCTCCAATATTATTTTAGAAATAAAACTAATTTTATTTAAATCAAATAAGCATAAAACTAATTACCCCTCCAATAAAACTAATTTTATTTAAATCAAAACGGGGTTCTATGATTCTATGGATAAAATGCGGTTTTATGTTGATCTTCTCCATATATATATATATATATATATATATATATATATATATATATATATATATATATATATATATATATATATATATATATATATATATATATATATATATATATATATATATATATATATATATATATATATATATATATATATATATATATATATATATATTTAAGACCCGTTCCGCCGAGGCGCGGCCCAGACGAATCTGCGGCGCGGCTTTAGGAAGGATCTGGAATCGTGAATGATTTATACGCGCGGCGCGGCTCGGTAGAATCCGCGCCGCAGTTATGAAAAAAACCATAATTCGGATTTAAACGCCTATATAAAGGGTCCCAGCCCTAGGGTTCGTGTTTTTGGAAGTTTTCTGGAGTAGAGTCGACTGGTTTCAGCAGAGGCTCTTCGGTCCCAAGGCTTTGAAGGTTTTGAGAGATTGGAAGAAGGAGATACAACATGGGGAAAGGCTTGTAGCCGATCGTGTGCATTCCTCCATTTTCCAGAAACAAGGTAAGAGGATCTACCTTTCTGATATTTCATTTTATCCCGTCTTATGGTGTTATCCCTTGGTTAGTAGTCTTAAAAGACTTGTAACACTTAAGGTTTGGACCAAGGACATGCATGGACTTGCATGTCCATAAGGAAGTGATCTTAGGGTAGTTTCTGATCCCAGGAAGGGTATAGAGTGAAACCCTAGCCGATGACTGAACTGATTTAGGGCTAATAAGACTTTGGATTATTACGAGTTCGCGATGCGGACAGGCTATGTCAGCGATGCGGGTTCGAGTAGAACCCCGTAAGGGTAATGGTAGTCCGCGACGCACAAGAGAAAGGTCGCGCCGTGGCGAGTGACTGTTTGACCAAAAGTTTACTGTCGACCCTTGTTGGTTAACAAACGTTGGGTCTGACCTTTAGGGTTGATATGTTGTGTGTGTGGGATTTAGGTGTGTGGACGAGCTAAGTGGGGATATTAGAGAATATCTACACGGTTACGAATCAGGTGAGTATCCTCACCAACTATAGGATGTTGCATGTTAGGCATCTTGTGTGTTTTGTACAGTTATATGATTTGTTCTATATCTGTGATTATTTGTGGTTGGGCTTAGTACTGATGCGTGTTCACTCGTAGCTGTTGTATGACGAGTTGGACTATTGCCTTGTCCCATAGCTATTGTATGATGGGCTATGCCATAACCGGGAACCCATAGCTGTTGTATGATGGGTAGAACTGCCCCGTGTCCATAGCTGTTGTATGATGGACGCCCGTAGCTGTTGTATGGCGGGTAGGGTCGGGTCGTTCTCGAGGACTGGTTGTTTAATGTGTGGGCATGTATGGTAATTTGAGGACTCACTAAGCTTTAAGCTTACCCGTTGATTTTATAACATTTCAGGTATTTCAAATAACAAAGGGAAAGGCAAGGTTTGGCGGCAGCACATCGCATACAAGAGACTTATTTTAATGAACTATGTTATGATTTTCAAATGTTTCCGCTGCTAGTTTAATAAATATGACGAACAATTTTACTTTTGGATCAATTACTTTGTTGGAACCTTGGTAATAAATGAATTTTTTAAAAAATTTGAAATTGGGGCGTTACAAATTGGTATCAGAGCTAGGTGTACGAGGTCGGTGCCTTCGATGGGGGCGCCGAACCCTGTAGTGGGGGGAGAATGGGGAGGGATCCCTGATCCCACATCGACCGTGGAGGAGAACTAAGCATCTCCTTATGAGGGGTGTGGATACCTCCCTATCACAACGTGTTGTAAAGCCGTGAGGGCAGCAGATCCCATAAGAACTCTGCAGTTAAGCTTGCCCGGGTGGGAGAAATCCCATGATGGGTGACCCCCTGGGAAGTTTTCACACTGGGTGGCCCAAAGCGGACAATATTGTGATACGTGCGATTGGGGGATGTTACAGATGGTATCAGAGCCAGGTTTGAGGGATTTGGATGAACTGTATTGGGAATCCAAACTCAAACTTAGGACTGAGCGATTTTGTTAAGAAAATGTTTTTGGAAAACTAAAACTTAATAAGAGAAGATGCGATGTGAACCGTCAGCCGAGCTCAAGTAAGTTTGTGATTCTCAATTACCCATGCCAAGTTTGTGCTATGTATTATGGTAGGATGTAGAATTTCTTGGATAATATACTCTATAGACTGTTTTGTGCAATATGTGCTGCTTTGGAATTTTATGCTACTATCATTCGGTTGCTTAGTGAATGTTGGTAGGTTATATACAATTAGGGTAAGATAGCCTAAGAATTCTTGGTCTGGCCTTACTGGCTGTTCCTTGTTTGGTTGTGACTTTAGGGTAGGATCAGTTATTCAAACGTCTATCTTATTCCCGATTGTGTACGGCTGTGCGTCCGTGAGGTGACTCGACTACGTTAACATTAGTTCTCTTAGGCACGTGTGGGAGGGAGAATTAGGTCAATGATTAGGCACCACGGTGCATGATCACAGGATTCATAGGAAGCGGTTTTAGTGTATGTGCGACAATTTAGGAGGATGGTTGATGAACTTGGAACAAGGGCGAATAGGTGTGGAAGGTAGTACCAGGCCAGTACTACCGAAAGCACAGGATTCACGCTTGAGTCAAGAGTAGTCAATCAAAGTCCTAGAAAGTCGAGTAGTTGGGTAAATGGATGTAATCTAAGTATTAATATTCGGATTTTGCGATTCAGAATGGCGATCACCCGAAGTAATGGGTGGACCAGGTGCGGGTACCTCGAGTGGGGATAATTCGGTTGATGAGAACCTTCGTTACTTGATCGCTGCAGAGGTTTCATGAGAAGTGGTGGCAGCAGTATCTCAATTCTTTGGCACCACAAAGGCTAAACTGATGGCAATGCTCGAGGAGCGACTGGCTGCACAGGGTTCATCACGGGCCAGGGATGCAAGCTATAAGGACTTTTCGGCATGTTCGCCTCCGATGTTCGATGGGGGCAGGGATCTGATTGTCAGTATGCGGTGGATTTCCGCAGTAGAGGGTGCCTTCTGCACCTGTTCATGTCCTGAGAACTCCAAAGTAACATTTGTGGTAAATCTTCTGAGAGAGGGTGGGAAAGATTGGTGGGAATTACAAACAAAAGATCTCACCTCTGCTCAGTTGGATGCTATTACATGGCCGCAATTCAAGGAACAGTTCAAACTGGAGTATGTTCCACAGGTGGAAATGGAACGCTTGGTGCAAGAATATATGAATCTGACCCAGACCACTGAGATGGTGACGGAGATCACCAAAAAGTTTAATGAGCGAGCACTCTTCTGTCCAGAGTGTGCGGCAACCGAGCGCATGAGAATGACTCGATATTTGGCAATGCTTCGCACAGACATCCGGGAATTTATGTCTGCTGCTAGGAACCAAACTCTCACTGATATGATCACGGCCGCTCGGGCCCGAGAGTTGGAATTGGAAACCCAATAAAAGAAGAAGCGTCCGGCGCCTACTCAGACTCAGCAGGCGTCAAAGAAGTTTCAGGGGTAGATCAGGGAAAGCTAGGGCAAAGGAACCCGGGTGAGTGTAATAAGTGTGGAAAGAATTATGAAGGGCGTTGCTGGGTACTAATATGTCATAAGTGTGGAAAGGAAGGCTACTATGCCAAGGATTGCCAACAGGAGGTCAAGATTTGTTTTAATTGTAATCAGGTGGGCCACTTCAAGGCCTAGTGTCCCCTTCTGACTCGGGGAACGGTCCAAAATCCAGCGCCCGCTACTCTCCGAATTACTGATGGTAGGCAGGGGAAAGGGGAAACCCCTAAGACCAAGGGTCGAGCATTCGTCATAACCGCCGAGGAGGCACAGGATGCGCCTGAAGTCGTTACGGGTACTCTTTCTTTACTTGCCTCGTGTTTGTGGTTTGTGTACTTAATGTGTCTATTATGCTTTGATTAGGAACTTTCTTAGTCAACTCAACGCCTAGTTTTGTACTATTTAATTCGGGTGCTAGTCATTCTTTTGTGTCTGCCGTTCTAGGAAAGAGTTTCAGTATTGCAATAGGGACTCTTCATCGTCCGTTGGAAGTAGAAATTGCGGATGATAAAACCGTGCACACGATTAGTGTTTATCGGGAATGTGATGTAGTGATTCAAGGAATAAAGTTCCCGATCGATCTCATTCCTATACCGTTGAGTGACTCTCAAGTTATTATCGATATGGATTGGTTGAGTCGGCACGAGTCATGGATTGACTGTAAGAACAAGCGAGTGTGGATTCAAACCCCAAGTGGGGGAGAGATGGTAGTGTAGGGCGAGAGGAGGAATAAGGGTGCAGCTTTCTGTTTAGCTGCTAGAGCACGTAGACATTTTCAACATGGAGGCTCGGGGTTTGTGGCATATGTTTTGGATGCACGAGAAGAGAAGTCAAAGCGGAGGATTGAGGATATACCTGTGGTTCGGGATTTTCCTGACGTTTTTCATGAGGACCTACCTGGTGTTCCACAGAAGAGGCAGGTGGAATTTAAGATCGAATTAACTCCCGGTGCGGCTCCGATAGCTAAACCGCCATATCGTCTTGCACCTCCAGAGATGTTGGAGTTGTCTATTCAACTCCGAGAGCTGCTGGATAAGGAATTTATTCGACCCAGTTGCTCACCGTGGGGAGCATCTATTTTATTTGTTAAGAAGAAGGATGGGTCCAATAGGATGTGCATAGATTATCGTGAGCTGAACAAGCTTACGGTGAAGAATCGATATCCCTTACCGCGCATCGACGACTTATTTGACCAACTGCAGGGCGCTTCGTGGTTTTCGAAAATTGATTTGCTGTCAGAATACCATCAAATGCGAGTACGGGAGGAAGACATCCATAAAACGGCTTTAAGGACGAGGTACGGCCACTTCGAGTTTTTAGTGATGCCATTTGGACTGACCAATGCCCCTGCAGCTTTCATGGACTTAATGAATCGAGTGTGTCGATCGATGTTGGATTGGTCGGTTATAGTTTTTATTGACGACGTCTTAGTCTATTCTGGGAGCAAGGAGCAACATGAACAGCATTTAAGGGAGGTATTGGAGACCTTAAGGAATGAGAAACTTTATGCAAAATTATCCAAGTGTGACTTTTGGCTGCGGGAGGTCCAGTTTTTGGGTCACATCGTCAACGAGCAAGGAATCATGGTAGACCCGGCTAAGGTGGAGGCCGTGATGCTGTGGGAGGTCTAGAAGACTCCCTCGGAGATTAGAAGTTTCTTGGGTCTAGCTGGCTATTATCATCGTTTCATCCAAGACTTCTCAAAGGTTGCGGTACCTTTGACTCGACTAACTAAGAAAAACGCTGCTTTTCGGTGGGGTGAGGCGCAACAGCAGGATTTTGAGACTTTGTGGCGGAAATTGTGTGAAGCTCCATTTTTGAATTTTCCTGAAGGCATGGAGGACATGGTAGTTTATTGTGATGCATCTATCTCGGGGTTGGGGGCAGTCTTAATGCAACGAGGCAGGGTGATTGCTTACGCCTCGCGACAGTTGAAGCCCCATGAGGCTAACTATCCTACGCATGATTTGGAATTGGGAGCGGTGGTCTTCGCTCTCAAGATTTGGAGACACTATTTCTATGGAGTGAAGTGTACCATCTATACAGACCACAAGAGTTTGAAGTATCTGATAGATCAGGCCAATCTGAATATGAGACAGAGGAGATGGTTAGATGTATTGAAAGACTATGATTGTGAGATACACTATCACCCTGGAAAGGCCAATGTGGTAGCGGATGCGTTAAGTCGTAAGACTTCAAGTGCACCCCTTCGAGGCATTTATCTAAGGATGACAATTGTGACACCGCTGTCGGAGATGATAAGTAAGGCTCAGGTGGAAACCAGCAAGAGCAAAAATCAAAAAGGTGAAAGAATTGTGGGTCTGTTGGCAGCTATGGTCAAAGATAGTAGAGATTTGTTAACTTGCCATGAGAGAATTTGGGTACCGAAGCTGGACGGAGTTCGTCAAACCCTATTAGAGGAGGCACATAAATCCAAGTTCTCTATCCACCCTGGAGCAACTAAAATGCATAGGGATCTGCGCGAATATTATTGGTGGCCAGGCATGAAGAGGGAAGTAGCTTGATTTGTCGAAAGATGCATGACCTGTCGAAGGGTCAAGGCCGAGCACCAACGGCCTCATGGTAGATTGCAGCCTCTTGAGATCCCAGAATGGAAATGGGAGCATATCACAATGGATTTCATCACGAAGTTGCCAAGAACCCCTCGACATATGGACACCATTTGGGTTATCGTGGATAGGTTGACTAAAAGTGCTCATTTCCTCCCCATCCAAGAGACCTTCTCTGCAAGTGAATTGGCTAAGGTCTACGTAGACGAGATTATCTCTCGGCATGGTATACCGGTTTCGGTGATATCCGACCGGGATGTCCGATTTACGTCTAGGTTTTGCAAGAAGTTTCATGAGGAATTAGGCACTCGCCTTCATTTCAGCACAGTATATCATCCTCAGACGAATGGGCAGAGTGAAAGGACGATTCAAACGCTGGAGGATATGCTTAGGGCATGCGTTATCGATTTTGGCAGGAGTTGGGATTCCTATCTCCCTCTAGCTGAGTTTTCCTATAATAACAGTTATCACGCGAGCATAGGCAGGGCTCCCTATGAGATGTTATATCGAAGAAAATGTCGGACTCCTATTTGCTGGGGCGAGGTTGGCCAGTGGGTATTGGGTAGTACTGAGGTAGTACTCAAGACAAATGAACTAATTCAGAAGGCTCAGGAGAGGTTGTTAACGGCCCAGAGTCGACAGAAAAGTTATGCAGATAGGCGACGGTCCGATCTCGACTTTCAGGTTGGGGATTATGTCCTTCTAAAAGTGTCGCCTTGGAAGGGAGTTATTCGTTTCAGGAAGCGGGGAAAGCTTGGCCCTAGGTACATTGGACCATATCGAATCATCGCACGAGTAGGTAAGGTAGCTTATCGGTTGGATCTGCCCGAGTAGCTTAGCCAGATTCATGACACGTTCCATGTTTCGCAACTCAGGAAGTGCACTACCGAGGAGACTACAATTGTGCCTTTGGAAGATATTCAACTAGATGAACGCCTAAATTATGTGGAGCGACCGATTGCCATCATTGAAAGGAAAATAAAGACTTTGCGAAATAAAACGATATGATTAGTTAAGGTATAGTGGCAACATCGTAAAGGGTCCGAGTGGACTTGGGAACCGGAGGAGGAAATGCGGAGGCATTACCCAGAATTGTTTACAGGCGCGGATTTCGGGGACGAAATCCAGTTAAGTGGAGGAGAATTGTAAGACCCGTTCTGCCAAGGCGCGGCCCGGACGAATCCGCGGCGCGGCTTTAGGAAGGATCTGGAATCGTGAATCATTTATACGCGCGGTGCGGCTCGGTAGAATCCGCGGCGCGGTGCGCCGCAGTTATGAAAAAACCCTAATTCGGATTTAAACGCCTATATAAAGGGTCCCAGCCCCAGGGTTCGTGTTTTTTGAAGTTTTCTGGAGTAAAGTCGACTGGTTTCAGCAGAGGCTCTTCGGTCCCAAGGGTTTGAAGGTTTTCAGAGATTGGAAGAAGGAGATACAACGTGGGGAAAGGCTTGTAGCCGATCGTGTGCATTCCTCCATTTTCCAGAAACAAGGTAAGAGGATCTACCTTTCTGATATTTCATTTTATCCCGTCTTATGGTGTTATCCCTTGGTTAGTAGTCTTAGAAGACTTGTAACACTTAAGGTTTGGACCAAGGACATGCATGGACTTTCATGTCCATAAGGATGTGATCTTAGGGTAGTTTCTGATCCCAGGAAGGGTATAGAGTGAAACCCTAACCGATGACTGAACTGATTTAGGGCTAATAAGACTTTGGATTATTACGAGTCCGCGACGCGGACAGGCAATGTCAGCGATGCGGGTTCGAGTAGAACCCCGTAAGGGTAATGGTAGTCCGCGACGCGCAAGAGAAAGGTCGCGCCGTGGCGAGTGACTGTTTGACCAAAAGTTTACTGTCGAACCTTGTTGGTTAACAAACGTTGGGTCTGACCTTTAGGCAAGTCTATAAGAGTTTGGTCAGTGCTTGATATGTTGTGTATGTAGGATTTAGGTGTGTGGAGGAGCTAAGTGGGGATATTAGAGAATATCTACACGGTTACGAATCAGGTGAGTATCCTCACCTTACTATATGATGTTGCATGTTAGGCATCTTGTGTGTTTTGTACAGTTATATGATTTGTTCTATATATGTGATTATTTGTGGTTGGGCTCAGAACTGATGCGTGTTCACTCGTAGCTGTTGTATGGCGAGTTGGACTATTGCCTTGTCCCATAGCTATTGTATGATGGGCTAGGCCATAACCGGGAACCCATAGCTGTTGTATGATGGGTAGAACCGCCCCGTGTCCATAGCTATTGTATGATGGACGACCGTAGCTGTTGTCCATAGCTGTTGTATGATGGACGACCGTGTCCATAGCTGTTGTATGATGGGTAGAACCGCCCCGTGGCCATAACCGGGAACCCATAGCTGTTGTATGACGGGTTGTTTAATGTGTGGGCATGTATAGTAATTTGAGGACTCACCAAGCTTTAAGCTTACCCGTTGATTTTATAAGATTTCAGGTATTTCAAATAACAAAGGGCAGGGCAAGGCTTGACGGCAGCGTATCGCATACAAGAGACTTATTTTAATGAACTATGTTATGATTTTCAAATGTTTCCGCTGTTAGTTTAATAAATATGACGAACAATTTTACTTTTGGAATAATTACTTTGTTGGAACCTTGGTAATAAAATGAAATTTTTTAAATTTTGAAATTGGGGCGTTATATATATATATATATATATATATATATATATATATATATATATATATATATATATATATATATATATATATATATATATATATATATATATATATATATATATATATATATATATATATATATATATATATATATATATATACTAGTTGTGAGACCCGTGTATTACACGGAATGATAGAAAAAATATTAATTAAGAATATTTAAAAATTAATAATTTTATATAAGAAATTTGTTTGTGTATCGTGACATCTTGCTTTTGATATTTACTATTACGATTTTGTATTTTAATAAATATAATTGATTATGAGAATGTCACCAATCTAAAATCAAATTCACTATTATGATTTGAATCGTTCTTCAAAATATTATATGACGTCAATTGTCTCTCTATTATCACTCAAATCATTCTACATATTAAAAATAATATGGTATTAAAAACAATTAATTTGAAATTGAATGATAACAATTAATTTTGAAATTGAATGACAATTAAACCGATCATAAAGAAGTTAGAAACGTTTCAAACCAATTAGTTTTTTAAGAAATTTAAAATTATGAGAAAATGACATGTGGCAAATTCAATGAGGAGATGACATGTGGCTTTGAGTTACTTATTTATTAGGATAGGATATATATATATATATATATATATATATATATATATATATATATATATATATATATATATATATACATATATATATATATATATATATATATATATATATATATATACATATATATATATATATATATATATATATATATATATATATATATATATATATATATATATATATATATATATATATGATCAACATTGAACCACTTTTTATCCATTGAACAACATTTTAAGCCACTGGATCATTAAAATGGGGTTTTATGCTGATCTTCTCCATATATATATATATATATATATATATATATATATATATATATATATATATATATATATATATATATATATATATATATATATATATATATATATATATATATATATATATATATATATATATATATATATATATATATATATATATATATATGGTCCCGTTCCGGTAAGGACACGAAATTCGGTGAGGATCGCGAGGAAAACTCTCAACCAATCAACGTCATTGAGGGTGTTTTCGTCCAAAAACTGACAATGGGCCTGGTAATAAGAGCTGGACGAGTTGGGCTGGATTAGATGCCAAAGAAATCTGAAAAGTGTGGGCTCCAAGCTACTGGGCTTCTTCTGGACAAAAGTAACACGACCAAGCCCTAAATCATCGTCTTCTTCATTGATCGCTCTGATACGTCTTCTTCGTTGATACATTGATCTGAACGAATTCAACATCAAAAGCAAAAAAGATTCTGATTTGTTTCAATTGATCGTAAATTGAAGATTGTAATTCAATTTCTTCGTTGCTTCCTTGCTTTGATCGTCTTCTTCATCGCTTCTTGCTCTGATCGAATTCAACATAAAAAAGATTCTGATTTTTTCAACTGATCAAAAAATTGAAAATTATAACTCAATCAGGTTAGTTTATACTATATATATGATATTTTATTGAATTGAATGTCCAACTTTGATGAAGCACTCAAGGTGTTTGTTAAAATACCTCTGAGAAGTTTAGCAAGGTATTTGTTAAAATGCATCTGAGAAGTTCAACACACATAAGGTGTTTGTTAAAATGTCTATGAGAACCTCAATGCACATAAGGTGTCTAAGATGTTTTTATAAGATTTTCTTGTGCTTTACACACACAAACTATTTGTATGAATGTATCTGTGATATGTAAATAAGTGAGTTCATACTCTGTATTTACATTGCTTTTTGGTCTTTATGGAAAACATTTACATGCATATGTCTAGGAGAATGGGTGATAAATTTGTGTGTACATATAGGTATGTGTAGAAAAAAGAGGATCATAAAAAAGAAAAGATTGGTAAAAAAAACATGTCGTAATAGATAAAGACCAACCTCTTAAAATTGCATAAGTCTATTAAATAAAAAAAATAAACTCACTTTTTAAGACTTAGTTATTGTTGTATTGATCATCTATACCAATTCACTATATACATGTAATCTTGTGAAAACTTGTTTAGGTCCTGTTTATGAAAATTTGTGTCTGGGTTATTATGTTTTGAATGATAACATGGTTGCATCATAAAACATGTGAAATTTTATATCATATTATTGATTTGTTATACCCGTTGGGATTAGGCCATATCATTGATTTGTTTATCATCTTATTTGTAGAATTGTATGGTAACATGGTTGGAATCATAATATCTTTGGATCATCAAAGATTTGGATTATAAACCATTCGAATCAAATCATTGTATTGATTAATTTGTTACACACCAATCATAAAATGTTTGTATCATATAATTTTTGATCATATACTATGAAATGTTATGATCAGTAGTATATCATTTGATGATGCTATTCATCATGATATATCATTTGGAGAACCCTGAGTTATGTACAATTAAGTGCATTGTTCCTTTAGGTAGTTTTGAGCACGTGTTTTATGATAGTTTTTTTTCTAAGCTACAGTAAGAGGTTTCTTTATTTTTAGGTTAGATGCAAAACTTACATTGATTCATAATATTATTGTTTCATGAAGCAGTCTGTGTATCTTAACATCGTCGATATCAAACGTTGTACAAGCATATAAGAAAATGAGATCTCAATCAATAAGTCAAAGCGGTTGTTGACAACGCCTAGTGATATTACATATTTTAGTCGTTGTTGAGCCCTATTCTTAGTGAAATTATATCATATATATCGTGGTATTCTCACTTTTCGTGCCAGTACTTGTTTGGAAGAAAATAATGTAAACAGGGACCAAAAGCGTACAAATTGGAGAAAGTTTGGAGAAGAAGGAAAAATCAGGAAAATACGTACGCGCGCCGCGGAATCACGACGGCGCGACGCGGATACAAGGCGGTGGAACAAAATTCAAAGTCCGAAGAAACGGGGATAAAGTCTTACGCACGCCGCGGTTTACTTAATTGCGCGGCACGGCTGCGGGAAAATTGCAACTATAAATAGAGCCATTTACAGCCGAAAACCCTAGCAAAGACCCGGTGGAAAACCGACCTGGAAGCTCTTTGACTCCGTGATTAAGCATCAGCAACCTCTCAATTGGTATTTTATGTTTTAGAATTTAATTTCATTTTAGTTTTAGTTAGAAATAGTGGCTAGGGTCTTTGGGAGTGACAACCACTGACCTTGAGCACTTTAGTTTACTGTTTTTCAGTATTGGTGACTGTATTGAATCATTGGAATTTGTTTTTGGTTAATAAGAAGCATTTGGTTACAAGTAATCTTTGTTTTTCGGTGTTTTGGTGATTGTTATTGGTTTTTCATGCTTGTGTTGTGTTTGGATGTTTTTAGACTGTTTTCCCTCGCTGATTGCAGTAGCCAATTAGGTTAGTCCTTTAGGTTTGAACTCTAGCCATTGACTGTCCCATTGGACCTTAGTTCTTGGTTTAGTTTATGCCTTGTTTTGGTTTATATTTGGATTGTTGGATGCCTTTGTTTACTTCTGAATTAGAGATGTACTTCTGATTTCAGAAAGTAACTAGGTTTGGTTTGAAGCTTAGCTTAGTCTATGCTTGTTTTGGGAGTGTTTAGTTTAGGATTTTTGAGTTTTAGTGGCAAGGGTTTGGAAACTGAAGTCCTCCGACTATAGCGTGACACTATAGTTGGTAATCTTTCATCTGGTCTGACCACGTAGCTCCTGCAGATCGACCCTGACAACCACTGTGCTAGTGTGTGTGTTAGGTTTCTCTTATTTTTGACCGCACGACGACCTAGGCGTGTCAAATTTTGGCGCCGTTGCCGGGGAGCTGTGAGCTTAGATTAGGTGATTAGTAGGAATTTTAGTTTCTTCATTTTCTTTGAGTTTCATTTGATTGGTTTTTGATTTTTGATTTTTGCGGGCGTATTGCATTAGTGCATGCGTACCCGCAGGGGTGAGCAATTATCCCTTTTGCGTTTTGACTCAGAGATTGAGCGAACTGCGCGCAAAATCCGTGAACGTAGACGTTTAAATACAATGAGTTTTAGTCATGTCAGTAGTAGTCCAATAAGTGTTGCATAGGAACCATCAGGTGAGGCAACGGGGATGTCTTTTATTCCCCCGGTTTCGGAGTTTCAATTCGGGAGCACGAGTGCTTCTGGTGATGCAGTTTCAGCCCCTGTACCCATACCATCATGCACTCCGCCATCGATTCCCCCATTTCCACCAGTATCACAACCACAATCCACCAATCCATTCACATCTGCAATGTCTTGGGGAGAGCCGACCCGTGATGGCACCCCAGTCTCTAGACAGCAGACACCAACTTCTCAACCATTTTCTCAACCACAACCTGTTCTATTTAAACATCAACCCACATTCCAACCTACACAACCACAACAATACCAACCACCTCTTCAGCAACAGTACCAGTATCCAGAGGAAGAGGAGAGATATGATGAAGAAGATGAAGGATGGGTCCTACCAGCACCACAACAACCATGGGACCGAGGTCAGGGACCTCCCAGAAGAATACAACAGCCTCAACAGCCACGAGGTCAGCAGGGATACAATGGTCCTCAATGTTATTGTAATACTGCTCAACCTTTACACTTCGCACAACCGAGGGGGCAATCGGTTGCATCACACTTCCATCCACGGGAGTATAATGACTCATCGCCCATCTATATTCCTGATGATATAGAACACCATGTAGAAATTAGGCCTCAGCTGATAGGAATATTAACTCAATTCAGAGGATATAAAACTGATGACCCACACAATCATTTGTATGAGTTCATATCTATCGCGAATGCTAATACTCCTAGAAATGCCAATAGGGATGCTTTTAGATTAAGATTATTTCCTTTCACACTAAAGGATAAGGTCAAATATTGGTTCACTTCTCTTCCATCTAATAGTATCACTAGTTGGGATCAACTTAAGGCGAAATTTTTACAAGAATTCTACCCAGTTAGTAAAACAACGGAGGTCAGACGAGAAATTCAAAACTTTCAGCAGCAGCCTGGAGAGGCTTTCCATGAAGCGTTTGATAGGTTAAAGGAGTTATTGCGATCCTGCCCGCATCATGAAGTTCCTAAATGGCCGTTAGTGAAATTATTCTTTGAAGAAGTCAGCGAAAAACACCAGGCGATGATAAATGCCTCATCAAGTGGGACATTTATGTGGCAAGAGCCAGAAGACGCTTGGAGATTCCTGGAGCAGTTGAGCTTAGGATCAAAAGTCAGTGGAACCATGAAGGATAACACAGTTTATGTAGCGAACGTTGAAGCAGAAAGCAAGTGGAAGACAGAAATTCAGAAAGAGTTAAGTGATGTGAGTAAGAAGTTTAATCAAATGCTCGCGAGGTTTCAGCAAGAGAAGGGAGCATATGTGTTGCATGGGCAAGTTATATGCAATACATGTGGGGGTATAGGACATAATCATAATGAGTGCTCAATGACCCATGAAGAGATTAGTCAAGTGCATGGGTATAGTCTATTTCACAACGCACCAAGATCATTCCGAAACAATCAACAACGGGAAGTGAGACAACAACCAATGAGGCAGCAGCAAGTGCAACCTCCACCGCCAGCAGGAAGAGTAAACATTGGTATACAGGAAATCTTTGGGATGTTAGTCAAGCTTCAAGAAGTGGAGAAGTCTAATTCAGAAGCAATTCTGAAGTTAGGAGAATTGATTGTTAAGATGGAAGAGGATAGAGCTCAGGAAAGGGCACAGGCGTCAAAGGTCCAAGTAAATGAAGTGACCATGCTTAGGAGTAGGAAGAAAGTGGATAACAAGGTTGCAGCCCCGCCCATGGATGAAGATAGTGATGTAGAGATAATCTTTGATGAAAAGGAAGAGATGGAGAAAGAAGAAAAGAAAGATAAGGAGAAACAAGCGAAGAAGAAGAAGCAAACGAGTACATGGGAGAAAGGAGAATCAATTGGGACTGTTCCTTTTCCTACAGCCTTGGAAAACACAGAGAAAAGACCATATGGGAAGAAGGGACCACATGCAGAAGATATGTGGGAACTATTTAATCAAATTAAGGTTAACATTCCTCTAGTTAACTCATTAAGGAAGTTCCTGCATATGCTAAATTTCTCAAGGACATGTGCATACATAAGAAACATATCTTGTCCCATTTGCCTAAGATGATTAGCTTACCTGAGAATGTAAGCTCTATCTTAATGGACGCGCTTCCTCCAAAGATGAAGGATCCTGGAGTTCCTCTCATCTCAGTAGATTTAGGCAATGTGCACATTAAAAGGGCTTTGTTAGATTTAGGTGCAAGTGTGAACATATTACCTGGACAGTTATTTGACAAGCACGAGTTTGGCACCATGAGATCTACCGACGTAATTTTGCAATTGGCAGATAAATCTACAAAGATCCCCAGGGGAATGTTAGTTGATGTCATCATCAAGGTGGGAGAATTTTACTACCCAGCAGATTTTGTAGTTTTGGACACTCGTCAGGAGACAAATGGAGAACAACCCACGATCATTTTAGGGCGACCATTTTTTGCCACGACCAACGTAAATATTGCTTGTCGCAATGGAGAAATGGGAATATCTTTTGGGCACCAACAGGCCAAGATCAATATTTTCAATGCCAACGTCAAGGGAAGCTGCATGGAAGAAGAGGAGTGTTATCAGGTAGATATTATAGATGAGCTAGTGCAGCAGTACACTCCAGAGGTACTTCAATCAGAGGCGAGTGAGACTCAAGACGAAGGAAGTGTTGAAAATGATGACCAGCAAAAAGAAGTAGAAGGAGAGAAGGGTTTGAAGTCTGAAGAATGCGCTCACATAGAGAAGTTACCGACAGAGAATCCAAGGACGCTGAAACCCTCCTTACAAGAACCACCGAAGGTGGAATTAAAGCTGCTACTAGAACACTTAAAGTATGCCTTTTTTGGGGACAAGGATAATTTGCCTGTGATTTTAGCAGCAGACTTGACTGGGGAACAAGAAAAGGAATTGCTCAAGGTAATGTCTAAGCACAAGGAGGCCATTGGTTGGACGATCGCAGACTTAAAAGGAATTAGCCCGACCACGTGCATGCATAGAATCATCACAGAAGAAGGTGCCAAACCATCCAGGGATACGCAAAGGAGATTGAATCCAAATCTAAAGGAAGTTGTCAAGAAGGAGGTTCTCAAATGGTTAGACGCTGGAATCATATACCCGATTTCTGATAGCGAATGGGTTAGTCCGACACAGACAGTGCCGAAGAAGTCTGGAATAACTGTTGTGGATACGAAAGATGGTGACAAGGTATCCACAAGGCCCGTAACCGGATGGAGAGTCTGTATCAATTATCGAAAACTCAAACTTCATCTAAAGACCACTTTCCATTGCCGTTCATTGATCAGATTGTGGAGAAGCTAGCAGGACAGAAGTACTACTGTTTTTTGGATGGGTATTCTGGGTACAATCAGATTGCAATCCACCCAGAGGATCAAGCAAAGACAACATTCACGTGCCCTTATGGCACTTTTTCTTTTCGCAGAATGCCATTGGGGTTGTGTAACGCGCCTGCTACATTTCAACGATGCACGATGGCGATCTTTTCTAATATGATTGGTGATGCATTAGAAATCTTCATGGACGACTTTTCAATCTTTGGATCGACGTTCGAAGCCTGCTTAGGACAATTGGAGAAAGTATTGGAACGATGTGTCGAATCCAATTTGGTGCTTTCCTGGGAAAAAAGCCACTTCATGGTCAAAGAAGGGATAGTGTTAGGTCACGTAGTCTCTGAGAGAGGGTTCGAGGTTGATCATGCTAAAGTCAAGGTCATATCCACATTGCCACCCCCAACATCAGTGAAAGGGGTCAGATCATTCCTAGGACATGCGGGTTTCTATCGTAGGTTTATCAAAGACTTTAGTACCATCTCCAAACCCCTTTGCGGTCTTCTCTTGAAAGATGCACCATTCATTTTTGATGAGGAATGTGTAAAAGCATTCAATATCCTCAAAAATAAATTGGTTGAGGCTCCTATCCTGAAACCGCCTGATTGGACTCAACCGTTTGAAATAATGTGTGATGCCAGTGACTATGCTGCTGGTGCAATATTAGGTCAAAAGATTGATCGGAAACCTGTAGTCATTTGTTATGCTAGTAAAACGTTTTCTGAAGCTCAATTAAATTACACAATTACTGAAAAAGAATTACTTGTCGTAGTATTTGCATTAGACAAGTTCTGATCATACATTTGGGGGTCCAAGGTAGTAGTGTATACTGATCATAGTGCCGTTAGACACTTGCTCGCTAAGAAGGAGTCTAAACCTAGATTGATTAGATGGATACTTCTGTTGCAAGAATTCGACGTGGAGATTAAAGACAAGAAGGGAGCAGAGAATGTCGTGGCAGATCATCTTTCTCGATTGCCAGCTGAGGGATTGGAAGCAGGAATTAAGGATTCATTCCCGGATGAGCAGCTGCTGGAGCTTACTGGAGCCCCTTGGTACGCAAACTATGTGAATTTCTTGGCTACAGGAGCAATACCGACACATTGGACCAAACAAAGACAAAAGCAGTTCTGTACATATGCAAAAAGATTTATATGGGACGACCCTGACCTTTTCAAGGTGGGAGAGGATCAAATAATTCGGCGATGTGTGCTTGATAGTGAAATTGGTGAGGTATTGGAGCATTGCCATGCGTCAGCATGTAGAAGGCATTTTAGTGGTAAAAAGACAGGATACAAGGTTCTCGAAGCTGGATTATATTGGCCAACAATTTTCAGGGACGCACATCAAACTGCTAAGGAATGC
Source organism: Cichorium intybus (assembly GCA_023525715.1). Lineage (NCBI taxonomy): Eukaryota > Viridiplantae > Streptophyta > Magnoliopsida > Asterales > Asteraceae > Cichorium > Cichorium intybus. Next base: position 54,240,443 of record CM042016.1, on the reverse strand, counting down.
CTCAACTGCCAGCAGTTAGGGAACATATCAAAAAGGGATCAGATGCCCTTGAATCCAATCTTGGTAGTGGACATTTTCGATGTCTGGGGAATTGACTTCATGGGTCCATTTCCTACGTCACATGGTTATGTCTACATTCTAGTAGCAGTGGATTATGTGTCTAAATGGATTGAAGCAGAGGCAACCCGTACGAATGACCACCATGTGGTGTGTAAATTTGTAAAGAAAAACATTTTCACTAGGCATGGAGTTCCACGAGTGATTATAAGTGATGGAGGGTCTCGCTTCAAAAATTTTAAATTTGGAAGGTTGCTAAAGCATTATGGAGTGAATCTTTGGATTGCAACACCCTATCATCTTCAAACGAGTGGCCAAGTGGAAGTATCTAATAGGAAAATAAAGGAAATCCTGCAAAAGACCGTCAAGACTGATAGAAAGGATTGGTCACTTCGGTTGGATGATACGCTTTGGGCATACCGCACTGCTTACAAGACACCGATTGGAACAACTCCATATTGGCTGGTTTATGGAAAAGGCTGTCATCTCCCGGTTGAGCTTGCCAATCATGCCTTATGGGCAATCAAACAAGTCAACATAGACTACACAGAAGCAGGAAAGGAAAGGAAACTCCAGTTGTCAGAATTAGAGGAGCTACGGGACGAAGCATATGAAAATGCGGTCACATACAAATCCAAAATGAAACGGTATCACGATGCCAAGCTCCGCTTGAAAACCTTTGAGGTAGGACAAAAAGTGTGGTTGTACAACTCGTGATTGAAAATGTTTCCCGGGAAGCTTAGGAGTAAATGGAATGGCCCTTATGCGGTGGTCAGCATCACAGATTATGGCGCAGTAGAGATTCAGGATTTGAAGGGTGGTCAACCATTTAAAGTCAATGGACATAGGCTCAAACCTTATGTCGTGGCGGGAACGTTTCAGAAACTGGAGGTGAAGACAGTCAAATTCGTGGTAGATGTTCCAGTGTATACTGCGTAAATCAGGTAAGTGTACGTCCGGCTGAAGACGTTAAACTTAGCGCTTGTCGGGAGGCAACCCGATCATCATTTGTACATTTGCATAATAATGCATCACATCCATTCTAATCACGGTGAGAAAAAGGCAAGTGTGGGGTCATTTTGGTAATTTTGCAATACCGCGACGCGGGATCTTAAGATCCGCGCCGCGCGTATTGAGTTTTCGCGATTACATTTAAAATCAGATTTTGATACGCGACGCGGATAGAAGCTTCCCGCGCCGCGGCCTTATCTTAATTTGAAAATTAAAGTTAATCACTTAAACAGAGTCCTTGAAAGCTATCCAAAATCCCACATCTGCATATAATCAATTTGCGAAATTTGTGATTCTTTTCACCGCGGTAAAAGCCTCTCAATCAATCAAGTCATCTGCATTCTTTTCTCTTCATTGAAAAATCAAGTAAGTCTTTCTTTTTCTCCTCTTTTCTTTATAAGTCTTGAACTTGCCTAAATGATGCTGTAATTCACAATGTCGTAGTCATCTGATGCAATTGATAGTCAAATTAGGTTCCTAGCACCGTACTGCATGAAACCCAATAGTTAGATTAGATTTAATGGTATTGAACTGGATAGAATGCTTGATTTTTGTGGCTGAAATCGTTCGCCGCGCCGCTGCCTGTACAGACCACGACGCGGAGTATGAATTCTCATATGACGCGTCGCGGTATGCTACGTGCGCGCCGTGTCGAACGACAAAACAGTACAGTAATCTTCAATCTTGTGATTTCTGTAGGCACGATGTCTTCTTCCGCAAGTTCAGAATCAATTGACTGGAACTCCTTGGCTACAGGAGTTGGCAGAACACAGGCTTATAGCTTTTACAATCGTCGATCGGTGCAGCAACACAAAAGAATCCTTCCCGCCCGGCCGGTCAACTGGGAGTTGACCAAGGAATCGGGAATCATGGATCATTTGCAAGATTGGTTGGTCCAAGGGGGCTACGATAATGGCGAGCTCATTTACACATGTCGGGCCATTGAAAACGCAGTTCACCTGGAAGAACCTATTTATCGGGAGGTGCTTTTGCAATTTCTTGCAAGTTACCACTTTGATAATCAGCCGCTGGGGATGGACACTGAAGAAATGGTGCAGTTTCGGTTGGGTAATCACAACCGAAGCTGCAGTCTACGGGAATTTGGTTATCGTATCGGGCTGTATACTGAGGAAGAATCGGAGGCACCGGGATTCGACACCTTCCACCGATGTGCTAATTATGATGCTGATGATTCTTTCTCTCCTGCTGACTATTGAAGTACCATATCATCCACGCGGTATCACGAGAATACTGTACGCGAGGGGCTGATGCATCTACCGGCGCATCGAATGTTGCATCGGTTGATATCGACTATGATCTGGCCCCGTGCGGACGAGGACCGGGTCCTACCACGTGAGCTACATCTCATGTGGAGTTTGACGCGGATGCTCCAGACGTGCAACATTCCGTACTTTGTGGCTGACTACTTCAAGCAGATCACAGACGAACCATTGAAGCAAATAGCTCTCGGTGGGGGACATTACGTAATGAAACTGGCCCAGTCCTACAGGTTGCTATCCGAGCATACCACCCGTGGACTAACACTTGTTCAGCCTGTTCTGTTCAGTCCTCCGACCACCATCTCCCGAGATGTGATCTATATTGATGATGGGATCACAGCAGCTGAGCGATCGCCATTTCCGGTGCTGAGGACCGAGCCGTCAACTTCCAAAAAGCGACCGCGGGTGACTGTCAGTTTACCCCGAGGACTCTCCCCAGCCACCATGGAGTCACGATACTTGGCCGATGAAGTGAAGACAGTTCAAAGAGCCTTGCAGACCCACATACGGGAACACCAGATCCAGTCGGCTGCAGCGCGTGAAATTGAGAAAAGAACGGAGAATAAACAAACGCAACTCCTCTGGCTAGCCGACTGTATGATTACACTCATGGCGAAAAACAAATGTGTCCCACCGAGACCCCAGCCGACGATTAAAGAGGAAGAAGAGGAGCCTATGGAAGAGGATCCGGAGGAAGAGGAAGATGAAGAGGACGACACCGCACATAATTGAAAAGAAAAGGGATGTAATTATTTTTTTTTGAACACTTTTTAGTACATTCTTTTGAATTGCATTTTTTGATAGGATTAGTTTAAAGATTTGTTTTTAGATGTTGGTTAGGGAAATAAGCCTCCTGCAGCCATTAGATATTAATAAACAGTAATGGTTTGTGTGTTGAATTGTTCTTTTTTGTGAGTTTTGAAAATAAATTAATCTGTTGAAATTACAGCGCCGCGGCACCATTATAGTACGCGACGCGGTCTTTTCCCATTCGACGTTGATTTCAACTCACGAAATTACCGCGACGCGCGTTCTTCCATCACGCGCCGCGGTCATCCGCAACACATACATTTTCTTATTGTGTCATTATCTTGTTGTTTGTTTATATTTTATGTTTGCATTTAATGTTTTGTTGAGTTATGCATTTTATACCAAATTGGGGAGGAGTTGTCTCAGACAAGTGCGGGGTCACCGTGCCCGCTCCACTTGTCTTGACCACCGGCGTGTTCACTGTTGCGCCATAACTCCAGATGCGAAATCAATGACACTTTTTGTTCGAATTTGTACCTGTGACACTGAGTACCAACCAAGCAGGCTACCGTCAAAAGGGGTAACTCTTTCTCCCTTGTTCTAAAATATTTTTATGTACAACGGGAACGTTGTACGGTTTTAAGTGTGGGGTGTGGACGGTCGAAAGATAAATTTTTTGAAATTTTTTGCAGAAAAGACCAATTTTAAAATTTTTTAGCAACTTTTTAAATTTTTTTACTAAATTGTAATTTTGAAACGAATGGTTTGTGATTGTGATAGCATTAGTATTTTTCAAGAGATACTCTTTAGTTGTGATCATGCTATTAGTTAGTCAAACAAGTTGAGTTTTAGGAGTTAGACGATTGGATTGTTTAGGATTGGAATTTAGGAAGGAAATGTTAATCTGTGGCCTTTGTTGTTCGAGCTGGTAGGTCCGAAAAGGGTGGCCTCAAAGAGGCACTTATGCACCTTACCACCTAAGATCGTCTGGTTTGGGATGATATTTCTGAAAGCTCGCTATATGGACAACATCGGAAGTCATGGACAATTCCTTAATGGCCTTTAGAATATGAATGAGTATGTACACTTCATTGTGGACAGAAAATTTGTAATCAAGGGTTTTCTAGAAGGCCATGAATTCAGAAGAACATTCTGATTAGGTTCTCGCGAACTATTTCACTCTAACTCTTGAGGCAATAAGCTTTGAAACTGAACACAATCAAAAATTGTTTGAGTCTTAGTTAGAATTTATTAAAAACTCTCTTGCTTGGGGACAAGCAAGGCACAAGTGTGGGGTGTTTGACAACACCTAGTGATATTACATATTTTAGTCGTTGTTGAGCCCTAGTCTTAGTGAAATTATATCATATATATCGTGGTATTCTCACTTTTCGTGCCAGTACTTCTTTGGAAGAAAATAATATAAACAAGGACCAAAAGCGTATAAATTGTAGAAAGTTTGGAGAAGAAGGAAAAATCAGGAAAATACGTACGCGCGCCGCGGAATCACGAAGGTGCGACGCGGATACAAGACGGTGGAACAAAATTCAAAGTTCGAAGAAACGGGGATAAAGTCTTACACGCGCCGCGGTTTACTTAATTGCACGGCGCGGCTGCGGGAAAATTGCAACTATAAATAGAGCCATCTACAGCCGAAAACCCTAGCAAAGACCCGGTGGAAAACCGACCTGGAAGCTCTTTGACTCCGTGATTAAGCATCAGCAACCTCTCAATTGGTATTTTATGTTTTAGAATTTAATTTCATTTTAGTTTTAGTTAGAAATAGTGGCTAGGGTCTTTGGGAGTGACAACCACTGACCTTGAGCACTTTAGTTTACTGTTTTTCAGTATTGGTGACTGTATTGAATCATTAGAATTCATTTTTGGTTAATGAGAAGCATTTGGTTACAAATAATCTTTGTTTTTCGGTGTTTTGGTGATTGTTATTGGTTTTGCATGCTTGTGTTGTGTTTGGATGTTTGATTTGATCTTGTTAGACTGTTTTCCTCGCTGATTGCAGTAGCCAATTAGGTTAGTCCTTTAGGTTTGAACTCTAGCCATTGACTGTCCCATTGGACCTTAGTTCTTGGTTTAGTTTATGCCTTGTTTTGATTTATATTTGGATTGTTGGATGCCTTTGTTTACTTCTGAATTAGAGATGTACTTCTGATTTCAGAAAGTAACTAAGTTTGGTTTGAAGCTTAGCTTAGTCTATGCTTGTTTTGGGAGTTTTTAGTTTAGGATTTTCGAGTTTTAGTGGCAAGGGTTTGGAAACTGAAGTCCTCCGACTATAGCGTGACACTATAGTTGGTAATCTGTCATCTGGTCTGACCACGTAGCTCCTGCGGATCGACCCTGACTAACAATATGCTAGTGTGTGTGTTAGGTTTCTCTTATTTTTAACCGCACGACGACCTAGGCGTGTCAGTTGTCTGAATGAGAGATCTTGAGTTTGAGCCCAGTATACACGAGAGAGATGGTAGACCTTTGACGTTAAGATGTTGTTTGATCCCAAACTCAAAGTACTAATATAATTTAACAATGTGTGCATGTCAGTATAAAAGTCAAAGTGGATGTCATCGTCTATAGGTTTAAAATATTCAAGCATTTGAAATGTTATATATTCAGACTAAGAGATTGTAGATAATTTATTATTATTCGGTTTTGATGCATATTGTTTTATTTTTTTTTTTTCAATCATATCTTATGTTATAAAATTGTTGTTCATGTCAGGTTTGTCAATATGGTATGATGCAAATTTTCGTACACTTCAAACATTTATATGTGTTGAATCATATTATTTTCAATAATACTATTTTGAATCATAGCGTATTAAATCATATATGTTTTTTCATAAAAGTTTTGATTCATAAAAGGTTTGGGATCATAATAATTTTTGGATCATTATAATATACTAGTTTGATGTTTTGAATAATATGATACTTAGAATAATAATTTGATTTTTTGAGTAATTTGCTACTTTGAATCTTAGTTTTGTCTATTTTTATGATGTAAAAGCAAATATTCAAAAAGTTATGATTCAAAATGTTATATAATCCAAAATCACAAAATCTAAAACTTATGATCCAAAAAACAAATGAAGCACAAGATCTATGATCAAAAAATATAAATGCATCATATAAGTTTAGATCACGACTATTAAAATTGAACATTAAAATCCTAAAATATAAGATATAAATTTTTAGAATTCAAAAGGTATATGATCTAAAATTAGAAAATGCAAAATGTCGAATAATATTGTTTTTCGAATAATAGTTTTATATTTTGAATAATATATAATTTGAGTATTTAGATTTTTCTATTCAAGTTATGAAAAAGAAATTTCTATGATCCAAAAAATATAATAATGTTTTCGATCATGACAAAGTTTTAAAATCCAAATATAGTTTTGGATCATGACTGTGATACACAAAATCATGATCCGGAAATATGATCCATAAAGTTTTAGATCCAAAAAATTAAATATCAATCAATAATTTTTTTTGGATCATGAATATGATCCATAAAAATATGTTCTGGATCAATCATTGATGTCATCTTTTCAAGTTAAATATCATATCATATTTGGTTAATATCTCAAAGATAATGTTTTGGATCATGACAAGCAACACAAAATCATGATCCATAAATTTTTTGATCCAAGAAAATAATACGAACTACAAAGTTTTGAATAATGACTATTATGTTAAAATGGACAATTATGTTATATGTGGGCATTTTTCAACCTAGTCAACATGGTCCATATCTTATGACTCGTATCTTATGACGATCCATAAGAATAATATCCAAAATACATGATCCATAATATATAAATATGGCATGAATTATAATATGTAAGATGCAAAACTTCTGGGTTTCAAATAAAACACAATGCATTGCTAAAACTAAAAATATACCTTAGACAGGTTCATTACAACATTGTTTCTTTACCACATAACATGACAACAATAAAAAATGTAATATATAAACTAAAAACTATTTCATAACTATGGTCATAACACGACAAAAATCACAAAACTCCAATTCCTTGAACCCTAACTTGAATTTCATGCAAATGTGCTTTACCATAAATCTTTTTCTTCTTGTAAAAATTGTCAGCTTATCATAGTCCTCTAGAGTGCTGACAAAGGTAGGTTTGCTCAGATTAAAATTAGACAAAAACATATTTGCAACATACTTCTTCCTTATCTTTGCCAATTGTACATCTTAACAATCAGACTCAAGTTCTAAATGAACATCAATATTATACGCTCCACTCCACAAGCCTCCAAAAATAACGCATAGACAACAAGGTTGTTTTCTTTTAACGAAAAAAATTCCACTTGAAATCCTGAAAAAAAATATATTAAATGTTTTATCATAATAAGTTATGGATCATAATTCATAAAAAGGTGGATCATTTAAGTTATGAATCATAATTCATAAAAAGTTAGATCATTTTAAGTTATGGATCATTATTCTTATAAATATGGAAACATTAAGTTATGGATCAAAAAGTAAATTTGAAACTTTAGGATCCAAAAGCTATGATCCATAATTTCTATGATTCAAAAAGGAGACATGAATCATAAAATTTTGGATCATGAGTATGATAAAAAAAATTATCCAAATAAAATAATCTATAAATCTTTTTATAAGATGGACAAATAATATAAGATAAATCATAAAACTTTGTATAAAATCGACTATTTCTACAAGCTGAACAATTTCTATAAGATGAACAAATTTTCAATAAAAACATGATCTAAATAACTCACCATGATCTATAACTTTATGACATGAATCACAAACATGCAAACTATTATTTTTTTTAATATCTTCATGCATTACTAAAAAATAACAATGTACCTTAACTGAGTTGATAACATCCTTATTATTTATAAATTGAAGGATAAAAGCAAAAATAAAAAACATCAAAGATGTTGCCAAAGAACTCAGTTTAACTCAAGCAATCTGCTCCGTAAAGTTTTGTATATGACATTCACATTGTTGATTGCTTCTGATTTTTGTTTTCCATACCAGTTAGTGCCCATATTTGCAAACTTCAACTCAACACCTAAATTACATAAAAGATGAATCAGTAAATTAGTCGCATAACTATTCTTTTAAGGAAAAAACAAACATGTAAAACAATATGAGAACATCAACACAAAATGTATAATGATTATAACATGAAGTGCACTCAACATTTTCAAGTTGCCCTATATCTTCAGTGATTACTTGAATGATCACTAATGCCATCTCAACGTACGTATAATTCAAGGTAAAATCAGTCCAAACCCTAAAGACTAAGGAGATACATAAAATAAGAAACTCAATGTAGGCCTACCATTTCATACTAATGAAATTTGATACGAAGTAAATTCTGAGAACCCTGATTCCAGAATTGAACTTGAACCCTCTATTTTCATGCAACTTCTAGTGAAATTTAAAACATAATATGTACAATAATAATCACGATAAACCACATGATTAAGATACAAGATAATTGTTAAGTCTTCGATGTCCTCTAATCATTATTAATAATACTTAAAAAAAGAATAGTAAAAGCAAAACAATCCATCTAGGGAAAAAGTAAAAGGAAATGATATGGAGATGGTCCACATAAGAAACCTAACACAAAAGAATTTATCATGTTAGTGAGTAATTAACATTCAGGAATTATTATCATCATTTGAAATACCACAAGAACTTGACAAAGACCTCTTAGACAAACTTTTGTATTCATGTGGATTCATTTTAGCAGAATCATAATACAACCAAAGTAGTTTTATGTTAGAAAGCTTCAAAATTTGTATAGACTATGATTATTTTAAATTGCTATTTCTAGATAAAGCTGATACAGTGCATACAAAAATCACTAGTTTAAGGATGTTATAGCATCTAGTTCAGATCATTTATATGTTACAGACAACTACAACAGTTTTTATCACGAGTAAACTAATGAAAACAACAAGAAAATCCTCAAGAGAATATATTTTCCAAGATGTGGTTTCTTTGAGACATTTAGATCGAACACGTTGCAATTCAACGTCATTTATGAACATAAACATGAGTATAGAAAGCATTAACCATCAAAAAGTGTTTGTCAACTTATATAACATAAAAAATTAAACAATAAAGTAACATAACACCAAATATGTTTATGAAATTAGGGTTTCAAAACTAGAAAACGAAATACACTATTAAGAAAAGAAAATAATCAAACAATTAGTACTAAAATCAACTTCACATGCGTCCATTTGACTGGAAATTATACAGATTCCTCTTCAAATTGATTATGATTTTAAAAGAATTGAAGAGGCAGAAGGTAAAATATGATGAATCGCTGATTTCCAGAACCTATAATAAGGGTTTACCTGCTTCGTTCTTCAGAGGTAAAAGGGGATACGAAATTTGAACAAAATACGATCGATTATACAATATGTTTGCTTCACACCAACAACAACTCGAAGACTAACGATGATTATAGAGAGGAACACAAGAATTTTGAAGAGAAAACGTAAATAGTTGGACTGAAATTCAGAGAAATGGAGGAATATGCTTCAAGAACTGAACGAGGTTTCCAGAAAACTAGGGTTTGACGATCCAGCCCTTTAAACCCTTACCCGTTAGAGGAAAAGTAAATTAAAGTTCTAGTTATTCACAAAAATGCCACCGCCTCCATAATAAAAAAATAAAAAAAATCCGGATTAATTACAGCCATCTATTTTTTCAGAATAATGGTCAAAATTAGTCCTCACAGTCCTCGCAAAAATAGGAGTCCTCACCCGATCGGCTTTATATATATATATATATATATATATATATATATATATATATATATATATATATATATATATATATATATATATATATATATATATATATATATATATATATATATATATATATATATATATATATATATATATATATATATATTCATCAAAAGATTTCCGATGTCGGAGCAGTTCCAAACTGAGTTTCCAGTGATCATCTCTGTCACCAAACACCCAAGTGCCCAAATATCAGAAGCTGATTCCTGTTCACCGCCGACAACCGTCTCCGGTGCCATATATATTGGCATACCTCTAATTTCGTATTTTGAATTCAACTCACCGGTAGCGGTTGTTTTCTTCGCCAATCCAAAATCGGCAATCTTCACAGACGCTGGAATCAACTATCGCTGGAATCAATTATCGTAAGTCTCCCTCTTGTTGACTAGAATCACAGTCGTTGGAATCAAAGAGGATACCGATCCCCAATATGGTTGAGAGAGAGAGAGAGAGAGAGAAAGAAAGAGAGACGGATGGGTATGGGGTGGGGTGGTTTTTTATTTTCTATTTATTAAAAATACAAAAGGGTAAAAGGAAAATGAAAAGGGCAAAAAAAAAGTCTTTTTATATGAATCAGGGATCGATTTGTAGTGTTTCACAAACATTTAGGGACTCTCATAGCGAAAATCTAATATTTGGGACCATTCTGTTAATTTTGGTAAATCACAGTGACCAAAACTGTAATTTACTCTTATTTTAAATATAATTAGTTTTTGGATCGTCCGTGCGATGCTGCAGAAACCCGATATATTGAAAATCGCATCTCGACAAAAAAAATTATATAAGGGAAGAAAAATGTAACTTTAAAATATAATAAGGGACCGGAATCGTAACTTACGAAATACCAATAATATAACTTTATAATAAATAGGGATGAAAAGAATTAATTCGAAATTAGTTGAGAGGAAAAAACATAAATATAAAAGTTTGCTATAAACATAATCAAAATTGTTATTTTCAAATAAAAACTTATTTGGATATTGTGTCAAATGTTTTAACAATTATACTATGATCTAAATTTAGTAGTTATGATTCTAGAAATAGCAAGATGAAATGAATGGTAAAAAATACTCACAACTCGATTTTGCAAATTAATATATATATATATATATATATATATATATATATATATATATATATATATATATATCATAATTTCACATGGGTAAGAACATTAGTAGGAATAAAAAGTAGGAATAAATACAATTTCTCAAAAACAAAATGTCTTTAAACCTCTTTATGAATGTGTTTCTGTTCTAAAGTTGCAAAAATGTGGTCAAGCACGCAAACACGACTACAATAAGTTCCATTTACATGGGAACTATCAATTTGCCTTGTACAAACTTTATTCGAATCTTATAGAATAGATATAACAAATTATTCAATATAACAAATTGCATATCTAGTTAGATTGAATTTTAAAAAGCGTACATAGCTTGTTTGCAAGTTGGGATGGAGTGTGGGGCGACTTATCTTTAAATCCGATCAACCAACAGTCAAAGTTTCACAACTACGGCATCCGGGTGTTTGATTTTGACGAAAAAAACTATATTATATCAAATTGTGCTTTAAACATATTGAAAAAGTTGACCTTATTATAAATAAAGATTGCATAGTAAAAGTATTTGATTTGAAAAAAATGTATATAAAATAGTCTAATAAGTAATAACATCATATGACATCAGTTATACGCAAGTGAACATATAAATGTGTACTTTAGAATTTGGGAGAGTCCGTGGGCCGAGTAGAATAAGAATGCACAAAAGCGAGCCGCCGTCTCAAAAGAAGACTTGGACTTTTAATATTGTGGTTACTGTTTTTGCTTTTATTTTGCTTATCCTTTTACACTTTCGTATTCATCTATTAGTCGACATTTTTGCATGAGTTGAATTTTGCAGTGATAAATAAATAACAATTAACCATAATGACTCGTATTATTCGTAGAAAAATAAAAAGTTTGGTGTTCAAGAAGATTGTTTCTTCTATATCCAAAACGGTGGATGAGATCATGGTGTCAGCTTTTAGTTGGTTGAAATTTAGGCCCTCCGGAGTGGAGCCCGATGTGGGGTGTGAGCCTCACCAAAAGTGAGGTGAACAACGCCCCCTAGTGAGAGCTCGTTGCACTTTTCCCCGCGTGCAAGGTTGTGGCGTCATGCGAGCAAAAGAAGAAATGGATGTGTAGCTTGTACATTGAGGTTAACTAACTATACCAAAATCAAGGAGAAGTGAGAGGTAACCATTTCAAGGGTGAGGGGAGAAGTGAGGGTGTTGACTAGATACTGATGTGACACGGAAAAAGTGAGAGCTCGTGAGAGCCCACACCGGATGGCCTAAGACAGATTTCACTCTCTTAGTTGGAATGTTTGGTGATATAATCCTTTGGGTTATTGACCTAATGGCCCTATAAAGTATCTCAAAAAAATTTAAAAGGTCTTTAACTTAATTTTTCGTCGTTCCAAGCCATTAAACTCAAGAATATCGAGTCCATTTAGTTCTTTTTGGAAGGGTGACTGGTTCAGACGGTGATAAAGATGATGTGGAATTAAAATATACAAATATAAAGAGTAAATAATTTACACAGGTGTTTTCTAGTGAATAAAAGTCATGATGGTCTGGTTGAGGAGGCTGAAGTGCTATTTCATAACACCTTGAAAGAAGAGTGACGATTAGGGTTTTTGGAGATTGAATGAGGATCAAGTGGAGAATCGTAAGTGCATGGCTAATAATATGCATGATCCCATGTATTTCAAAGTTAGATTGCACTACAATGGTACGTTTATTCGGCATCCCTGTTCTTATGATGATGGTGAAACTTATCTGTTTACAAACTTTGATTTTGTTGCTATGAATGTTCACGCGTGTGGAACTTGGCTGGAACGTTTTACTGGATCACCATGTGAGAAGCTTTATTATTGTATCCCAAATCAACCTTTATCTACTGGTATAAGACCCATAGACAATGATCTCGACTATGCATAATTTTTAGATGAAGCTACTGAAGCATATGAATCTCCTAAAAACATTGAAATATCTCTCTATATGGACCATACTGGCTCAAGGTTAGAAGAATGGTTTGATGATGATATGAATGTTGTTTTAAGTACCAAAGGAGAAGATTCAGTAATACAAGCCGAAGGTAAAGACCATGAAGTTGTTGATAAAGAACCAATTATAGAAGAAGAATTTCCTAATTTTCAGGATTTGCATGATTTAGTTTATCCAGATGAAATTCCAAAGATGAACAAGACAGCTGATGATGAGTTCTTGAGTAAAATGTGTCTTGAAGATAAAGGTGATGCCTAGACACATGATGACCAACTTGATGTCGATGAGGATGGAGTTGAGCATTGTACTTTTAATGAAAATATTCATTGGAGGAATCAATGCCCTGTGTTAGGTATGTGATATGAGAACCCAAAACAACTTAAACATATGTTATGTAACTATATTGTGGCTAATGGATACCAACTTTGTTTTAAGAAAAATGATAACAAAATGCTAATGGTGTTATGTTGCCAAGGGGAATGTAGCTTTAGATTATGGGCCTCATGGATAGGAGATGGACATTCATTTCAAATCAAACCATTGAAAAGTGAGCATAAATGTGCACGAAACTACAAATTAGGCTCAACTGTGACATACTCCTAGATTGGAAGTCATTACACAAAAGAGATGTTACATAGACAAAAGTTTAGGATTAGGAAACTTAGACTTGAAGTGATAAAGAAATTTGGAATAGATGTTAGGTGCTGTTTGTTTTTGAAGAGGTAAAAGGTCTGCAGTCTGCGGACAACATCTGTAGCAGAAGAGGTGGACCAAATGTTTGCAGTCTGCAAAAAGAAGACTGTTTGTTTTTTAAAGTCTGCAAACTGTAAAATAAACTGAAATTTAAATAAACTGAATTTTATAAACATAACAGTTTTCAACATTGAAATTTAAACAATTCTAATTTTAGAACATCGAAATATAAATCATACAACCACAAAAACCCAAACTATGCGTCAAAATTTAGCAAAAAGTCATATAATGTTTCCAAATAAGCAAAATAATCCAAATACTATGTCAAACATCATCAAAAAACCATATAAGTTCCCAACCAAACCCCAAAAAAACCCAAACAATGCTTCCCTAATCTAATATTCCTAAACCTGTAGCGGTCATTTTGATCTATGCTTTTAAGACACCGGGAATGGCTGGCAGTGTCATCCATGCTTCTCTCATAAGCACGAACTTTCCAAAAATGTGAAAAGCATCTAAAAATAAAGGATCAATTGGTTCTATACTTCTATACCAACAAGCTTCAACTTCTCGTAACATTCATCAGTTGTTGGCTCATCCTTGTTGTTAATAAAATGTTGTACAACTTTTTGAATATCGATACATGTTTCCAACAAGCGTTTTTGTTGCTCGGTGGACCATTGTAGTTTTTCTCCCATTTCTAAGAACCAAAAAATCATATACAATTTTAGATTGCAAAAATTAGTAAACATATAAATCATACAATCACAATAACCCAAACATAAAAATGCAGGTTCCAAACCAATCACAACCTCCATAAAAACACCAAAATTGATTTCCAATCTAAGTATGTAACATACATTTCGAGGATAATAAATATTGATTACTAATACTTTTAAACTAACTATACAAGTGATCAATGATGATGAAATAATACTACAAAAAGGCAAGAAAAAGTGTTTCTTATCGGCTATTGCTATAGATTTCTATCCACATATACTTTAAGGAATATATTCCATCAATCCAATAATATACAAGATTAATTCAACCAAACTCCCCAAGCAAGATGGAAACGGTCCAAAAGTTTATAAAACCCCAATTTCTTCCTAGCTCCTACAAAAGAGTGGGTTTCCACCGGAAAATCCCAATTCAAGCCATACAAAAAATCCCAATGTAGCAAAATCCAATAGAAATCAATTTTATATTACCAAATCATCCACCCACTGCCTCAATGTTTATAAAACCTAACTCACCGGAAAAAACTCAAGAAGCAAAAAATCAGACCTTTTCAGCAAAAAATCGGAAGAGATAGCAACAGAAAACGTTACCTGTTGGAAGGAGAAGGAGAGCAGTGACGGCGGCGTAGCGACGACGGCGTAGCAGCAGTGCCGGAGCAGCAGCGGCAAGGAAGGAGATGGTCGGGAGCGTACGCGGAAGAAGAAAGAGGAGGAGCAGAGGCATAATTTTTTTTTAGAAATAACCTAGGCTTTTTTTAGCGTGAAGAGTTTAGAAGAGCTTTGCAGACTTTGGCCCATGTCTGTCCCAAGAAGAGCACGCGCAGACCTAAAGAGGTCTGCGGTCTTCTAAAAACAAACACTCTGCGAGAGGTTATGTCTGCGCGCCGTCTGCGTGGCACAGACAAAAGTGGTCAGGAAGATCTGCAAAGAAAAAACAAACACCCCCTTAGTCTCAACTAATGTAGAAGGGCAAGACAACATGCAATGAGTTTGATAGAGGGTACACTAACTGAGCACTATGCACAATTATGGTCTTATGATGAGGTGATTAGACAGACAAATCCTGATTCTACTGTCAAATTGGATGTAAATTCAATGCCTGATGGAAAGACTTACTTTAGCAAGTTTTATCTATATTTTGAAGCTATTAAGAAAGGGTGGATTGAAGGGTGTAGAAGAGTGATAAGAATAGATGGTTGGTTCTTAAAGGGAATTTGTTATGGGGAGTTGCTTTGTGTTGTTGGTAGGGATGCTAACAACCAGATTTCCCAATTGCTTGGGCAGTTGTATGTGTAGAGAATAAAAAGAATTGGAAATGGTTTTTGGATTTGCTTATAGATGACCTTGATCTTTGTTTGGGCAACAAGGTAACATTGATTTCTGACCAACACAATGTAAACATTTTTTTTTTGAATTTTAATGTTATTACATGTGTTTACTTATTTGCTTCATGTGTTGATATTCTATGTGTCTTAAGGACTAATGGAGGCTGTCAAGGAACTGCTTCCTCAAGCTGAGCATAGGAAATGTGCAAGATACATATGCTCAAACTTAAAAAATTCCCTGGTGCACATTTTGAAAACTTATTCTGGAAAGCCTCCAATGCTACTACAGAACAACATTTCAAATGGAATATGAAGGAATTGGAATTGATTTGTCCACCCGCCAACAAGTTTTTGATGGACAAAGACCCAAAGACATGGTCAAAGGCATTCTTTGAAACTGGGAGAGGTTGTGTAGCCAATGAGAATGGTTTATCTGAAAGCTTAATGCAGTAATTGTTGAAGCTAGGAAAAAACCCATAAATACAATGTTAGAGTAATTAAGGTTGTATATGATGGAGAGGATGTTCAAGATGAATGGAAGATGATGGTCTACTGACATTTAACCTTCAATTATACATAAGTTGAATGACTTAAAGATAAAACAGAGATGTTGGGAGGTATTGCCAAGTGGATTGCATCAATTTGAAACTAGGTGTGTAGCAGAAGCCTTTAAAGTGGACTTGGAAAAAAAAGGACTTGCTTGACGTGCACGCAGAGGTCGTCATGCGGTCAAAAATAAGAGATAACCTAACATTCAGTAGTATAGTGGAGTCATGGTCGATCCACAGGAGCTACGTGGTTAGACTAGATGAGAGATTACCAACTAATAGTGTCACAGCTATAGTCAGAGGAACTAATTTCTATCTTACTACCTCAAAACAATATTCAAACACTCAAGCCAAGCTTAGCCAAGCTCAAATGACCTAGTTACTTTCTGAACTCAGAAGTACATCTCTGGATCAGAAGCAATTGAAGGCATTCAAACTAGCAAAAACCAAGCAAAGCATAAACTAGCTAATAACTAACAGTTCTATTGAACAGTTACTAGCCAAGGTTTAATGCTAAACCTAACCAAGTTAGCTACTGATTTCAGCTAAGGAAAACAGTCCCAACAAGGTCCAAAACAATATCCACACACAAACCAACAATCAAAACACCAACAAGCATCCGAAATACCGAAAAACCAATATTAACATTAACCGAATGATTTTATTCACTAAAACCAATATCCAAACATCAATTCAGTAACCAAACACTACTAAAAACAGAACCCTAAGCTTGGGATCAATGGTTGTCACACCCAAAGATACAAACCAAGGCTTACAAATGTTTAACTAAAATGAAATAAAATCTAAAACATGAAAATACCAAATGATAGCTTCTGAAATGAAATCCTCGAGTCAAAGAGCTTCTAGGTCAATGTTTACACCCGGTCTTTGCTAGGGTTTTCGGCTGGAAATGCCTCTATTTATAGTTGCAAATTTCCCGTGACCGCGCCGCGCAGAAGTGAAATCCGCGGTGCGCGTACTTATCCGTTCCCCGTTTTTTCGTCATTCAAATGTGTTCCACCGCCTCACGCCCGCGTCGCGCAGAAGAGAAATCCGCGGCGCGCGTACGTGTTTCTTTGATTTTGCATTCTTTCCAAACTTCTTTTCTTTTTGTACACTTTTAGTCCCTGTTTCTATTCTTTTTCTCCAAACAAGTCCTGGCACGAAAAGTGAGAATACCCAGGCATTTTTGATATAATTTTACCAAGAACAGGGCTCAACAACGCCTAAAATACTTGATATCACTAGGCGTTGTCAAACACCCCACACTTGTGCCTTGCTTGTCCCCAAGCAAGAGAGTTTTTAACAAATTATAATAAAGAATCAAACAATTTCTGACTGTGTTCAATTTCAAAGTTTATTGTCCCCCGAGTTAGAGTGGAATAGTTCGTGAAAACATAATTGAGTTGTTCTTTGGAATTCATGGCTTTCTAGAGAACCCTTGATTACAAACTTTCTGTCCACAATGAAGTGTACTTACTCATTCAGATTCTAAAGGCCATTAAGGAATTGTCCATGACTTTCGATGTTGTCCATGTAACGAGCTTTCAGAAATACCATCCCAGACCAGACGATCTTAGGTGGTAAGGTGCGTAAGGTCCACCAATTTTAGACCTACCGGCTCGAACAACAAAGGCCACAGATTGACTTTTCCTTCCTAAATTCCAATCCTAAAACAGCTCAATCTTCTAAACTCGTAAAACTCAACTTATTTGACTACTAATAGCATGATCACAACTAAACAGTATTCCTTGAAAAATACTAATGCTATCACAATCACAAACCATTCATTTCAAAATTGCAATTCATTAAAAATTTTGAAAAATATTGCTAAAAATTGAAAAATTGATCATTTTTGCAAAAATTTCAAAAAAATATCTTTCGACCGTCTACACCCCACACTTAAAACCGTACAACGTCCCCGTTGTACAAAAAATTAATTCAAAACAAGGGAGAAAGAGTTACCCCTTTTTGGACGGTAGACTGCTTGGTGCTCAATATCACAGGTATAATTGCGTACAGAAAGATCCCCGATTCATATGCTGGAGTTGTAGCGCTACAGTAGGACACGCCGGTGGTCAAGACAAGTGGAGGGGGCACGGTGACCCCACACTTGTCTGAGACAACTCCTTCTCAATTTGGTATATCATGCATAACTTAACAAACAAATTAAAACAAACATGACAAAAATAAAACGCAAAAATATACAAATAGAAGTATCATCAGTTTATACATATATCCCAAAAATATAAAAAGAAAAGAAAAAGAAAAAGAAAAATACATCAATCACTGCCAGGCGGCCTGGAGGATCCGGCCTCATGATCGTGAGACCTGGCTGGGAATGGCCGGGGGCGTCTGCCCTGTGCTGATGCAAGCTGGATAAGTACCTCCCCGATCCACTCGAGCTGGTCCTCGATCCTCGTGACTCTGGCCTCCAGCCGGCAGAGGGCTGGTGAGTCATCCTGCTGTGGCTGTGGCTGCTCTGGTGCTGCTGGCTCTGGTCTCCGGCGTCTCCTGCCGGGCTGGGCGTATGCAGGCTGGGGTGCCTGAAGGGGCTCGGTCGGTGCCCGAATGTACTGCCCCGGGCGCTGCAGCTCAATGAGCTGCATCCTCTCCAAAGTGCGTGCTGTAGTGCGTGATGGAGGCAGAGCGGTCAAGGAGGCTGCCACGGGGGCAGTAAGAATGCCATAAGAGCGGGCCAGGCGGGTAATGAAGTACCCCCTGGCTAGTGGACTGCTGGTGGAGGCGCCAGTCGCGTGGGTGGAGAGAGCAATCGCAAGGGCGTAGGGGAGATGGAGGAATCGGGACGGGTCGAGGAGGATCCACAAATATGTCATATCATCGCCCGACACCTTCTCACCCCCCTCCCGATGCATGATGGAGGTGGAGACGATCCGGTGCATGAGGCGGTGAAGTGGGTCGCGGAGGTGGCTCTCCCTCGAAGTCCCCGCCTCGTACATAACATTGGACAGCGGTGTCCAAACCTCCATGTTGGGAGGGCGCTCCGGCTCTCCCTGAATGCAAGACCCGAAGAACCGGGTGAAGAAACGATGCTGGAGGTCCTGCTCAGTGTAGATGCCTGTGCGCCTCCCGAACTCTCGGAGGTTGCACTCCCTGTGCACACCTCCCAAACGAAAACGCACCAGCCTGGAGCGTGGGTCCCCCGCCCGCAGTGCGAACTGGATAGTGGAGATGAACTCCAGTAGCAACTCCGTGTAGACCACGTCCTCGTCCGTGGCCATAATCCTGTCCCAACCACGGCAGGTGAACGATGCCTCCTCGTGGGTCCAGGTGCGATGCAAAAACGGCTCAATCGTGCCCCAAAGTCCTGCATCCCTCAGGATGTTTCGGTCTATAACCGTCGCCTCGAGAACCCGGCGACTGGTCAATACATCCCGTCGTGAAATGTACTCCACTGAACTGTCACGCTCTGCTGGGAACTGGAGGAATGGGTGGTCCAATCTGAACATCATCTGCAAAAGAAAGCACATAGCACAAAACAAAATATTTTTGCAAAATTAGTCCCTTTCTTCCCTGTCGCACCGCGGCGCGGCCCAAGAGCAAGGGCGCGGCGCGGCGTACGACTGTTTTGAAAACCTGGGATCAAATCCCCATTTTAACCTGCTAAATCTCATTTTCATCATACCACAAGGTAGCCTAAGTGCCGACTAGCTCATCTAGGGTGTCCATTTGGCAAAATAAACACCCGATGAGCTAGCATTAGTGATTCTAAGTTTTTGAACTTTTTGGAATAAAACCCTAAAATTAACTACCTAATAACTAATTTAAACAGCTGATAGATAGTTAAAAGAGCGTACCTTGGTAGTAGAAGCACAATAAGCAAGAAAAAATGCAAGAAATTTTTGATCACCAGAGCTCCGAGTCGTGTGATTTGAGTTGTGAGCCGCGACTCACCGTATAAGGGCAAAAACCGTCTGATCGTTTCCCGCGACGCGCATTCCCCGTTTCCGCGACGCGCGTGTCGCCAAATCAACCCCTGCGCATCGGGTTGAGTTCCGACCCCGCGTCGCGCAATACAAAAATCCGCGGCGCGGTTTTGAAAATTTCAAAAAACTTTTCACACGACCCCACACTTGCTTCAGACCACTAATACCTGCAAAAGATTGATGTATTTTCTAAATTAATCCTAAGAAATATAAAACCTACCTATGACACGATGGGTTGCCTCCCAATAAGCGCTAAGTGTGCCGCTCCTAAGCTGACCCTTCTTCTTCTTCTTGACCTCTTGATGACATTTGCTGGTATTCTGGCATGAAATTATTAGCCATCATTGTCATAAGGGATGTGAGTTGGGTCATCCGATCACTCACACCGCCGATCCATTGTTGTTGAGATTTCAATAGCTCGAAAACATTCGCCTCTCGTTTTCTGGATTCTCTTTCATATTTCTGATGCCTTGCTTCCATCATCTCTATCATTTCCAACAA
The DNA here is from genome assembly GCA_023525715.1 of Cichorium intybus. Taxonomy (NCBI): domain Eukaryota; kingdom Viridiplantae; phylum Streptophyta; class Magnoliopsida; order Asterales; family Asteraceae; genus Cichorium; species Cichorium intybus. Next base: position 54,219,710 of record CM042016.1, on the reverse strand, counting down.
TTGTTCCTTGTCGATGGCGGATAACGGGTGATCCTTGGTTTCCTTTAAGATTTCCTCTTTTCCTCCCTCTCCTGTACGTGTCCATATCTTTTCTTTGCTTCTGATTCCTGGCTCCATTAGTGTTTTCCTGTCTGCTGGTTTGCCATTTTCCTCTGAAGGTAATGATATCGGGTTCCCAAACATATTCAATCTTCTTTTCCTGGTCTCGAAGAAAATATCCATATCTCCAGTCTTGCAATCGATCACTGACCCAGCGGTAGCTAAAAATGGACTCCCCAAGATGAGCGCAGGCGCATCGTCTGGACTTTCATATTCCATGACCAGAAAATCTACAGGATAGAAAAAGTCCCCAACTTTGACTATGACATTTGTCAACTTCCCCCTAGATACCCTAGTGGATTGATCAGCCAACTGTAGTACAACTTCTGCTGGCTCAACTTCTTCGTTCTTGTACTTGTCGTACAGGTATCCTGGCAAGATGTTGACACTTGCTCCCAAATCTAAAAGAGTGTTTCGAATAACCACGTCTCCTACAGTTGTAGTGATCAATAGTGACCCGGGGTCCTTTTCCTTTCTGGGCAGTGTACCCAATAATGCTTCGCTGGCTCTCACAGTCAATCTCACCGTTTTTGGCGTAGGTGCTTTGCGTTTCCCATTCTGTTCACACATCTCTTGCAGAATCCTGGTGTCCTCGGGAGCATCCTTAAGCTCATCCCATAGGGGCTGATTCATTAAGGGTCCCGTTGATCTGGGTATTTCCTGCTTCTTTTTTTCTTTCTTATTCCTCTTTTTCTGCTTGATCCCTGCTATCGTTGGTTGCTCTTCCTTTTGGACCTTTTTGTCTATTTCTGGTTGAGTGCCATTCTCAACCGAAACTTCTCCTTTTTTATCTTCCTCGCTCTTTAAAGCCTTTCCTTCTTCCCCTGGCTTCACTTCATCCCATACCTCAAACAAATCCTCCAGAGTGACCTTTCGCCATCCTGATTCAACAGTATTGACTTGTTCCTTCCCTGGACGTTGATTATGCGTAGGGTTGACTTCAGTAGCACTTGGCAGCTTGCCATTATCTCTTTTTTGCTGATCTGCAGCCATTTGACCTATTTGTCTTTCCATATTTGCGATAGCTTTTGCATTCGCTTGAGATTGTTGTTGAGTCGCAGTGACCATGTCATACATTTTTGATATCATCTCTTCTTAGGTCCCTGGGGCGTTGTTGGCAGCATTGGTGGGCCCCCTGTTGTTGTTGTTTCCGTTGTTTGCAGGCTGCCGGTTTCTAGGCTGACTATTTGATTGATTCTGATAATTATTCTGCCTGAAATTTTGTTGCTGTCCTTGGTTGTATGGCCTGTAGGGTCGTCCATTATTGTGTTGACCTTGACCCTGGCCATAAACTTGATTAGCTTCCTGCATCTTAGGTCCTCCTTGACCTTCTTGTGATGAATTTGGCGGTCCATTTTGTAATGTTGCCATAAGCCTATCAAACTTTCTGTTCAATTCACTGATTTCCTTTTTCACTTCCTTTTTCCAATCAGCATCAACTCCTACTGCTGCCGCCGTACTTGTAGCCTTCCTAGTGGAAAAGTTTTCTTTGGAGCCATTACTCAACTGCTCCAAAAACTGCCAGGCTTCTTCTGGATCCTGCCACATAAATGTCCCACTGGAGGAGGCATTTATCATGGCCTGGTGTGTTTCGCTAACTCCCTCAAAGAATAACTTGACCAACTGCCATCTGGGAATCTCGTGATGCGGACAAGATCGCAGCAACTCCTTCAATCTGTCGAAGGCTTCATGAAAAGCTTCTCCAGGTTTTTGCTGGAAATCCTGCATGACCCTCCTGACTTCAGTTGTCTTGCTCGCTGGATAAAATTCCTGCAGGAACTTTGCCTTGAGCTGATCCCACGTAGTAATACTGTTCGATGGCAACGATGTGAACCAATACTTGGCTTTGTCTTTAAGGGTGAACGGAAACAGTCTAAGCCTAAAAATATTTCTATTTGTGTTTCTGGGATTATTAGCATTAGCGATCGCTAATAATTCATATAAATGGTTATAGGGATCATCGTGCTTATATCCTCTGAATTCTGGTAATATTCCTAATAACTGAGGTCTAATTTCTACTTGCGAATCTATGTTATCAGGAATATAGATCGGCGACGAATCATCATATTCCCGCGGTTGGAAATGTGATGCAACCGATTGCCGTCTCGGTTGTGCAAAATGTAAAGGTTGAGCGGGGTTACCGTAAAGATGATCATTGTACTCCCGCTGACCTGGTGGTTGGTATTGTGGTGCTCGCCTGGGAGGTCCCCGACCTCGGTTCCATTGTGGTTGGAATGCTGGTGGCATCCATCCTTCATCTTCCTCGTCATACACTTCCTCTATCTCTAGGTAATGATGTTGTGGCTGAGGCAGTTGTTGAAAGTGTATAGGTTGTGTTGTTTGATATGTAGGTTGAGGTTTAAAGAGGGCTGGTTGTGGTTGTGATGTTGGTGTATGCTGTCTAGGAATTGGGGTGCCATCTCGGTCGGCTCTCCCCAAGTCATAGCAGATGTAAATGGATTGGTGGATTGAGGTTGTGAAGTGGGTGTAAATGATGGGATGGAAGGCGGAGTGCATGATGGTATGGGTGCAGGGGCTGAAACTGCACCACCAGAAGCACTCGTGCTTCCAAACTGAAATTCCGAAAGCGGAGGGATAGAAAACCTCCCAGTTGCCTCACCTGATGGATCCTGGGCAACACTGACCGGACTACTGCTAACTTGACTATAATTCATAATGTTTAAACGCCTACGGGCACGGAGTTTGCGCGCAGTACGCTCAATCTCAGAATCAAACTGCAATGGGGATAGTTGCTTCCCCCTGCGGGTACGCATTCACTGGTGCAACACGCCCACAAAAATCACAAATCAAATTTACCAAAATGAAATCTCAAAAATCAAGAAACAAGTTCCTACTGCTCACCTAACCTAAGCTCACAGCTCCCCGGCAACGGCGCCAAAATTTGACGTGCACGCAGAGGTCGTCATGCGGTCATAAATAAGAGATAACCTAACATTCACTAGTATAGTGGAGTCAGGGTCGATCCACAGGAGCTACGTGGTTAGACTAGATGAGAGATTACCAACTAATAGTGTCACAGCTATAGTCGGAGGAACTAATTTCTATCTTACTACCTCAAAACAATATTCAAACACTCAAGCCAAGCTTAGCCAAGCTCAAATGACCTAGTTACTTTCTGAACTCAGAAGTACATCTCTGGATCAGAAGCAATTGAAGGCATTCAAACTAGCAAAAACCAAGCAAAGCATAAACTAGCTAATAACTAACAGTTCTATTGAACAGTTACTAGCCAAGGTTTAATGCTAAACCTAACCAAGTTAGCTACTGATTTCAGCTAAGGAAAACAGTCCCAACAAGGTCCAAAACAATATCCACACACAAACCAACAATCAAAACACCAACAAGCATCCGAAATACCGAAAAACCAATATTAACATTAACCGAATGATTTAATTCACTAAAACCAATATCCAAACATCAATTCAGTAACCAAACACTACTAAAAACAGAACCCTAAGCTTGGGATCAATGGTTGTCACACCCAAAGATACAAACCAAGGCTTACAAATGTTTAACTAAAATGAAATAAAATCTAAAACATGAAAATACCAAATGATAGCTTCTGAAATGAAATCCTCGAGTCAAAGAGCTTCTAGGTCGATGTTTACACCCGGTCTTTGCTAGGGTTTTCGGCTGGAAATGCCTCTATTTATAGTTGCAAATTTCCCGTGACCGCGCCGCGCAGAAGTGAAATCCGCGGCGCGCGTACTTATCCGTTCCCCGTTTTTTCGTCATTCAAATGTGTTCCACCGCCTCACGCCCGCGTCGCGCAGAAGAGAAATCCGCGGCGCGCGTACGTGTTTCTTTGATTTTGCATTCTTTCCAAACTTCTTTTCTTTTTGTACACTTTTAGTCCCTGTTTCTATTCTTTTTCTCCAAACAAGTCCTGGCACGAAAAGTGAGAATACCCAGGCATTTTTGATATAATTTTACCAAGAACAGGGCTCAACAACGCCTAAAATACTTGATATCACTAGGCGTTGTCATTTCTCTTGTAGATTATGGCAACTAAATGGTTATGGTTGTGTCCATTCAGTGGTTGTAATATGTTTCCTTAACAGAAATATGGAGACTTATGTCCATCATTAATTTAGCAGGGATATGTTTCCTTAACAAAAATATGGAGACCTATGAAAGGGAGCAGCATGTGGCCAGAAACAACATTTATTCCACCCTTGCCACTTAAGAGTAGGAGAATGCCTAGAAGACCCATTGTGAAAATAAGGAAGGATATGACTGAAAAAGTAGGGAAACATAGAGTATCAAAGGTTGGGAAAAGAATTTTATGTAGTATATGCCATGAACCAGGTCATAACAATGCAAGATGTCCTAAGGTGGCCAAACCATCAAAATTTGATGTTAAACGAGCTAGGACAATGACTGGGAACCATGTATCATTATAAAAGGATGTATGAATTTTGGTATAACTAAATCCTTTTATAATTGTATCATAATCATTTCAGGTTCCATCAAAAACACATGGAGAGGATGATGATGGTGCACATAATGAGGGAGTTACTCAAGATAACACAATGCAAAGTGAAGATATTCCAATGCCAACTCAAGACAAGCCAACGCAAATTGAATATGTTTCAATGCCAACTCAGACTGAGGGAGTTACTCAAGCTGGTCCAATGCAACGTGCAAAGCCTCATGGAGTTCAAGGAAAAAGGACTGATGTGTTGCATAACACCACACGTGCATGTAAAGTGAAAAAAGAGAAGCTTGAAAAGATAAGGAAGTCTAAGAGAATTGTGAAGAAAAAACTGTCCAGGAATATCATTAGAAAAAATGGGGAAGGGAATTTATCATGCAAACCAGACAGCTTAGAGTAGTTTGATCTATGTATTTGAATGATTATGTGTGTTTTGTGATTTTCTAGGTATTAGACATGTGTTCCATGACTATTAAACATGTTCTTGATGTGTAGTAAATCATCGCAACATGTTGGTGTGCATGTGCATACCACTTTTGGTAATATTATGACATGTTGCATTACTAAATGGGACTTTCTAGGTATTAGACATGCATGTTTTTATATTTTTAATGTTTTAGCATCATATTTTATGGCTGAAACACAATCCCCACATTTTTGTCCCACAACTTTAAATCCTTAGATTCCCCATGTTTCCCGTCAAACAGAATCCCAACTTTTTCAATTCAATTATTGCATAATGGACAATAGGTAAGGGACAACATTTCCCACTTGGTTAAAGTACGTGCATGAATAACAACTTTCAAGGCTAAGATTCCACATATCTCACACTTACATAAAGTACGATGCTAAAATTTGCAATGGTTCCCTATTCAAAATTAAATGCATCATGGCTAGTAAAGTAACAGACAATAATAATAGACAAAATGTGGGATTCTCAAGGACCCCATATCAACATTTAGTTAATTTTTTACATGCAAAAGTAGGTCATGGACGATTTTCTGAGCCATTTAAGTATAAAATCAGTGTTTGAGATGTACAACATCTAACCAGTTCCAATAACCCTGCTAACGAATACCCATCAACCCTTCTTATACTTCAACAAACTAACCATAACCTTCACAAACTAACCTTCGTATACTTCAACATACCAAAACCCAAAAACCCCATGAATCTAACCCCAAAAACTAACCTTCATCCCCTCACCTACCTACATCAACAACCTGCAAATACAATAAGCCACCATAAATCCAACCAATACCCGGATTATGAGCTTTTTACCGGCTGTTTTCTTTTCCTACTTCGTAAGTGCATCCTACAGTTGCACAATTCGGAGGACAGCAACATCCAGGTCAGCTTCAAATTAACTTTTCTCCTCTTTCATTTGAAGTTTGAAATTCTCAAGCTCAGGATTTCTTTTGAACGTTAAAATCTCGTTCATTAGCTTGTTCACTTCAGCTTTGTAGTGGGGATTAATCTCAGGGTGCACCCACCTGAACTATCTACAGTCCGTTATACGCACCTGCATTTTTCTTTAAATTAGGGTTTTCTTGAAATCTTTAGGCAAATCGTTACTTCATAGGTTACCATCAACACAAAATTAAGTATAGAAGTTGAAGAAAGAGTGATTACCAACGAGTCTTGGCAGTTTAGAAACCTCCATTTAGGGTTATCGGGGGTTGAAGACGTCCTCAGCATGACCTTATTGTCGCAATCACACTTCAGTAAGGGTCGATTGTTCTCAACCAGCTCGAGGTAATACCTATTGAACGCCATTGACGTCGATGGATTTTACAGAGGTGTTTTCGAGTTTAGACATCGAAGATGATGTTCCCGATCTCTATCAACCCTCTAAGTTATACGTTCGAGTTTATTTTACTCAAATACCACATCTGACGTGTACATTGGTATTGGTGTGAGGTGTACATGGGGAAACACTTATGTGGAATTATTCGTAACATTTAAAAAAAGTTTATTGTAACATCCGTGTTTTGGGCCTAGGAGTTTTGGGCTTAAACCGACAAATAAAATCTATTTTGTAAATCAAGAAAACAAATTAATAACTAAATTTAATATTTTGTTATATTTTATATTATAAATAACTGAGCCAAATATAGTTTAAAATCAAATTGTAACCAAATGTGAGAAATTTTGTCATAAGGACTAAAAGCGTCAATTTGGCCAAACTTACCCTAAGTAAATTTGACTAGTCATCGATTTAGAAAATTAGAAAATATATTAAAGGAATTAAGGTGGAGTTTGAATTAGGTCTAATAATTCCTTGAATTTCATTAAGGACCTAAATTGTGAAGAATTTTAGTGTAAGGGACCATTTGTGCCAAATTGGGAAACTAAGGGTTAGTGTTGACCTAGAGAATGACTCAAGTGAAATAAATAATTATATTTGGGTCATAAGTGTGAGTTTAGAGACTTCTAGTTGGAAGAATTGCCTTTTAGGGTGTTGAGTGAAGAAAGATCAATCTATGGGGACTAATGTTGCAAATCCTGAAAGATGTGGAGTTTTAGATAGGGGTTCTCCCCATTTCAGCCAAACAACACGATTTTAAAGAAGAGAGGGAGAGAGAGTGGCGTTTTTCTGGAGATTTTGGAGGACAAGATGCTATAGTTTGAAGATTCATCAAAGTTCTTGAGATTCCTAGCCAATCTAAGGTAGAAACTCTTCCCCTTTAAGCTTGCAAACCCGTTTTTGGGGTGAGTTCTATGTTAAATCCGAAATTGGTAATGTGGGGAAGGAAATCCTAGGATCCCAAGTGTTAGTTTATTATTCTATTTCATGTTTTTGATCATCATCCAATCTATGGATGCTCAAGATCCAATTACTTGGTTGATTTGGGTGTTATGAACCCTAGAATTTGGGGGTTTGATGATTAGTTGGGAATTTAGAAATTGATGGATGATTATGGTGGTTTTGGATGAGGAGATTCATTTCTAATGATTCCCTAAGAATTCAAACCTTTGATTTGTAGTATTAAACCTTGAATCACTAGGAAATGATAATTGAGTGTTAAAATGGGTTTTATTCATGAAGACGATGATTGGATCTCTTGTTTAATGTATGAATGAATTTTTTGCATCAATTGGGATGTATAAGTGGAGTGAGGATCATTTCCTAATGATTCCATGGAATGGAAGAAGGAATCTCCATTTGTAATCACCAATTGTAGGAATGGAATTGGGTATTCCATGGTTTAAGCTTATGGAGAGAAGTTGTGATCATGGCATGTAATTGATTCATTTGAAATGATTTTGTGTAGTTTAATTGAGTCTAATGATGTACATTTTGGGTAATAATAATGTACTTTTGATATCCATAAGTGTTGGGAGGTTTTAGAACTTGATTTGGGTCAAAAAAGGGTGAAAATGTTCAAAAACGGAGCTGCTGCAGGTAGAAACACGACTCATGTTGCTTAAAACACGACCCGTGCTGTCAAAAAGAGGGTTATACGACCCGTGTAAGTCTCTGTTCGGATTTTGGGTACTTTTGGGTTTTGAGCTTAATGGTTTGGGCTTTGGGTCCTTATTTTAATGTCAATCTTTGGGGATGTTTTAAATAAGATTTTCCTTATATTAGAGAGTCAAGGACTTCATTTTGGATGGTTAATGATGGTTCCTTCTTAGTTCAAAGAAGTAATTATAGTACGACTTTTAGATGAATCGAGTATGATACCTTCCATTCTTGTCTTGTAGGAAGGAGATGTTTTGTTATGACTTGAAGGTGAGTTGAAGGACTTGAGCTAGCACTCAACTAAGATGATTTGATAGATGAGATGATGTCTAGGAGAGCCTCCATATGCATCAACCTTGTGTGGAGTTAGTGTTGACTCGTCAGTTGACCTTGGGTGAGTTTACCGGGAGTAAACATCCTTCCAACTATCTTTTGTGTGTGTGGTCAATTACTTTTCATGCATGATATTATGTGAAATGTGTTATATGACTACTACTTGTGCATTGCATGAAAATGAGTTTTCTAAAGATGTTTTCAAATAAAGATGATGATTATATTTTGAAAGATGTTTTGAGCATCCTATTTGTGCATTGCATTGCATATAAGATGGGATTGACCGAGTGAACCTTATGATGACCTTAAAGATGTTTAAAGATAATGGGCTAAAATAGCCACATTGATGATGATTATTCCATATAGAGGGTTAAGATGGGCCCTCAACGATGTTTGTGGAATTGTTCCCGACAATAGGGGACCGCATGAGGGGGTTGCTAACCCTCATGGGGCTAGTGTGATGGCCACTAGTCCTAGTTTTGCCTATACGGGGATCGAGTGATATTCTTTGTGCGTGTCATTCGTGAACTTAGGTAGGTGCCATTGTGGTGAGTTAGACTTTTATGACATGGACGTGGGTTTGGGATAGTTGCATCATGCATTGCATTTGCATATCATAACTATCTATTTTGAGTAAATCCTTATGATGTTTTAGATGACTTTTGAAGTGTGTGTCAAAACTATTTTTGGGGGTTCGTCCCGAGTGTGGTAGTTCACTGCCCACTCGAAATGGGTCAACCTCGGGTAAGCTCAGTAGGCATTTCAATTGCCTAACTTATTTTGATGTGTACTCAGGTTGAGAGGTTTAGATGTCTTTAGAAGAGCTGGACGTTTAGAAGGCCACGGTTTGTGTGGTTTCATTTAAGCTGTGTAATGGTATTTGAATTGTTACAACCTCGCTATTTTATAAACTAAAATGTTAGATCTAAAATGGGACCAAACAATGTTTTCCGCAACTTAAACCTAAATTATTACTCATTAAACCCCGTGTATTTTAAAATGGTTTTGAAAGAAAATGACATATTTGATGATGTTGAAATTGAAGTTTTCACTAAAGGATGATTTTTGGAATAATGATGATAAATCATGGGTTAAATGATTTTTATGAAAAGAATTAAGCGAGGGTGTTTCATTTATTTTCCGGGTAACCGGTTAAATCTTTCGACAAGGACTAAAAGAACAATTTAATTTTGAGTTTAATGATTTAGAACGACGATAATTAAGTTAAAGGACCTTTTAAAAAATTTTAGGATACTTTATAGGGTCATTAGGTCAATAACTCTAATCCTTTTCTTTGTATCCTGTAACTGTTTGTTTCTTTTTCTAGCATCTTGCTAGTTTATAAAATTTCCCTCGTTAAAATAAAAGATTACAATTCTAAGTTTCGTTGATGATATTATCACGTGGGTGTTTGAGAGTGTTGTGAAAATCCGTTTATTAACTTAGTGACTTTTTGAAAAGTAATAATTTAAAAAATGTCATTTTGAAAAGTAAGAAGTTATCGTCTTTTAAAAACAACTTATGACTTATTGTTTATTTTACACATATAAGAAAATTCAAACACTTTTTACAAACAACTTAACAACTTATAGCTACTTGTCACAATTTAATACGTCAAATACTTTTTTAAAAACTCGTTTTTGTCACCAATGACCTAATGAACAATTTTTCCTGAAAATACTTATTGAGTTAAATAAACCATGTCAAACACTTCCTACATTAGTCTATCATTTTGACGAATGAGCATTACACTACTGATGTAAATAATTATGTTTTTGCAATAAAGATTTATAAAAAGCTGATACTTACTAATAAATAAGGGCTAATAACATAAAAGTTACTATAGTTTAACCAAAATTTGGTTTAAAAAACTATTTTTTGTTTGTTATATAAAAATCACTCATATTTTAAAAATTATCTATTGTGACCGGTACAATAAATAAGAGTCATGATTATATGTCGTCAACTCGGAAAACTCATTACCAACGTCGCATTCAAATTTTAATAGATTTACTTAAACACTCTATACATTAACAACGTAGCAACCGAAAAGCAACACTTACGATGACAAAATTCATATATAGACAACTATATATATAATTTTCTCTGCAATGATGTTTCAATCTCTGATTCAAATGTCAATTTTAAACATATAATATAATCTTTTAATTAAAATAATCTTTAAAAGTTATAAAATAATAAAATAATAATCACTATAGAATTTTTTAAAAATATAAGTAGTTTTATAAAACAAAATAAATATAACGATTAAACCAGAATTCTAACTCAAATTCTGGAAGATCTGTTCATTGTTAAACAATAAAGTAATAAATAAATAATAAGTGAACAAATAATATGTCATTGTCACACCTCACAAATACCGTGGAAACAACGCCCATGACTTTAAAATACACAAGCAACCAAGTCAACCAATATTGGCTTTACGCCTTTACCTCTTGTTTACACTCATCTCCGACTCTCCGTACCCCTCTTTCGACCCCACTTGATAGGCATACGCAATGAATGAGGTGAGTAACATATTAGTTTTGATATGTCGGGTTGAATTATATTTGCAAACATTTTAGAAATATAAAATAAGATGACAAAAATCGAATCACATAGAATAAGTTGTAAAATTAAAACCATATCATTAAAACAATCCCAACGTTCCAAACGACATCGTTGCCCATGACCTTGACCGTACAACAAAATTAAGAAATCGAAACCGCTAGCGGAGTGGTACAATAGAATTTCAACGGCATACTAACACAAGTTGTAAATTTCAACGAAATGGACTAATTTGAACATGAATGTGGTCATACATGCTGCCAAAAATATGTATTAAAACTGCAGTTTCGTTGAAAATGATACAAGACATTGTTGTATTTTCAGAATTTTTTTTGTTTTTTTGGTAGATTTATTATGCGATACGGGTGTGGAAAAAAAATGAAACCAAACAAAAAAAATAAACTTGAAAAGGATGTTTTTGATTTTTATAAAAACTGAAATTTTGTGTTTTGGCTTTTTGTTATAGCACTGCAAAAAGGGAATCAAAAACACAAAACGACATATTTTATGTATACGTTTAATTAGTTTTTTTGGAAAAATTTAATCGGTCCTGATTCGGTTAGTTTTTTGAAAAAATAGGGGTTTAGATTTAATCGGTCTCCATACGGTTTGGACCATGAACTGAAGCTGAACCGGAACCGGAACCGAAACCAAAACCGAAGCCGAACCGGGACAAAACACCATTAATCGGTTCGGTTTTTGGTCCTATGATCAAGTCCAGTTCCGTTCGGTCAGGTCTGCGAACCATGTTTTTCAAAATTATTGTTTGTTCTATTATTTCGGTTCATTTTTCGGAAATACTTTCGCGAACCACCATTCAAAACAAATAGACTGCTAAAGCATAAAAATAATTGTTACTCGATCAACCATATATGTAATACACATGACGTCTTAATTTTTGATCAAATATATTAAACTTGGATACGATCAAACTTTAAAAAAACCCAAACATCAACAATACCCAAAACAATCAAAAACCAAGAAAAACGAAAAACCAATACAATGGAACCCAAAAACCAGAACCAAACAAAAAAAACCCATTTTATGGAGCTAAAGAGCATACTTCATTGATGCGATTTCAGTTTCAGACAAAAATCATTATAACAGACGACCAGTAATGCTTATTGGATTTTTATATATTTCTGGGTAGAGGTGCACAAAAGAAACTGGTTTTTTTAAAAAACCGGAAAAAAAAACCGTAACAGGTTTTTTTATCTCAAACCGGACCTGTTTTTTAACCCGGTTTTTGTTCCAGTTAACCGAACCGAACCGGTTAAACAATCAGAAAAAACCAATCTGCAAATCAAATTCATTTAAAGAAAACGGTCAAAACTGGTTAGGTTTTAACCGAAACCGATTTGACCAAAACCGGTTTTCTAAAAAAGCGACTCTTAAAAAAACCGAACCGGTTAAAATCCGGCTTTTCTGCACCTCTACTTTTGGGTCCATGGCAATAAACGCACGTTTTGTAAAGATTCGGATATTTGGGCTAATAATCAAAGCAAGACAAAGTGGTAGGTCGGTAGGATATGAAGACCAAAGTACAAAACCCAGTTAAGACCAAAACTAATTATTTTTTAAACATTTGGTTTGGAGCAGATTGATTTCTGATAGCGAGTTTAAGTTAAAAAGGACTAGTTTTTAGCCGTTTTTATTTACATCCGGTTAGTCCAGTTATGTATTGGGGAAAAACCGAGTTTTAAAAATTCGGTTTTCGGATAATTCTATTAAATCCGATTTTTGAATTTTTTATTTGAATTTTAGGATTTTAGTCCGATGAACTTGCTGAATGTACATAACTAAACAATATAATTGTTAAGGTTTGTATCTTTGTAAACTTTTATAATTACGCATATATTATTATAAAATTTTAAATTACATGTATATCCCATATATATATATATATATATATATATATATATATATATATATATATATATATATATATATATATATATATATATATATATATATATATATATATATATATATATATATATATATATATATATATATATATACTTAATTTAATGATAATTAATCTTTTTAAAAATTTAAAAAAACATCTTTAAATCGATTTTTTATTATTAAAAAATTAATTAACGTGTAACAGTACAATATTATCCTTCTCCCTAAAATCCTAAATCTATCGATTGATGTTTGGATGTAGCATAAATATCAACCGATTGAACAAAATTTTGGTCCCAAATTCAAAATTCGATATAGAGTTGTCATTGTACCACAATTGACATTTATTTAATCAACCAAAATTCGCAGTTCATTGATAATTACTTTGAAGATACCGATCAATAACATATTGAACTCACATATTTGGAGTTGTCATCAGTTATCAAATCCAAAATTTTACCTAGATTTTGATCGATTAAACAGAGTATGAGTCCCAAATCTAAAATCCGACATGAAATCAACCAAGATTAATAATAAAAAATCAACTTAAAGAATGCTTTTAGATTTTTAAATAAGATTAATTATAGTTAATTTAACTATTTGGGTACATATGTTAATTTATGGGTTTTATAATGATATAAATGTAATTTGAAAATTTACAAAGATATATACATAACAATGAAAGTTTATAAAGGTATAGATTGAATTCTCCCTAAATATTATATATTTCTTATGTTGAATCAAATTATAGGGGGTTTTCCTCCTTGTAGATGCCCGCTTGTTTGCCGTGTTGGAAAGGGAGTGGGATTTTGAATGCATAGTTAGCCCAAAATTGCTTCATAAGTATTGGTTTTTCTGTGAGCATTTGTGTCACGTTCATTTGTACACGTTAAATCAGGTAATATTATGAGTAAGTTTTCGATACTTGTATCATATATAAGGAATACAAAATGAATTATAAATGTCAGAATAGATATATGTGTAGTTGTTATCCTTGTATGTTGTCATCGATCAACCCAATCACTATCATGTTATGTAATTGAATTGATAAAACATGTGGTTTTTCAGAAGCTAGTTGTGTATGACATTAGTATGATGCCAATTTTTGTTTAAAACTAGGTCTGGAATCACTAACGTCGCCCAAATACTTTTGGTTTCCGAAAGAATCATAATTCTAGGGTGCAAAACTAAATTACTTTGAAGTGCTCCGTTGTGAAGTGCAGTGCTTAGAAACATGATTGAACAGTTGGTGTGGATTGACTTCAATCTCGGTGGCGTATTTACGAAAAACTGCTCTCACATGGGTTTCATCGAGCACCTTGAGTGCACAACTATTCTCCTCCCTTTTTTCAGCCGATTTATATATGAATAGACCCAAAATTTTCTATACAAAACTCAGTATGATCTAAATCTAATTGTTGCAAGCAACATAATCAATTTTCTTTAACATTACCAAAGGAGGTTGAATTTTGGTAGCACACAAGATAAATTTGATTGTGGGATTTTATATTCTGTTTTCGATTGTCGTTTAGTGTGTAGCCAATGCGATTTGATGATGAAAAATAAGCTTCTGGGATTAAGGACAAAATCGTTGATTTCAATTTGAAGGAGCCTCTCAAGCGTCGATTTCGATTTTGCTGGAAGGCATATATGGCTCTGTATGTGTGAATTGGAATGTACGGGGTGAGGGCTCATCGTCAATAGCTCAATAGTCTTCTATGTGGCTTAAATTTTAAAACAGATCCTGGAATTTTATCATCGATTTTAAAGGTATCGTTGATGGTGGCTTTCAAAGTGATGATACCTGATAGACTAAGCGACTGGTATGAACCGGTGTTTTGTCTTTAATTGAAATCGATACTTCCGACCTCGAGATCAATACTCATAACTTTCGATTTTGTTAGGCTATGCACTGAAAGCGCAATATTCGTTGGGTTTTGCTTGTATAATTCTTAATCCTACTGTTGACACTAATTGGAGATTAGCCATAATCATGAACTAGGCTGCTTCATTTTGGATGATTTGTGTTGGCGTGAGCAGATTCCAGTGTAGACAAATTCATTTTCAATTGAAGTCAGCACTCTTGACTTCGTATCCTTGTTCAGGTATGTGTCGAAGGTTGGAGGGAGGGACCGAGATCACCTTTTCTTTTTGTGCTTGCTATGGAGGGGTTTTATGTTTCCATGTTGGAGGCAAGTAAGGCGAGGGCGTTTAAATGGATTGTTCTTGGTATGAATAAAATTGAGATTTCACATCTCCTTTATGTAGATGATGCAATATTATTATGTGAGTGGAACATGGAGAATGCTAGGCGGATCACACGTATCTTAAAAGTTTTTCAGCTTGCTTCAGGTTTAAAAATCAATTTATTTAAAAGTAAATTAATTGGAGTTGGTGTTGATTTTCAAATGGTTCAAGAAATGGCAGCCTTGGTGGGGTGCAAACCTTTTCGATTACCTTTTGTTTATTTGGACGTTCCGGTTGGGGGTAACATGAATAAAATTATGTCTTGGAAACCTATGATTGACAAGTTTGTGCAAAAATTGTCTTCATGGAAAGCCAAGCTTCTTCTATAGGAGGACATTTAACTTTGCTAAAGGCAGTTTTGGGTACACGACTATTTACTATATGTCTATTTTTAAGGTTCGGGAAATGGTTATAAGAATGCTAGAGTCTTTAAGATCTAGATTCTTTTGGGGTGCTGATTTGGGAGAAAAGAATATTCATTAGATTGCTTGGAAACGAGTTTTGGCTTCTAAAAATAAAGGTGGTTTGGGAGTTGGAAGCTTATGGGCTTTTAACAAGGCATCATTAATCAAATGGTATTGGAGATTTTTGGAGGATCCGAAGGCTCTTTGGGTGAAAGTTATTTCAGCTATACATGGAGATATAAGGGGCGGAGCGTGTTCCTCTAGAAATTATGGAGGGCTAAGTCCTTGGGTGAATATGGTTAAAGGAGTTGAGAAGCTTAGAAATGACGGTATTGATCTTTACAAATTTATTTCAATTAAAGTTGGTAATGGGCAAGACATTAAATTTTGGCTTGATGCGTGGTTAGGGAACACTCATTTTAAATATCTTTTCCCAATGATTTATGCTCTTGATAAAGATCCCCAAGCTAAGGTGGCGGATAGAAATACAATAGATAAGTTAAAGAATGGGCTTATTAGACAGCCAAGAGTGGGGGTCCCTATAAATCAATTGAATGATTTGGGAGCTAATTTGCTGGAGGTCACGGTTTCAGATGATAAGGTCGTATGATGTGGTAACTTGATTATCAATGGTGTTTCTCAGTTTCTACAACAAGATGCTTTTTGGATGGAGTGACTTTGCCTAGTTCGACGATACATACTAGGTGGAATAAACTTCTTCAAATTAAAGTAAGCGTTTTGATGTGGAGAATTATATGGGATAATATTCCAACCATATTAAACCTTAGAGACAAGGGTATTGATCTGGATTCTTTGTTATGTCCTACGTGTGAGATTGAAGGTGAAAACTTGGAGCATGTGTTTGTTAATTGTAGTTTTTCAAGTGCAATTTGAAATAAAGTTGCTAAATGGTGGGATATTCCTTTGATTAACATTCATTCAGTGTCGTCTTTACTGTCTTGGGCGGATAAAACGAATATGAGGGCGGATCAAAAAAGTGATATCTGACGCGGTGGTGGATGTTACTTTTTGGAACATTTGGAGCTTTCGTGATAAGCTCGTTTTTTAAAACGGATAAACCACGAAAAGACGAAGTCTTTGATGAGATCAGATCCACTTCTTTCTTTTTGATTAAAAATAGACATAGGAAGTGTAAGTTAAGTTGTGATAGTTGGGTGTCATATCCTAAACTTGCGATGTCAAACTCGTAATATTTTTGTTTTTTCTCTAGCTCCTTGCTAGAGAAGTTTTTTAATAATAATTCTGTCGTTCAAAAAAAAATGCAACGGAACCCAAAAACGAAAACCATACAAAAATAAAACGTTTTTTTTTAGCTAAAAACGAGACTTCATTGGTGCAGTTTCAGTTTTAGACAAAAATCAATATTACAGAAGATATTGCATTTAGTTGGTTGTGTATTGGTTTGACACAAAACCAATCACTCTAAAATTATCATTTCATAGTTGAACCCAACAAATTGAACAAAAACTCAATCTCGGTATTTCATCCATACAAAAAACACAAATGGCTAGTTATTAAAAATAACCCTATTAGACATATCCAAACCCATCGAATCCGTCTACCTTTCCAAAAAGAAAAACCATGGAGTCCATTTATCATATTTTCTTATGTAGATACACATCAAACTCTCATAAACTAATTAAGAAGATATCTAGATTTTAGAACCGGACCAGTAATGCTGATTGGACTCGTATTCTTCTAGGTCCATACCATAAACGCACGTTTTGTTGAGATTCGGATATTTGGGCTAATAATCAAACACAAAGTGGTAGGATATGAAGCCCAAAGTAGAGCACCACAAATACCGTGGAAAGAAAACCCATGACTTTAAAATTTATAAGCAACCAAGTCAACCGATATTGGCTTTACCTCTTCTTTACACTCATCGCTTTACCCCTCTTTCAACCCCACCTTGATAGCCATACGCAATGAATGAGGTGAGTAACATATTAGTTTTCATATGTCGGGTTGAATTATATTTGCAAACATTTTAGAAATATAAAATAAGATCACAAAAATCGAATCACTTAGAACAAGTTGTAAAATTAAAACCATATCATTAAAACAATTCCAACGTTCCAAACGACGTCGTTGCCCATGACCTTGACCGTACACCAAAATTAAGAAATCGAAACCGCTAGCGGAGAGGTACAATAGAATTTCAACGGCATACAAAATTTCAACGAAATGGACTTATTTGAACATGAATGTGTCATACTTGCTGCCAAAAATATTCACTAAAACCGGAGTTTCTTTGAAAAGGCATAGAAGACGTTGTATTTTAATATTTGTTTTTTTCCGTAGATTTATTATGTTTACTTTAAGGCTCATTTATTATGCGATACGGGTGTGTGGAAAAAAAAAATGAAACCAAAAAAAAAAAAAAAAAAAAAAACTTGAAAATGATGTTTTTGATTTTTATAAAAGGGCTAATAACATAAAAACCACTACAGTTTGATCAAAATCCGGTTTAAGCACTATATTTTTTTTGTTCTAAAAAAAGCACTCATACTTTCAAAAAAATTCGTAAAAACCACTCATATTTTCAAAAAGATACATTCCGACCACTATAACAAATTAAAGTCATGATTGTATGTTGCCAAATCGGAACACTTCTTACCCTCGTCGCATTCAAAATTTAGTGGATTCAATTGGACACTCTATGCATTCACAACGTGGCCGAAGAGTTGTAGTTACGAAAACTAAAATTATATGTAGACAACATCATGTATCATTTTCACTACAATTAAGTTCTAATATTTGCTTAAAATGTCGATATGAAACTTTTCACATAACTTTTCGATGAAAAATATCGTTAGAAGTTATAAAATAAAATTCACAGTGGTCAATATAAATTTTTTTGAAAGTATGAGTGGTTTTTATGGAACAAAAAAAAATATAGTGGTTAAACCAGAATTTTGCTCAAATTACGGTGGTTTTTATGTTATTAACCCTTTATAAAAACTGAAATTTTGTGTTTTGGCTTTTTGTTGTAGCACTGCAAAAAGGTAATCAAAAAACACAAAACGACATATTTTATGTATACCTTTAATCAGTTTTGTGGAAAAATAGGGATTTCGATTTAATCGGTCCTGATTCGGTTTGGTTTTTGAAAAACTAGGGGTTTAGATTTAATCGGTCCTAATACGATTTGGACCATAAGAAATGAACCTGAACCAGGACAGAACACCCCTAATCGGTTCGTTTTTGGTCAATGATCAAGTCCAGTTCGGTTCGGTTCGGTTTGGTTTCGGTCTGGTCCGGTCTGCGAACCAGGCTCATCCCTAGCCTCAATGCAGTACAAAATAAGTGATTTTGATGCAATTATAGGAATCTGGATTGATGGACAATATTTTCCCAAACATATTTTTAGATTTTCAATAAGATTAAGAATTGTACAAACAGGGGCGGAACTGGTAGGGTGCCCACAGTGGCACGGGCCCCTACTCAACATTTCACTAGAACTAGCCCAGTAAAGGTAAGCCCAAATATTATGCTGTTAATCTAGCCCGATTGGGAGAAATTTGGAGATGTAATTGATGCTGGACTCTCTCATTCTGTGATCACGATTTCACGACTCAAAGTCTCAAGCACTAACTCTTGTTGCCTCCTGTTGTGTTGTTCGGAAATTCAGTCAACAAAATTGAGATCAACTACCTGTACATACCAGGTAAGAATACACAAGTTCCAACTACATATTTCGATTGAATAAAATCTTTGGTTTATGAGTATGATGATTTTGTTGTTCTATCCCAAATCGATTTGATTTTTTACAAACATTGATTATCAGTTGTTTGATTGAGTTTGTTGCTTGTTTATAAGCCTTTTGTTGGTGCCGGATGATAGATGCATGTGCAGGAATATTAGTTTGGACCAAAATCCCCCAAGTGGAAACAAGATAAAATTTAGGCTGTCGCCTCAGTTGCAAGTCATCAGATGCTGATATATACGATTGAGTTTGTTGGCTACTGGATGTCTCAAGGATAGATGCAGGTGTAGGGTGAAAATTTTCATTGATACCACTACTGTTTCAAGTTTCTAGTTTCGCCACTGTGTACAAACCAAGTCTTGCTATTATGTTTTAGTAATTTGTTCTCATTTCCTAACTTCTTGCCACTCCAAAAAACATCCATTTTATTTTACTTTCATAAAGTTTTTCAAAATGATTTTTTGTTCTATTATTTCCGTTCATTTTTCAGAAATACATTCGCAAACCACCATTCAAAACAAATAGACATCAACAATTTTTAAAGCATAAAAATAAGTGTTACTCGGTCAACGATATATGCATTACACATGACGTCTTAATTTTTAGTCAAATATATTCAACTTGGATATGATCAAACTTTAAAAAACCCAAACACCAAAATACCCAAAACAATCGAAAACCAAGAAAAACGAAAAACCAATGCAATGGAACCCAAAAACCAAAACCGAAAGAAAAAAACGGTTTTTTGGAGCTAAAAACGAGACTTCATTGGTTCGGTTTCAATTTTAGACAAAAGATGTTATATTTCGTTGGTCAAGCATTAGGTTGACACAAAGCCAATCGCACTAAAATTTTAATTTTATTGTCGAACCCAATAAATTGAAATAATGTGCAACACAAACTCAATCTCGGTATTTTATCCATACAGAAAATACGAATGGCTATTTATTATAAATAACCCTATTAGACATATCCGAATCCATCGAATCTGTCTGTCGTTCCAAAAGGAAAAACCATGGAATTCATTTTTCATATTTTCTTATGTAGAACAGTAGAAGAAACACATCAAACTCTCATAAACTAATTAAGAAGATATGTAGGACCGGACCAGTAATTCTTATTGGACTTGTACACTTGGTCCATAGCCATAGATGCACGGTTTGTAGAGACTCGGATCTTTGGGCTAATAATCAAAGCAAGACAAGGTGGTAAGTGGGATATGAAGCCCAAAGTAGATGTGTAGAATAAACTATTTTTTTTAGAGTTTATCGGTTTTTGTGATTAGTTTTCTGTCCATGGATATACGTGAGGTATGCATGTTAGTGGGATATAATTTACTATTCTGAAAAATCAGCTCAATGTGTTGTATGATTCTCATAATGTATTGCGTGACACATGCATCGAGGAGGGCGTTGAAGATTTTCTTCCATGGTACCTGCTTTTAGATAAAGAAAATTGATTCGTAACTGACAATTCCAAAATTGAAAAATGATATTATGGGTATTTGTTCCGATTCCTAAATTTCAAAATGAGCTTCACAACTCATGTATCTCTACGAATAGCTTCGTCAACGACTATGCCTTATATTTTGTAAATATTCGTTATTGTTTTGATGTAAAAATATGAGTATGATTTTGTTTTCAATTTAAAATAAAAATATATTATTGAGGGAGGGCGATAAATAGTTTTTTCGGCAAATAGTTTCAATGAATAGTTATGTTTGGTGCTTACTATTTTGGGTTTTAGGGACAGGATAGCGTAATATATATTAATTATC
Source organism: Cichorium intybus (assembly GCA_023525715.1). Lineage (NCBI taxonomy): Eukaryota > Viridiplantae > Streptophyta > Magnoliopsida > Asterales > Asteraceae > Cichorium > Cichorium intybus. The sequence continues at coordinate 54,198,722 of CM042016.1, read as the reverse complement.
TCGTTGTTTTGTTTTTAAAATAAAATTACATTGTTATTTCGGGTTAAATTTATAGTATGTTTCTATTTTTGGTTTAAAAATATAGATTTGTTTTTGCTTTTGGTGAAAATTAAAAGTAGATTGTTGGTTTTTATTAAACATAAAAATTGGCTGTTGCTTGGGTTACATAGTTAGGTATTTATCACTTATAAGTATTTGAATCGGTGAACATCATTAATCTAATTTAACTAGTGTTTATACGTCTGTAGGCTGGGTAGCAACGATCACGTAAAAAAAAAATCCAAATAACATATTTTAATTCATAAATTTTTCTGTTGGCGGATCTACAATACATTTATCGATACTCGCTCTTAAAACATCTTAACCATTATCAACATGTGAATTAATAACTTTATCATATGTTATCGACACAAACATTTTATACATTTCTAATGATAGCATTATACTTCCATTTTATTTACTATAATGACAATATCTTTAGAATAGTCAAACCAAATTTCTTAATAAAATGGGCTTGCATGTGGTTTAGAATAATAGATAATGTACACTTAAAAATCACAATTGAAGTTATGGAAAGTTTTGTATACAATCTTTAAAAGACAACCAACAAATACAAATTAGCTACAAACATCGGATCATAGAAAAAACGTATAAACAACATAACAGAGAGAACTAATGATATTGAAAAGTCACTGTGATACATGTTCCTAATATTAAATGTGGGACAAAACCTTCGTCTACCCGTAATCACAAATCAGCATCAGTGTCAGCACACATTGACGATGATGGACATGATGATGGCACTGATCGAAGGAGTCACCCCTGAAGTGATCACATGTTGATGCCACTCATCGAAGGTGTCGCACAAGCACTGATCATACGCTGACGCTGATGGTGATGGTCAGACTAACCGCCCATGTAACCACTTCTATTTTTTGGAATTCGCTTTTGTCGTTAAAAAGAATTAGTTCACCATTTGAATTGAGATACGAAGAGAACACGAATTGTCTCTACCATCAAAAACCGAGATAATAACATTGGAAGCATTTTCTTAAACTTGTAGACTTTATACATCAACATATGTCACAAACCTCATTTATGTTGTACTATGACTTATATGTAATGGCAAACTATATGAAACTTCTTTATAAACCACATTCTTTGTTAAGTTATTATCACATCGGTTATGGTTATCAATGTAAAACCGAAGACCACCACGAGAATTTACACGAGAGGAACCCGTGTGAGAATACTGGCAACGAAAGGTATGCACAAACACGATTAAAAGTTTTCCCTTGGCTTTTATTAATTGGCATAGCAAAACAAACTTTTATGGGAAACTGACATCTTCTTAATGGAAATGGACAAGATGAATTTGTTGGAGTCATATCAATCCTCCCAATTAATGTTTTCTGCCCAACGTGAGTATCAATAATAATAACACCTTCAATAACCCGAGGACTGGTTTGAGTGACTACTAATAGAGTACCATTACACAACCCTCTTTCCAATTTCATGTTACGGAGCAATATAATCGGCACACCAATGACCAATGACAACGCCTAGTGATATCAAGTATTTTAGGCATTGTTGAGCCTTATTCTTGATAAAATTATATTAGATATACCTTGGTATTCTCACTTTTTGTGCCAGGACTTGTTTGGAAGAAAAGAATGAAAACAGGGACTAAAAGCGTGCAAATTGGAGAAGTTTGGAAAGAAATGAAAAATCAAGGAAATACGTACGCGCGTCGCGGGAATTAACTATGCGCGACGCGGGTCAAATGCGGTGGAATACATTCAAATGCCGAGAAAACGAGATCTGATAAGTACGCGCGCCGCGGATTCTTCATTTGCCCGGCGCGGCTGCGGGAAAATTGCAACTATAAATAGAGGCATTTCCAGCCGAAAACCCTAGCAAAGACCGGGTGTAAAATTGACCTTGAAGCTCTTTGACTCCAAGATTTCGTTTCAGCAACCTCTCAATTGGTATTTTATGTTTTAGAATTTAATTTCATTTTAGTAGCAAGTAGCAATTGTAGCTAAAGTCTTTGGGAGTGACAACCACTGACTTTGAGCACTTTAGTTTTCTGTTTTACATCATTGATGACTGTATTGGATGTTTGGAATTCGGATTTGGTTAATGAAAAGCATTTGGTTACAAGTAATCTTAGTTTTTTGGTGTTTTTATGCTTGTGTTTGGTTTTTATTGTTTGGATTGTGTTTGGATATCATTTTGACCTTGTTTGGGACTGTTTCCCTTGCTGAAATCAGTAGCCAACTAGGTTAGCTTTAGGTATTGATCTTTGGCCAGTAACTGTCAGTTGGACTATAGCTATTGGTTTAGGTTATACCTTGTTTTGTTTGGATGTTTTGGATGCCTTTGATTGCTTCTGATTCAGAGATGCACTTCTGATTTCAGAAAGTAACTAGGCTTGTTTGAGTCGAGTTTAGCTTATGCTTCGCTTGACTTTGTTTGGTTATTGCTTTTGGGTATTAGTTGAGAATTTAGGAACTAGGTCCTCCGACTGTAGCGTGACACTACAAGTTGGTAATCTTTCATTTGATCTAACCACGAAGCTCCTACGGATCGACCCTGACTACCACTGTGCTAGTGTGTGTGTTAGGTTTTTCTTTATTTTTGACCGCACGACGACCAAGGCATGTCAAATTTTGGCGCTGTTGCCGGGGAGCTGTGAGTTTAGATTAGGTGATTTGTAGGATCTTTAGTTTCTACTTTTGGATGATTGATTTTAGTTTGCTGATTTTTGGTATGTGTACATCCTTATAATGGATGATTACATGTACCCGGATCAGTATTATGAGTATCCGGCCAACACCTATTACGAGGATGATTGCTGCAATGGATCATCCGATGATGATAGATGGCGGACCGAGGAGTCATCTCAGCCTAAAATTTCTGCAACTTGGGCCCAACTTTGGGTATTGTGGTATAACACTCACCAAGAGTAGAAGGACCATGCTGATGCTCTTATAAGATTGCAAGGTTCTTTAGATAAGTTGGAGGAAAGTTGGAAATGTTCATCACCCTCGCCAGAACCTGAGGCGAGTAATTTTTATACCAATGATATGGTGGGTGAACCTGCATCACCTGAATAAGTGATGGAAAGGCATACACCTTGGGAAAGTCAGGAGACCACCAAGATGGTCGAAAATGTTGTTGAGGAAGAGGTTGTAGGTGACAACGCTACCTCTGACTCAGCAACCTTTGAAGTTTTTAATGAGGATGTTGTGGAAGGGGCTGTAAATGACAGTACAGATCCCAGCCCAACAAGTCCTGAAATTGTCGAAGTTGCCAATGTCTTTGAGGAAGGGGGTGTAGATGACAATATTACCCCCGACCCTGTAATTTTTGAAAATTTTGAGAAATTTGAAAGTAAGGATCTGATGATGGGTGACTTTGTACCACCATCAGATCAAACTAGTCGATCACTCTTGGTTCCGATCCACCTGTTGGACGATGATCAAGAAGTTGAAGCTGACGAATTAATATTTGAAAATAATAAACATGATTTTATCACCACCCATGATCCATTCATGAATGGAAAATTAGATGTAATCAATACCATCGATGAGGACATATGGAAGCATCCTGATATGTTGCCTTCCGATCCCATTCGATTGGAAAATCTTTATTGGTACTGCAAGCCAATATTACAAACTGAAAACAACACGCAATATGAGAGCAACAAACGAGGCACAACACAACTACTGGAAGCGGCACTGGGCACGCTTCATGTCAAGCCTTTGACTTTGAAGAGATGCAGAAGGAAGGATCGAGCTTGGAGATTCAAAGCTACCTCCAAGCATTCACGGGAGTTAATCAGAAAGCAGCAACTAGGCAGCAACAGGAGGACCGGCAAGCCATTCGACCCAGAAAAGTTTGAGGAGCATGTGGGAAACGAAGGGACAGTGGTGACTGAAAATCAGCGAAGAAGGAAGGCACATGATCCACCGTAGATGTAGAAGGAGCAATACGTCTGGCTGAAGACGTTAAACTTAGCGCTTGTTGGGAGGCAACCCATCATGTCATAGGTTAGGTTTTATATTTCTTAGAATTAATTAGGAAAATATATCAATCTCTGCAGGTATTAGTGGTCTAAAGCAATTTGTTGACCGTGCCGCGGGTTTCTCAATTGCGCGACGCGGGGTCGGAAACCAACCCGATGCATAGTGGTTGATTTGGTGACACGCGCGCCACGGGATGTGTAATTGCGCGACGCGGGAAATGATCAGTCGGTTTTTCTTCTATATTAAGGTAAGCCGCGACACTATTCACACATACCGCGACTCGGAGCTCTGATCGACGAAATTTTCTCGCGTTTTTTCTTGCTCATTTCGTTTCCGCTATCAAGGTACGCTATTCTAACTACCTATTACTTGTTAAAACTAGCGATTAGGTAGTTAATTTTAGTGATTTATCCAAAAAAGTTCAAAACTTAGAATCGCCAATGTTGACTCATAGGGTGTTTGTTTTGCCAAATAGAGACCCTAAATGAGTTAGTCGGCACTTAGGTTACCTTGTGGTGTATTTGGATCGAGTTTAAACAGGTTAAAAGGCGATTTGGATGTGGGTTTTGCAAACAGCCGCTCGCCGCGACGCGCCTTTGCTCTTGGGCCGCGCCGTGGTGCGGTGGGGAAAAAAGGACTAATTTTGCAAAAGTTTTTGTGGCTCTGTGCAGATGATGTTCAGACTAGATCACGCTTTCCTTCAGTTTCCAGAGGGACCTGTCAGTTTAGTAGAGCACAGATCGAGGAGAGACGCACTAACCAGTCGCCGGGTTCTCGAGGCGACGGTCATTGATAGAGATATTTTGAGGGATGCCGGGCTTTGGGGTACGATCGAGCCGTTCTTACATCGCACTTAGACTCATGGGGAGGCTTCGTTTACTTGCCGGGGCTGGGACAGGATCATGGCCACCGAGGAGGATATTGTCTACACCGAGCTGCTACTAGAGTTCTTATCTGCTATCCAGTACACACCTCGGGCGTCAGACCCACGTTCCAGGATTATACGGTTCTGTTTAGGAGGTGAGCAGAGGGAGTGCAACCTCCGGGAGTTCGGGAGGCGTGCTGGTTTATACACTCCGGCGGATCTTCAGCACCGCCACTTCACAGTTTTTGGGGGCATGTATTCAGGGCCAGCCGGAGAGGCCTGACAACATGGAGGTTTTGACACCATTGTCCAATATCATTTATGAGGCGGGGACCTCCAGGGAGAGCCATCTCCGTGATCCACTCCACCGTCTCATGCACCATATCGTCTCCACCTCCATTATGCAGCGGGAGGGAGGCGAGAAGGTGTCGGGCGAGGATATGACATTTTCTGGACCCTTCTCGACCCCTCCAAGTTCCTTCACCTCCCCTACGCCTTAGCCATTGCCCTATCCACCCATTCGACGGGGGCATCTACCAGCAGTCCATTGGCCCGGGGGTATTTCATCACCCACCTGGCCCGTTCATACAGGATCCTCACTGCTCCCGTTTCCGCCTCTTTAACTGCTATACCTCCATTTCGCACTTCGACGCGAGCTCTGGAGAAGATGGGGCTGATCGAGCAGCAGCGCCTAGGCCAGTTTGTTAGGGCTGCCACCGAGGCACCCCAGGACCCCCAGCCAGCATATGCTCAGCCGGGCCGAAGACGACGGAGGCAGGCAGCACCTGCCGAGCCAGCACCACAGCCACAGTTATCCGAGGTGCTGGCTGCCATCCAGGACCTTAGTCAGAGGATGTCTGCCCAGGAGGCACATGATCGATGGATAGTAGAGACTCAGAGGATGATCATGCTCCGGATGCAGTTTGATGATATTCCACCTCACCCTTCCGGAGGCGATGATGGGGCAGGTCCATCTGGGACCCACCATGATGATGATTGATGTACTTTTTTCTTTCTTTCTATTTTTGGAAAATATGTACTGAACTTATGACATCACTATCTGTATTATGTTTATATTACTTGTCATGTATGCTTTTAATTTTTTTGTTGAGATTTGCATGTTATACCAAAATTGGGGAGGAGTTGTCTCAGACAAGTGTAGGGTCACTGTATCCCCTCCACTTGTCTTGACCACCAGCGTGTTCACTGTAGCGTCACAACTCCGGAATACGAGATCAAGGATCCGTTTGTTCGTAATTATACCTGTGATACTGAGCACCAAGCAATCTACCGTCCAAAGGGGTAACTCTTTCTCCCTTGTTTTAAATATTTTTATGTACAACGGGGACGTTGCACGGTTTTAAGTGTGGGGTGTGGACGGTCGAATGAGTAATTTTTGAAATTTTTGCGGAAAACAAGTAATTCTCAAATTTTTAGCAATCTTTTTGAAAATTTTTAATAAATTGCAATTTTGAAACGAATGGTTTGTGATTGTGATAGCAGTGGTATCTTTCAAGAGATACTATTTAGTTGTAATCAAGCTATTAGTTAGTCAAATAAGTTGAGTTTTATGAGTTTAGACGATTAGAGTGTTTTAAGATTGGAATTTAGGAGGGAAATGTCAATCTGTGGCCTTTTTTGTTCGAGCCGGTAGGACTAAAATGGGTGGGGCTTATGCACCTTGCCACCTAAGATCGTCTGGTCTGGGATGGTATTTCCGGAAGCTCGCTACACGGACAACATCAAAAGTCATGGACAATTCCTTAATGGCCTTTAGAATATGAATGAGTAAGTACACTTCATTGGGGACCGAAAATTTGTAATCAAGGGTTCTCTAGAAAGCCATGAATTCCAAAGAACATTCTAATTAGGTTTTCATGAACTATTATACTCTAACTCATAGGGCAATAAGCTTTGAAACTAAACGCAGTCAAAAATTGTTTGAGTCTTTATTATAATTTGTTAAAAACTCTCTTGCTTGGGGACAAGCAAGGCACAAGTGTGGGGTGTTTGACAACGCCTAGTGATATCAAGTATTTTAGGCGTTGTTGAGCCCTATTCTTGATAAAATTATATTAGATATACCTTGGTATTCTCACTTTTCGTGCCAGGACTTGCTTGGAAGAAAAGAATGAAAACAGGGACTAAAAGCATGCAAATTGGAGAAGTTTGGAAAGAAATAAAAAATCAAGGAAATACGTACGCGCGTCACGGGAATTAACAATGCACGACGCAGGTCAAAGACGGTGGAATACATTCAAATACCGAGAAAACGGGATCTGATAAGTACGCGCGCCGCAGATTCTTCATTTGCGCGGCGTGGCTGCGGGAAAATTGCAACTATAAATAGAGGCATTTCCAGCCGAAAACCATAGCAAAGACCGGGTGTAAAATCGACCTTGAAGCTCTTTGACTCCAATATTTCGTTTCAACAACCTCTCAATTGGTATTTTATGTTTTAGAATTTAATTTCATTTTAGTAGCAAGTAGCAATTGTAGCTAAAGTCTTTGGGAGTGACAACCACTGACTTTGAGCACTTTAGTTTTCTGTTTTACATCATTGGTGACTGTATTGGATGTTTGGAATTCGAATTTGGTTAATGAAAAGCATTTGGTTATAAGTAATCTTAGTTTTTCAGTGTTTTTATGCTTGTGTTTGGTTTTGATTGTTTGGATTGTGTTTGGATATCATTTTGACCTTGTTTGGGACTGTTTTCCTTGCTGAAATCAGTAGCCAACTAGGTTAGCTTTAGGTATTGATCTTTGGCCAGTAACTGTCAGTTGGACTATAACTATTGGTTTAGGTTATACCTTGTTTTGTTTGGATGTTTTGGATGCCATTGATTGCTTCTGATTCAGAGATGCACTTCTGATTTCAGAAAGTAACTAGGCTTGTTTGAGTCGAGTTTAGCTTATGCTTGGCTTGACTTTGTTTGGTTATTGCTTTTGGGTATTAGTTGAGAATTTAGGAACTAGGTCCTCCGACTGTAGCATGACACTACAAGTTGGTAATCTGTCATTTGATCTAACCACGAAGCTCCTGCGGATCGACCCTGACTACCACTGTGCTAGTGTGTGTTAGGTTTTTCTTTATTTTTGACCGCACGTGTTAAGAAACTCATAGTTTATACCAGAAAACCGCAACGTGTTAAGAAACTCATAGGGATACATAATCTGCAATTCCTCAAGTTTATCAAAAGTCTTACAGATCCCATTAGCACTTAACATTTCATGCATCTCACCTGGAACCATATTAATGACATTTACATTAATATCATCAACTACATTATTGGTCAGGAAAATAATGCATTGCTCCGATAAATATGCAATATCATCAAATCTATTGACAATATTTAGGTATGTGCTTGATACAACAACTGATATATGATCATCATCGTTAGGAATAAGAAGGTCACCAGGTATACTGATCTACGTGGCTTCATCTTCATCATCTAACGGAATTGTAGGAAGCCGACCATCTCCCATGTCCAAAAGCAATCTATTAAATTGTTGTAGTTTGAAGAAGAGCATCGCTACTAAGTGTAGGATCCTACAGTCGCATGTTTGTTGTTAATACAAATAAATGACATGCACCCCATAGAGACGGTGACCTGTTAACAACATCGTCAATTATGCGAATATCTTCAAAGCATCGTGGGCCCCTCACAACATTCAACAACATTCGGAGGTAGTACTTCTCTCCCACAGATGGACTTACATAATATATATGGTTGATTGTCAACCTATGTTTGCGTAGCTGCCTTACTATGCCAGTATCATGCCATGCAAACTTGCTTGGAAACTCCACATAGGTTAATTCCCTAGCTTCTGAATACAACTCATTTGCTGTCATCCATTCTGTAAACTTTGACATATCATATGTATCCTTCTCCAAAACAGCAGAAACATCTTCATTATCCCTAAAGTACACTCCATTACATCATTCTTCATGAAATAGAAGTCTTTCTACAGCAACAAAACGATGTTTCATCTCAAAACCAAAGCGTTTCCAACATGCTTCTGAAGCTGAAATGTATCGAAAATTGAAATATTCTTCAATTTCATCTTCACGTTGCAACAATGAACTGAACGTTTGTCTACAATTTGCAGTTCTAGAAGAATGGTAGCACGATCCGAACCTTTGATTAGATAACTAAAAAGATATTTCACCAAACTTCCTTGGTTACACCACTCAACATTTATGTGACATCCGTATCTCACAAACAATGGAAGGTTGTGTGGAACAACAAACTGGTTGTCAAGTAAGATATCCTTACGACCAACTTTAGCTTTTCTTTAGTTATCTAAACGTCTATATTGCGGCTACCCATCTCGTCTAACAAACTTTTGGGGACTAAAATGCTTTGGGTAACCTTTGTAACATTTTCCATAATACATACATCTATTTTTTGGGTTAAGCCGACCACAAGGACCATGCATCATTCGACTACAAACTGCTTCAAACCCATAATATCATTCACTTCAGAAGGTAACTCTATAGATATGATTTCATCAATTTTATCGGGTGTTGACAGCTTATCCATTTCACTAAAGAACAGTAAGGCATGGCAATGTAGCAATCCACGCTTTTGGAACTCAATTGTGTAGATCACTACAAACACATACACAATAATCAACGAAGGATATAAGAAACATCTATTAATTCAATTAACAGAAAAAAAAATGTATATGGAAAACGTACAAGCATTGAGCTGACTGAAATGACTGTTTTTATTTATATCTTTCATCAGCTCATCCAACTTAATCTTAAAAACATGGGCAACAATGTCGGGTCGATCACAATATGGCTGACCATGTATGTGTTCTTGAACATATCGCTTAATCTCTGGCCATTTCGGATTGCAAGTTATCGTAAGAAAAAGATCTGGAGTTCCAGCCCACCGACATATGGTCATTACATATTGATATTGTTGAATCATATACCGAGGCCCACTAGTAAAAAATGATGGCAATATGACTCTTCAACCTATACCTTCATAACTTGTTTCCCCAACTAATATGCGGTCATGTAGGCCGTTAAATAACTCAGAACGAATAGTATTTCTTATACCAGTCTAAATCATGATCAAGCACTGCAGTATAAGAGTCCACAATGTATGTGTGAAACAAACGACCTGCTCTGTGCAATGTATCCCTTTCATTCCTTCTAACATGTAGACGGAAGCAATAATACTCCCTCATATAAGATAAACAGGATCAATTTCACTTACTTGGAAATTGGAACTGTGTGCTTTGAAGAAGATGATTCCATGTTATGATTCTTTTCACTTCCCGTAATGGCGTCTAATGATAATCTGATGGATAGATCATTACACATATATTCATGGTGTTTATAAGGAGTGATTCAAACGTAAGAGGTAAAGAGGATCGCTCCATTTCTCCCTACAATACGTTTTCTCCTAATATGTGTTAATTCCTCATAATTACACCTTATGGGTAAGTTATAGAACCACACAAATTTAGTCCCTTAGGTTATAGACAAATGTCATATCCATCATACTACATATATTTAAGTCTAGGGACCTGATATGTCATTATGGCAAAGATTATGGTACACAATATAATGTACCTAACATGTAATAACTATTACAAAATAGTCTGAAGGCCATATAAATGAGTTATTTTCCAACATTCTCCCACTTGGCCGAGTGACTATTTATATACTTGCTTAAATTATTTTGGCCAAGTGAAGTTCATCATGTTTCATACTAATACCAAAAGCAGAAAAGTACAGCTTGTCGCATCATTTTTGACACGGGACCCCCACCGATCATACTTTGGCACTTCATATGAAACTTACGATTATTTTAAGCCAAATGACTTTTATAATTAAGTGGTAATGCAATATATTTTTCTATATAAAAGTAAGTGTGCACAAGTTATTATATAGACAAATCGCATATAATAGAGGATTAATAATCAAGTACTTGAAAATTTTAAAGTTTTAGTAAAACACCATGCTAGAGTTACATTATACAAAGTCTAGCAACACACCCATAATGAAGACATGTAACAATACAGTGGGTGCTAGACCTTTCATCATCGGATCCGACTAGCATATTATTAGTGTTGATGTGATCGATACAAATATCGTTATCCTCTACTCGCTCTCACGCGAACAAGTATTTTGTATCGAAGTAAGGCCCTACTCTACTTTAACTATTGCTAGTGGAAATTCTTGTAGAGGCAAAGTTATAGCAATAAATTTCCTTTTAATATCTTTGAAATGGAAGTTTTAATCATGAGTCTTCTAATTAAATTTATCATCAACATTTCATGGCAAGTTGTGTTATATATGACAACATATTTCGCCATCACTATTGATGTAGTTGTTAACATTTATTTATGGCTCTTCCAAGATATTAGTTAACTGATAGCATAAAGATGTATCCCATTAATGACGTTTCATGTTTGCATTTTGCAAAGTCATAGTTAGAAATTATATCACTTCCAAGTCAACACTTCCTTTTGTAAACAATTTTGTAATTATAAATCCCTTGTAAATATCATACAATTTTTATGAAACCTTTATATTAATCTAGGTCGGGATTCGATTGATAACAAAATAGGATGCCACCAGTAGCATAAGCGATTTTGGGATGAGTACAAACTTGAGCATGAATTAAGTTTTCAACTAGCAAAACATAATAATATTAATTGTATTTGTTCTCGTTCTATCTTTGTTTTTAGGAAATGGAACGAACCAAAACATGCTCCTAGTTAAATATAGAAGTAATAAAGGGAAACATTGTTGCATGTTATATCTATTAAGTACACGACTGATATATGCCTTTTAGGACAATCGTAGAGTCCATTAGTTTCTATCTCAACATATTAATATGCATATAACATAAGAGACTTCATTGAGATCTTTCATATCAAAAGACATGACAATAAGTGTTTTCAATCGTGTAACAAAACAAATATTATTACTTACCAAGAGAGTGTCATCTACGTGAAGGCAAGTACTATAAAGTTCCTCCCACTTACTTGAGGTATATTGATCTACTTGCTTTTTCAGCATGACTTTATCAAATTTCAGATACCATTGAAGCGAATCTTCTTTCAGCCCATACATTGGTTATTGAGTTCACACATTGGGTGTGTTTTACCCTTTGAAGTAAAGCCTTTCGGTTGGGACATCTAAACATCTTTGTGTAAATTCTCGTTAAGAAAAATTGTTTGATGTCTTTTTGATATAGCTCTAAGTGAGAATGAGCTAAAAAGTCCATTATGATCCTAAGGGAGCACTTTCAAGAAATATGTGAGAATGTTTCCTGGTTATCAAACCATCCTATAGTGTATACCGTTTGGTGACTAATCGTGATGTATATCATTTGATGTTTTCATTAGAGTCCAATTTGGTCTTAAAGACCCACTTGCATCCAACGGGCTCAGAACCCTTTGGTAATTCAACAAGCTCTCAAACATCGTTATCTTTCATGAAATTAAGCTCATCAATTATAGCTTCATTCCAGTTAGGTTATCGATCACAAGTTATGGTATCACTATATGTAAAGGGATAATTCTCCTTCCCTATGTCAAGATTGACCTCATTTAAGTGTGTTAAATAATTGTTAAACTTTGTGGGCCGACTGTATCATGGAAATAGGCTATTGAGTTTCTTGGATTTCAGTGCCAAACTCCTAAGTTAGTGGCTTTTCATTTGCCTCTATATTTGAAGAGTCATTTTCATGAGGCAAAATAATTGACTTGAATCTCCTAATGAATTACTAATTAGAATGAGCACTTAAATTATAAATGCCTAATTATTAAATTCATGGAGATCAAAATCTCTCATTAAACCACTCCCACTGATTTTGATATTCTCAAGAAATTCAACTTGCTTTGTTTTTAAAATTCAGGTACCATTAGATGAAGCAGAAAAACAATAACCTTTAGACCTTTCAGAATACCTAATGAAGAAACAACTAATAACATTCATGCCAAGTTTCCGCAAAGGATTATAAAGTGTTGATTCGGCATGACAGCCACACATCTTAAGCTTACTTCCTTTCATGTCTAAAATCAAATGGAGTTTTGGAAACAGACTTTAAAATAGCTTTATTCAAGATGTGTACTGTCGTTTTAAATGCCTCGATCCGTAGAAATTTGGGGCAATTTAGTGTTCGGAAGCATACTTTTCACCATGTCCATTAATATTCTAGTCCTCCTCCTGGCAACACCAGTTTGTGGAGGAGTACCAGACACATGGTGTATCATATTTACCTTTACAAATTCAAAGAAAGGTCTGGATGCTTGACGAACATCTGTATGCCTGCCATAATATTCACAACCCATCTCTTTACTTTTATTTTTTGATCGAGTTGATTATCAACTTCATCCTTAAAAGCTTTGAACATTTCTAGAGATTCAGATTTATCATTTATCAAGTACAGATACATGTAACGAGCGTGGTCATCGATGAAAATAATAAATGATTTATGTCCACTTATGCCAACAGGAAAAAGTCCACAAATGTTTGTATGAATCAGTTCAAGTAAACCTGAACTTATTGTGGACCCTTTCTTATTTCCCTTGGCCATCTTCCCTTTCATACACTTAACACATTTATCAAAGTCTGAGAAGTTAAGGTAATACTTCATCTTCACGTAGATGAAGTCTTTACTTTACGTTTTTCTTTGGTTAATTTATCGTTGACATTAAACGATATTAAAGATTCCATAAAATGGTTGTTTGAATTTTAATCTATAGAGCTAGCCCTCCAAACAACCGTTGAGAAAAAATAATGTAATTGAAACTAATAGTTACATCATTGTATCTAAACATTTATAGCCAACATTCGCTAACGTACATACAAATAATAAGTTTCAATCTATACTCGATACTAAAGAGTATCATTAAGACTTAAACAATAACCACTTTCTAAAAAATAGATGAAAGTGAGAAAAGCATATTCTGTTTAGTCTGCATCATTCCCAACTTTAATTGTACTTTGATCTAAATTCAGTTTGTAAATTAAATGTAATTCTTGTCATAAAAGAGACATGTACCATGGGGCCAAAATAAATCCTCCGCCATGTACAGGGGAATTAAGTTTAATGGACTTCAAATCATAAATGCATGTAATTTTTCTTACTTTGCATTCCATTCTAGCTTTTTGTTTACGCCATTTATTGTGGTTACAAAGAGGTTGCCTTGAGGCTTACATGTTCCACTCATGCTTGTATCCGTATTATGGATCATACTAGAATAACTCTTATAACATACTTGAGTCCTACCTTTTAAATGATATTGAAGTGATTTTAAGGGATAACAAAATAAAGCATATCAATGTACCTATTAATAACACCAAAATAATAGGTCATGTAGACACCTTACTCAATTATCAATTTCGCTTTGGCTAGATCAATAATTGAATATTATGGTGTCCTAAATGTTACACTATGCTACATAAATATTGCAATCGCCTTTGGGCAGAAATACAATAATTATGCATGTTATGCTAAAAAAATACATCGCATAAGTTATTATTCAATTAGCCTTTGGGTTCCTTGAATAACAACTTAAACAATTGCTTAATGTGGTGTTTAATAAACTCTAATGTCAATCTTAAACAACCTTTCTTTGGTCCAGTCACTTAAGTTTAACATCAAAGTTACCACTTATCATTAAAAATTTGAGTTGATCAACTTTATAAATCATTGGCCAATTCGATAAACAAATATTAAATCCAAGGCTAATTAGAATCCGTTGGATAATTTGATATCAAATGATATTAAAGGAGCCATATACAATTGTACATTAGTAGCCATTTTAAAGTAACAAAACCGTCATTTATTTCCATGCAACGGGTAAGCATCAAGATGTCATATGAATTTAAAAGCGCATGATACATCATGCTCTATGTTAAGGTACATTTTATGACACATCCCTTGAACGAATCGTATACCTTTACGAGTTTGATTTCACCCCTACTGATTTTTTAAAGGCATTAAATAATTCACTCAAAATTGATTAATCCGTTAAAGAGTGTTAATTGGCGTTACAAGTAGCGGATATTTCCTTAAGGAATAAAGAGGTCAGTTTTGAGGCCATGACATGCCATGTCTAACTGAAATATAGGATAGCTTGTTCATCAAAATATAATAAATTAATTGCATCATGGGGTTAATTGAAATGCCAAAATAATCAAAAGAAATGATAAACCATTTTAATGATGAGTGGGGCTAATGTACCAATAAAAGTAATAAGCTCTGCTTGGAAATTTCACAACGACCACATCAATTTGCTTTTTGAATCAATTTTATTTATCGATTAATAAAACTTTAAAAAAGAACTTTTCAATGACTATGAATTTCAATTTTAAGGCTTCAAACATAATAGTTAATATGAAGCAGTAAATTGTCGTCAAATGTGTACAAAATTTATAAATGTCATACGTTTCAAAACATTGAATAATTAAAATTTGAAACAAAGAGACCCATTATATTCATTACCGAAATGATAAAAGGGAAAGCAAACATTAATTTTTTCATACAAAAATTACAATATATGAGAAATGCATAAGAAAAGAAATATCAATTACATGCTTTCTCTACTTACTGGACATGGATTTTAAAACAAACACTACTTTCAAAATATAGTTTGTCAATATATTGACCATAATTGTCAATTGAGATATGGAATTCAATTAATACGATCATGTGGATTTCATAACTTTGATTTTTAAATATATGTATGTACAGAAAATAAATTTTCTCGTAACGGATGTGCTCATGATCATAATATTTGAATAATGATAAACAATAAACTTCAGGTTTATAATGAAAAACAACAAACTTTAAGCGTATGAACCATAAAAACATCTTTGTTGTAATGGTGAGGCACAATTGAAAATTATATTTTATTTCTTTCGAGCAACTGCAGTTTGAGCCCAAAACTGTAATAAGCATTTTACTATGTTCAAACTAGCAAGTTTGAGAAAAACGACACAATAAAGCCTTTCAGAAAAGATACAGACTTTTAGTTAAAAGAAACAAATGGTAAGATAAGTGTGTTTTCATAAGACCTCCACAATTCACCTTTTAGGGTTCACAGATTTTGCGAATCACCCATCAAGCACGCACACAGGTAATCTTGCAATGGATTTCATTTCTAAAGATATCGATTATCAAGATTCAGAAGACAAAAATTATCTAATAATATTTTTATTAGGGTTGTTTTTATTTTAGCTTTCGTACACAGAAAAATTGTGTTTTCATCTTGAATTAGAAAGATAGGTCATAATAAGTTAAGATTAGAACATTGCTCTCATACCAATTATAAGATAAACAAGATCAATTTCACTTACTTGGAAATTGGAACGGTGTGCTTTGAAGAAGATGATGCCATGTTATGATTCTTTTCACTTCCCGTAATGGTGTCTAATGATAATCTGATGGATAGATCATTACACATATAATCATGGTGTTTATAAGGAGTGATTCAAATGTAAGAGTAAAGAGGATCGCTCCATTTCTCCCTACAATACGTTTTCTCCTGATATGTGTTAATTCCTCATAATTACACCTTATGGGTAAGTTATAGACCAACACAAATTTAGTCCCTTAGGTTATAGACAAATGTCATATCCATCATACTACATATATTTAAGTCTAGGGACATGATATGTCATTATGGCAAAGATTATGGTACACAATATAATGTACCTAACATGTAATAACTATTACAAAATAGTCTGAAGGCCACATAAATGAGTTATTTTCCAACACCTCAAGCTTACATTTTTTCCTTCTACTAGCAGCAGCAGTAGATAGATGGATATTCAAATGAAATACATCTTCTCCATATGGGAAAAACAATGGACACTGCGCAGACATAAAGCTTGGATGGAGTTTAGATACCCATTTGGCGTTTCTTGTATCACTCTCTTCAATAAGAATATCACGACAGTTTGTGAGTGCACCATCGTCTGGTATCAAAGCAGCAACTTCAGATGTGGATGGTAAATTATATTGTCTTCCATCCTTTTTCCTTGTAACAATCAATGTAAGTTTCATAGGATGCATTCATGATTCATTAAATCTGTCATTAGCCATACTAAAATCTTCGATTAATGAGTTACTAAGATCAAGCATCGCTATCAGTTCCTCAACTAAGGCCCTGAGAACACTTTGGTCAACAGATATAGGAACACATTGCCTTAAAGCATGAAATTGATTGTCAATCGCATTATCTGTGTCATAGATATACAATTGTGAAAATCTAGGACATCTGTCTTCGTGTGTAGGTAACAACGACCCAATTCTATGATAGTTATGTCCATTTAAGCGATGAGTGTAAGGACCTCCACCATCATTCAAGTGAGTATTTATCTTTCCTCCAATTGTCGTGAAAGAAAACATTACATTAAGAAGCTTGATATTTTTTTCTAAACACTATGGATCTTTCGTCGCTGTTTTAATCCATCAGTTCACATATTGAGGAGGACGTGGAAGCAAAAGGTATTTGGACCTTTCCTTCATTGCAACATTTCAAGAACTTAGGAAACTGAGGGTGTATGTTTTAATAGTATGCTTCGCAAACCACAAAACTACTCCACTATATGAGCATGTGCGGTCTGCTTTCCCACATTCCAAATACGCCACTGACTGACCTAAGAACACATCATATAAATGAAAATCAATAATAGGAAAACAATATTCAGTGTTAAAAAAATACAAAAAGTGCTGGTTGGGAGATCATTATGTGTGGGACTTGGTGATAACGCTAGCAATGTTGAGCATTTTAGTCGTTATTGAGTCTGGTATAGATGAAATATACTGCTAATATGACTAATATTACTCACTTTTAGTGACAATGGCTTGTGTTTTGTTTTATGCATAATACAGGGTGAAAAGTGTATATTTTGGCAAAGTTTGCAAGCAAGCCGGATTCCAGTCGAAGTAACACGCGCGTCGCATGCAAAGGAGAGACGCGACGCGGACAGTTGTGTAACCGGGTGAAGATTCTGAATTCATAATGCGAAGAAACGAGTGATAAGGTTGACCCGCACCGTGTGTAGGCCAAGTCTGCACCTACAAATAGAGGCTCCCATTTCGTGATTCGGGAGCGAAGGTTGCACCTTTGAGAGATACTTAGGCTTTTTTGACTTAGTTTCATAGCCTTTAGTAGTAGAATCGATAGTTTGTTTAGTTTTTAGTATTTTATTCATTTTTCAAGTATTGTAGTTGTGTAAGATCGAGGGTTCTGGATAGTAGAACACCATCGACCACACAGATCTGAATTGGTTCCTGTTTTCAGAAGCATTTGGTTCTGTTTTGGGTTTTTGTTAATGCAAGTTATATTTGGTTTCATTTTCTCGCAAGTTTATGCTTTTGGTATTGTTTATTATTCTTCGGTTCATTGTTTTTGAATTGTAGTTTCTGATCTTCTGAGTTGGATCTCGAAATCAGACTAGTTTGGTTTGGTTGATTATGATTTATTGCTTGGGCATAGATTGTTGATTTGATTTCGTGTTTTTAAGTTCTTTTGGTTTTCTAAGTGTACGAATAGAAACCGTCTATAGAGTGACACTATAGATTGGTCAAGTTTTGACACAAAGTGCCAACCACGAACTCCTTGGTTCGACCCTTACTTACTACTAGCTAGTGGACTGGTAATGTTTTATTTTGTATTTTTATCGCGTCAACGACTGCGATGTGTCAAACTTTGGAGCCGTTGTCGGGGAGTTGTGCGCTTGACAGATTGTGTTAGTCATTTGTTTTCTTTTAGTATTGAATGGTTGATTGTTTTGGACGGTCGCTTGCATTTGTGCATGCGCACGCGTCGAGGTGAACAAACGTCGCCTCTTTTGTTTGATTCTGAGATTGAAAGAACTGCACGAAAGAATCGTGTTCGCAAACGATTGTTCAATATGAGTTCCGATGAGATATTAATTGAGGATGTTACCCATGAGCTGCATGGTGAGGTAACAGGGGGACAGCCGATCATGCACCCAGTTCTAGTAAACACCAATGGAGATTCCACGAGTTCTAGTGGTGGAAACACAGCTTCAACCCATGTGCCTTTTCCGCCACTAGTTCAACCTCGAGTCCAACCTGTTATTCAACCCATGCCTAACTCTCGTGGAGCACCTGCGGGACTTGCGCAGCCGTGGGGAGTATCGAAACATGATGGTGCTCCAGGCCAACGCAACAGCCGCAGATTCCACAACCACCACAAATACCTCAACAACCTATACCACAACAACCCATGCAACAACAACAACCGCAGCACCACCAGGTTCAGCTGGGAGACCTGGAGTACAAAGATGCCGACGATGGTTGGACGCCCAACCACAATTACAACAACACCCAGTGGAACCAAGGTCGAGGACCTCTACGACAACAGCAACAGCACAACAACCAGTGGAGAGGACAACGATACTATAATAATGAGCTCTACAATGATGGTAACTTCGTTCATCCTCTTTACTTTCCACAACCGATTGGACAGTCGGTTGCATCGCACTTCCAACCGCGGGAGTACGATGATGCATCGCCTATATATATATATATATATATATATATATATATATACTAAAATGCAGATTGTCAGATAGAGATTAGGCCACAGTTGTTAGGTGTTTTGCCTGAAGTTAGGGGTTATAAGCAGGATGATCCTTATAACCATATTTACGAGTTCTTAGCCCTAGCAAATGCGAATATACCTAAGAATGCTAATAGAGACTTCGTTAGGCTTAGGTTTGTTCCCATTTACGCTCAGGGTCGGCCCATGGGCTCCCAAATGCCTTTGGGCCCCTGTTTAGAGTTGTTATTGTTTTGCAAACCCAAAATTCATGCATATTCAATTAAGTCCAATAGACTCCAAAGCCCAAAAAACAAAGGTCACTCTTTATGAAGGAAATAAACACGTCTTTGCGCTATGGGATCCTTCGATACACGATGTTTCATACATCAAAAAGAAGAGTTGCAAGATTTTTCATCGTTTTCTTAAATGTTACTTCACAATCGATGAAATTACTTGCAAGTTCGTGATTCTCCATTTCCTATTTCATCGGTTTCTTCTTTATCTCTGATTCTCCCTTCCTTCTTTCTATAATTCTTTCTTCAATTGCTGATTCTAGGTTCTAGCTTCTTGATTTATGAATCTGCGGTCTACCATCGACTTCAATCGCTGAGTCTAGGATTTAGGAACTTTCAAACTAATTTTGATTAAAGAGGATTGAGGCATTGTGACTCAGCGACTACCATATGCGAAGTTTTTCTTCCTGATTTCTAAATTCTATGACGCCCCAATTTCCAAACAAATTTTTTTCTTTAAAAATATAAGTAAAAACACAAATAATCTTATTAGAATGTTAAAACGGTGTTCATCAAAACATTTTATCAGAGTATATCCGTCCCGTAATTATAAGAATCTCATTAAATATAATAATTGCAAATCATAGATGTGCGATGCACCGCCGTCACGCCGAGCTCACCCCTTTATCAACTGTAGTACCTGAAAATGTTTTAAAATCAACGGGTATGCACAAAGCTTAATGAATTCCACAAATTACCATACATGCCCACATATTCAACACCCGTCCTCGAGAATGACCCGACCCTACCCATGATACAACACCGATGGGACAAAGCGATAGTCTAGCCCGTGATACAACACCGACAGGACAAGACCATAGTCCAACCCGTGATACAACACCGACAGGTAAATACGCATTAGTACTGAGCCCAACAACAGATAACCACAATTATAGAACAAATCATATAACTGTAAATAACACACAAGTTGCCTAATATGCAACATCATACAGTAAGGTGAGGATACTCACCTGAATCCAAAACTGGATCGATAATCTCTAATATCCCAATCTAGGCTCGTCTGATCACCTAAATCCCACACACATGACATACCAACCAAATGTATGTAAACTGAATCTTGAAAGACGTGCTTCGGCCTTCAAAACCTTCAGAAAAATGCCTCGAACACACTCCAGGTCATGGGAAAAGATTAGGGTTTTTGAACCTCCTCAATTCTGCAAATGAGCCACTATTTATAGACTTGGAGAGCAGTTAGCGCCGCTAACTTGGGTCCTCCGCGAGACCAGATTTTACGTAACAGAAAAGTTAGCGTCGTTAACTTATATTTAGCGCCGCTAACATGACGTTTTCAGCAGTTTGACACTTTTAGCCTCCTTTTCCAACTTTTGTCATTTCTCGTCCTTTTGCCCAAAAGTTAAAGGTACTAGGGTCTGATGAGGCTCTAAATCAGACCTAGAAAGGAATCCTTGCTCATTTTAGTTTTTCCTTTTGGAAACGGGTCTTACAAATTCGCCATCTGATTTTGAGGAACACCCACAGTGGTACTGCGATTATGCTTTTAAGGAAGAGGAACACTTCAAAAGTTCGAATATGATTTCTAACTAGAAAGTAAGTTCTCAATTTCTGATAATCTGATTTTGATAAAAGTAATTTGCTGATTCATATGATTCGATTATGCTTTCTAAGGATTTTGGAAGATGCAAATTTGGATTATGTGTCTAATTTTTGTGTCTGGTTTTCGTCTGATATTTGACTATGTATTTTCTATTTGATTTCTTAAGTAGAAATCTGTTTTATTATTTATTGTTGTTGCTGATTCTCGAATTCTTTGTCAGAAGGAAGCAAGGAACATATGAAAACATACTTGTTGAACATTCCTTTGGTTGCAAGGTAGTTTTCTTTCACTTTTATTAATTTGTTAAATGTTTATTTTTTAAAATGATTCCAAGAATTTGGAGGCAAAGGATTGAATGATTTTGACATGTTATCATGTTATGTGTAAAGAAAGATATGTTGGATACTATCGATCTTGGTAATATTATTAAAGGCCTCATCTTTTTTTTTTTTTTTTTTTTTTTTTTTTTTTTTTTTTTTTTTTTTTTTTGCCTTTGGTCTCAAATCGACTTGGAACGGCCTGTTCACGCTCAGGGATAATGCTAGGTACTGGTTCACATCGCTGCCATAAGAACTGAACTGGAACCAAAACCGAACCGGGACCGAACAGTGCCCCTAATCGGTTCGGTTTTTGGCCTATGAACAAGTCCAGTTTGATTCGGTTTCAGTCTGGTTCGGTTCGATTCACGGACTATGCTCATTCTTAGTCTCAATGTAATTCAGAATAAGTGATTTTTATGTTTTCGTAATTTGTTCTCATTTCCTAACTTCTTGCCATTCCAAAAAAAACATCCATTTCATTTTCCAGAAATACGTTCGCAAAGTTTTTTGAAATGATTCTTTTGTTCTATTATCTATGTTCATTTTTCGGAAATACTTTCGCAAACCACCATTCAAAACAAATAGACTGCAAATATTTCTAAAGCATAATAATAATTGTTAGTCAATCAATGATAAATGTATCACACATGACGTCTTATTTATTAATCAAATATACTTAAAACTCGGATACCATCAAACTTAAAAACCCCAAACACCAAAAATACCAAAAAGAAAATCAAAAACCAAGAAAAACGAAAAACCAATGCAATGGAACCCAAAATCCAAAACCGAACAGAAAAATAAAACAGTTTTTAAAGCCAAAAACCAGGCTTTATTGGTGCGGTTTCAGTGTTAGACAAAAATCAATATAACAGAAGATGTTATATTTCGTTGGTCATGCATTCGGTTGACACAAAGTCAATCACACTAAAATTTTAATTTTATTGTCGAACCAAATAAATTGAAATAATGTGTATCACAAACTCAATCTCGGTATCTCATCTAGAGGTGCGCACAACAGAAACGGGTTTTTTTTTTTAAATCGGAACTGATTTTTTATTTTAAATCGGACCGGCTTTTTACCTCGGTTTTTGTTCCGGTTAACCGAACCAATCCGGTTGAACAACCGGAAGAAACCGGTCTAGAAGTCAATTTCATTTAAGAAAACCCAACCAAAACCGATTAGGTTTTAACTGAAACCGGTTGGACCAAAATCGATTTAAAAAAAAACCGGTTCTTAAAAAAACCGAACAGGTTAAAAACCGGCTTTTGTGCACCTCTAATCTCATCCATAAAAAAACACGAATGGCTAGTTATTAAAAATAACCCTATTAGACATATTCAAACCCATCGAATCCGTCTGCTGTCTAAAAAGGAAAAACCATGGGATCCATTTTTCATTTTTTCTTATGTAGAACAAACATATCAAACTATCCTAAACTAATTCAGATGACATTTAGAACCGGACCATTACTACTTATTGAAATCGTACACTTCTGGGTCCATAGCCAAAAACTTACATTTTGTAGAGACTCCGATATTGGGCTAATAATCAAAGCAACACAAAGTGGCAGCATATGAGGCCCAAAGTAGAGCAGCACAAACCCCGGTTAAAACCAACACTAGTTATATTTTGGTTTATTGTTACATTGCCCCATAAACTTTCACAAAAAAATCGAAAATGTCCTTAAAGATATTTCCGGGCCTCCTAGGTCATTAAACTCGAAAATGACTTGTGTTTTATACCAATGAACCTATTTTTAAAAGGTTGTCCGGTTAATACAGTTAAAAGGATAGAATAATAATGCCACATGGTGGCTTACGTGGAATGGTCATCTTCTTCTCTTACATCTCAACGCTTTCCAGAGAACTGTGTCGGTTTATCTCTCAATCACAGTTCTTATAACCAGTAATCTGGAATCCCCTCCTCGAATCGCCCTCTAGAACCTTCTTGTTTCCCATCCATGGTGTCTCCATCTCAAGCAAGTCTCCTTCTCCAGAAACAGCTGAAAGTTCTCACCGTATTCTCGATTCTAGGATTCGACGGAGAGCTAAAACATTGTTGTGAAAATCAAGCACCAAGAAGCTAGATCTTCATATATAGTAGGTGTAAAACATTGCTGTGAGATCAAGCACCAAAAAGCTAAATTTTCATTAACCTTCAAAAACTTCAACAATGGCATGGATAAGATGCAACACACCTGAAGAGGATGGTACGGAAGTTGCCACCCGTGTTTCCTCATCTTTGTAGCAAGAACGGCGTATGAGAAACTTGCTAAAAATCACTTCCTCTCATTCCATTACCCAAAATTGGGATTTCGAATCTCATGACCTCGAAACGTTGAAAAAATCAATAAATTTTAAAATTTGAGATGAGGGTATTCTCGGAAAGATGGAAATTCTAGAAAATATCTTTGTCTGGTTTGCCTAAATGTAGTGAGAGAGTAAACGGAGGTTTTCTTGGTGCTTGATTTCACAACAATGCTTGATATCAAGTCACCTTCGTTCTTTATGGAATCGTGAACCACAAGACCGAATCTGGTCCTCCCGCCGTCACTGCCGGCCACCGGCCACCGGAAAACGGCACCAGCGCCGCTGCCCTTCTCCTCTTTCGTCGATGCCGACCACCGCCGCTGAGCAGCATCTTCTCCTTGCTCACATGTTCGGAATTATGCTGTCAGACCCGTCTGTTCTCTTTCTTGGTCGCGATCTTGAACACACAAGTGTGTTTGGGTGTGTGTGCGTTCTCCTTTCAAGCCCCCTTCCCGATTTCCCTTTTTTAATTTTCTGATTTTTGGTTAGCGTATAAAGAGAAGTTATCGTTCCCGCTTTCCCGCCTGTTTCCTTTTTTTTTTATCTTCGTCGCACGATTCACCAAAATCACTTCTAAAGAAGAAGAATATGAAGATGGGGAATGGAGGACCTCGGTCATGACTGTAAAAACAAAAACGCTGGATTTTGTTTGTTTGGATTTGTAGGGATTTTTGAGTAAAATAATATCGGTTGAGATTTCGGTGGTGGGATTAACGAAATGATTGGAGGGCAGGTTTTGATTTGGGAAAAATGTTGCCACATGGACTCTATGAAAATCTACATGGACACTATGTCAGTGCCACATGGATTATAAAATATTCAAATGACACCTGGATTATCCATATCAGCATTAGATACCGTCTCAACAGGTTACCATTCCAAAAAGGATTTAATTAACACGTTTTAAGTGAGTTTAATGATCTAGAAAGATCAAAATTTAGTTGAAGGACCTTTTAAAATATTTTGAAATACTTTATAGGGTTATTACGACAATAACCCTTATATTTTTAAAATTTTGGTTCGAAGTGAATCAGTTTTTCTAATACCGAATGTAATTATAATTGAATATCTATATTGAAATTAGATAAAAATGTACATATTAAATGGATATCTATACTGAAATACTTAATATAATTATAATTGCATCAAATTTTAATTGAATTAAACAAAATTAAAATAAAACAACAAAATAATTAATAAATAAGTAACTATATTATATATTCTAACTTAAATACTTAACAATTATAATTGTTTATTTTCTTGAAAAAAGTCAAAAAATTTTAAGTTTGACCGATTTTTCCGAGTTTGACCGGCTTTTTCCGAGTTTGATAAATTCCAAGGTTGACTGATTAGCATCGATTTTGATAATTTTTGCTAGCATTTTGCTAGCCTTTATTTATTCTAATGCCGCTGTTCTAAAAAAAGTATCGAGTTTGACCGAATAGCAACGATGTTGACCGATTCCGACCGAGTCTGAGTATTTTGGTCCATTCCAATAAAAACGTATCGGTCAACACCCGATTTAAAGTATTCGGCTAAGTAGAATGGATGATGCATTGAGTCCATTCAACTTTCTCATTGTGAAACTTCGACCTAGGCATTACCATTGAATAATTCAATGAGCTTATTACTTTTCAGAATTATTTAATTTATTTTAAATAGCTAATATATTTATTATTTTTCTGATTTATTTTTTATTTAATAACTTAATTTAATTTGTTTTAATAATTTAATTTATAAAAAATAATTAAAATGATCAATTTTAAGTTTGTAAGTATATTTTTTAATTATTTAAATAAATAAAAAGGTTATTTAAAATGTACAAAAAGTTTTGTAATTTTTAAGTTTTAATTTCCGTTACTTTAATATTCTTACTTTATACATTTTATTAATTCATAAATTAAAAAATATAACAAATAATAATAATATGATTAAATAAGATGGTGATGTAGCAATCCATTAAACTTTAAAAATAATGGATGTACACCGAATTCACCCCTTACCTGACCCCGTTGGTTTGACGTTTTTGCATACCTCCTTGTATTTTTTTTCACTTCCACCTATGCGTCACTTCACCCCTCACTCTCCACCAGTTCTCTAAATTTAGAAAATGGTCATCCATTATATTTTTTTCATTTTTAAGTAATTAATAAAAGATATAGATATTTCAATTATAACAAATATAAAATAAAAAACTATTAATTCAAAGCAAATAATAAAAAATTACAAATGATTGTTAAAACGAAAATTAAACATTACAATAATTCATTACCTTTTCTGAATCATCTAAATTGTCATCAGTATTCTCTTCCAACTTGTCTTCCAAACACTCGTCTAATTCCTCATCTGACGACTCATGCAAATCCACGTCCATATTTTTTATGTTAAGTATATCATTCATGTAAATACACTCCTCCTAAGCAGCTCGAAGGTTGTGCATATCTAGATTACATACTTCTATTCTATTTGCTAGGTATTGTGGCTTATCAATACATATTGCTTCAATAGATGACAAACTTTTTTTATCCTCGTAGCAACATACCGATTTTTCGTCGTCGTCTAAAACCATATTATGTAATACGATGGATTCGTACATTAAGCTTTGTATTTTTCCTCTGGTCCTACACTGAATTTTTGATTATCTGCTAATATCTCTTGAGGACACCAAATGCTTGTTTCGTGTCATTCCTACCTCCAATTTTGGCTGGCTTAAGTTAAATCTTTTGTCATCCTCTGGATGTGTCCATGATTTGAAATATATAGAATACTCCGGATATATCCACTAGTACAAAAAACTCGTGCGGTCACATAAAAACCTTGATCATATGTGTTTAGCCACGCAAGTTTATTTCATCAAAATAATGTCATTTTAGATATGATACGACTACATTAATTATCGTGTGACTGTATCAACTCAAAAATTGTGGCCCTATAAAAAAAAGTATGGCTAATGTGTAAGAATATTTGTTGATGTAATCAAACATTTTGTCAAAAGTAGTGACAATAACCACTTTCTAGATTTCTAGACACACAAGTGTTTTTTAGATAGTGGCTATTTTGCATCGAATGACGACAAGAATCAAATTTATTTGTGTCCTTTGTTATTATTTCGTCATAAATTATTGTTTTTTAGCTTTTAGACACATATAATCTAGCAAACTGTACCGAAAAGTGATGTTGTATCAAATATTTTGTTCAATAACTTTGGTCATAAACTCTCTCTAGACACACATGTAAGTTTCGGTAGTGGCAATAGTTCATCAACGGGCCTCATGAAGTTCTTTTCACCCTGGTTGTTTTTATGATTTAGTCAAAAAATGTTTGTTTATTTGACACTTTAGACACATAAAATTAAGCAATTTGTGGCTAAAAGTGTTGTTGTATCAAGTTTCATGTTCGATCACTATGTCCATAAACAATTTCCAAACACACATGTAAAATATGATAGTGACTATCATTCATGCAATGGCCTTATGAAGTTCTTTCCATCGTGGTCGTTGCTATGATTATGTCACAAAAAGTATGTTTATTTGACACTTTAAACACACGGAATTAAGCAATCTGTGGTCAAAGGTGTTGTTGTAATCAAACATTTTGTTCAATAAGTATGACCATAAACTTATTCCAGGCACAAAAGTAAATTTTGCTAGTGACTATCGTTCATACGATGGTTACATCAAGTTATTTAACCATGGTCTTTGCTATTTTCACATCACAAAATGATTGATTATTTTAGATTTTAGACAACCAAATTAAGCAAAGTGTAGCCAAATGTGTTCTTGTAAGTAAGCATTATTTCGAAGATGTCACACCCTTAAACCGTATTGGCGGAATAGTTCAAGGGTGGATGACTTCATGAACAATATCATAACAAAGTTGAATAGTAGTGAAATCCAAGCACACAACCATCGTTTAAATCAATTACAAATGTTACAAAGTTTACTTATTACATGTCTCAAGTACAATTGAAATGATAACAAAATAGATAAAAATGACGTCGTAACGTCATTACTTGTAGCGCTTGCATTTACCTTGTCAGTTTCCTGAGAATACAAGTAGTTGAAAAAGTGTCAACAATTAAGTTGGTGAGTTCATAAGATTTTGTAATAGAAAAGCCCTTTGTTTGTAAACGGTAGTAATTGAGAACCAAGAAAATCCTATATTTTCTTATAAAAATGACCAAGTCTTTAACTCCCAAAGACTAAAATGTAATATGTATAATTGTAGTGTAATAAATTGGTTTTACTCTTTATTAATTCCAATATAATATTTCATGACTATCAAATAAAGAACGGCCAGGTAGATGATCAAATGGGGAGGCAGGACCCTTTCAGCGTATACGCCTTTCGGAAATCCAACAACCTAGCTCAATTGATCGGCCTAGACACCGCTCTCGTAAGTAGATCAATCGGTATTATATTTTTGGAATTATAATTGAATTGTTATAAAAATAACGTAAATAATTTATAAAAGAAAGTATTAAGTTGATATTTTTCCCCATGAGATACCCTATAACCATACTGTGACTAGTTGGCCTGTTGCGACGTTCTTCAAGCGTCGAAATGGTAGACATTTGGACACCTCAGACCTGCCGATCTAGCTGTAGCGAGCAGCTCAGGTGCGGGGTTGTCAAGCCCCGTATAGATCTATACTCAAATATCGCGCTCTCTTACCGAGACTCTGGTTATAAATGTACAGGACTTATAGTAGGTACTTATAAAAGTACTGTGAAGATTCATCTCACAAAATGTATGTATTTCAATCAACTTGTTTACGTACGATTTGTATATAAAAACTCTTGTAATTGTCCATTATCATTTTTCCCATGATAATATAGTGTTGTTAAATAATTATATAATTTTATATAATTATTATTGTCATGTTTAAGCGTCAATATAACCTTATGTTCGTAAACTATTCCAATAATAGTTTATTTTTAGTAATTCCGTCGTAACAATCATATTTTGCGAATATTAACGAAGTAACTTGTTCAAATGTTTATAAATATCATCTTTTAAGATATTTCTCACAAAAATGGTGTAATAACTTGGTTATAACCATTTTTGTTGGAAAATAATATTTTTGTTTATAAAAACGTAGTTTTTACTAGTCTTCATTTTTATAACGTTCTTACCCAAGATCTAGTATTTTTTTTGTACGCTTTATTTGTGGTTTTGTAATTTTTACATAACTTAATATGTCAAAGTGTTCATAATACATGGATCTATTCATATTTTATGTCAAGTTCATCTTTATAATATTTTGTCCAAGATCTAGTATTTTTGTATGGTTTATTTGTAGTTTTGTAATTTTTACATAACTTTATATGTCAAAGTGTTCATAATACATGAATCTATTCATATTTTATGTCAAGAGCATTTTTACACAAATATTAACTTTATAAACTTGTGTAAATCAACATGTATAACAATAAAACACATATAAACTTGAATATAACAACATTTATAGTAAAAGAACTTGTATTCTCTCCCAAAAGGTTTGAAAAGATGAAAATGAGGGGTATGAACTCACATTGAGTGGTAGATCTTAAGGTTTCTTGGTAGAAGGTTGAAAAGTTTGGTTCTAGGACTTGGATGACTCTTGGACAAAGCTAATATCCAATAGATTTTGATGGATGTTAGTGTGTAAAAAGTTGTAGAACTTGTGTTATGTATATTAGAATCAAAAGAGGAATGAAACTTACTACTTAATCTTGTGAAGAGAGCTTGAAATTGAAACTTGAAAGTGAAGATGGTGGTGATGGTCTTGGAGCCGAGAGCAAGAGGGAGAGGAGAGAAAGAAGAAGTTTGGTTGGATACAAATGAATTTGGCTAGTCTCTCTTGGAAGATTTATACTTAGATATTTCCTATTATAAAATTACTAGCTTCATAAGTGCCTTAGGTTTTAAATATTTACCACTAAGGTCTTAATGGAGCACTTGGTTCAGCCAAATGAGTGTAGGGTGGGGGGTGGGGTAGGGTAGGGTTAGTTTTTATAAAAATAGCAATGTACTTATAAAAATGAGTGATTTTTATAAAATCGTAAGTCGTTTTAGTAAATTTTTATGCGTTTTTAACGAAACGAAGTTCTAAATAATTATTTTGTATAAAAACATTGTCAAACATTTATTTTGATTGAAACATAACTCGTTGGATGTCGGAATACGCGTTTAAGCGCGGTATTCTTCCGATTTCGCGATTTTTGACGTTTTACCGTAAATTGTATTTAGCTTTGGAATTAAATACTAGATACTATTACGTTACTTATCATATAAGTTTTTATTTCATATGTGATGTTTAAGGCACCACATTTTGAAATTTGAGTCCAAACCCTGTGTACATTTATCCGTTCACAGCGGTTTAATCGTTATAACTTTCACATACGAACTCCGTTTTCGACGTTCTATATATCCACAGTTTCGTATTTACGAGTAGATCACTTTATGAATATTATTATTCTCAAAATAATAATTGTACGCTTATCGAATTTTTACGCTACAGTAGTTTGCTGTCCGTATTTTCGACTTTTAATCGATATTTGTTTGATTTAGCATACGTAATACTATAATATTAATAATTCATTGCAAAAGTTATGGAAAATAACTTTTCAACATATAGATTAACGTACGCTTCGTTTGACTATAGTTGACTTTTGTTGACCAAAATTTACAATTGTCACATCACCTACCCGTTAGAAAGAATTTCGTCCCGAAATTTAGCTCTTCAGTGGATCCTCAAGGGTTTGGGAAGAGATGTGGGTATTTCTGCTTCATTTGGTCTTCGCGCTCCCAAGTAAACTCAGGTCATCGCTTGGCACTCCAACGGACCTTAACTATTGGTATGCGGCTCTGTTTGGTTCTTTTGATTTCTCTATCCATGATCTCCACTGGTTCCTCTACGAAGTGTAGGTCTTCATTGACTTCGATTTCGTCAAGGGGGATGATCAGGGTTTCATCGGACAAGCACTTCTTGAGATTCGACACATGGAATGTGTTGTGTACTTTGCTCAACTCCTGGGGTAGTTGAAGTTTGTAGGCTACAGGACCGATCCTTGCTAGGATTTTGAATGGTCCAACGTACCTTGGGTTAAGTTTTCCCCTCTTGCCGAAATGTATCATCCCTTTCCAAGGGGAGACCTTTAACATGACAAGATCACCCACTTGAAATTCTAACGGTTTACGCCTTCTGTCTGCATAACTTTTCTGTCGATCGCGAGAGGCCTTCAATCGTTCTCGGATTTGCATGATCTTTTCCGTGGTCTCTCGTATGATTTCTGGCCCGGTGAGGTTGCTGTTTGTCACTTGACCTTTGACTAGCTGTGTGTCGCCGACCTCAGCCCAACACAAAGGTGATCTGCACTTACGCCCATACAGTGCCTCGAATGGAGCGGCCTTGATGCTAGTGTGGTAACTGTTTTTGTAGGAGAATTCAATTAGTGGCAAGTGAACATCCCACGCCTTGCCAAAGTCTATTACGCAGGCGCGAAGCATGTCTTCCAGTGTTTGAATGGTTCGTTCACTTTGGCCATCAGTCTGCGGATGGTAAGCTGTGCTCATATCGAGTCTGGTTCCCATAGCCTTTTGCAATGCTTGCCAAAAGTGCGAAGTGAATCGGCTATCTCTGTCAGAGATGATTGATTTTAGCACGCCGTGCAATTTTACAATCTCTCTGAGGTAAACCCTCGCCAGTTTGTCCATCCTATCAGCCTCCTTGATTGGTAGGAAGTGTGCGGATTTGGTTAACCTATCGACGATTACCCATATAGTGTCTAACCCACCGGTTGTCTTTGGTAATTTGGTTATGAAGTCCATTGTTATCCGTTCCCATTTCCACTCGGGTATTGCTGGTTGAATTAGCAAACCTGAGGGCTTTTGATATTCTACCTTAACCCTGGCGCAAGTCAAACACTTGCCCACGTAGGTAGCAATTTCTGCCTTCATGTTTGGCCACCAATACAGTTTCTTGAGATCTAGATACATCTTGTCGGATCCGGTATGAACGGAGTATTTAGTCTTGTGAGCCTCATTCATGATAATATCTCTGTATCCACCAAATCTCGGGGTCCAAATTCGGTTCATGAGGTAACGAGCTCCGTCATCCTTAACTTCAAGGTTTTTATCCATCCCTCGAAACGCTTCATTTGCGACATTCTCAGGTTTTAAGGCTTCTAGCTGTGCCTCCTTGATCTGAGTGGACAAATGGGAATGGATCGTTATTGACAGAGACTTTACTCGACGGCCCGAGTACTCTTTTCGACTGAGGGCATCAGCTACCACGTTGGCCTTCCCTGGGTGATAACGAATTTCACATTCATAGTCACTTAGTAGCTCTACCCATCGCCGTTGCCTCATGTTGAGCTCTTTTTGATTGAGGATATGCTGGAGACTCTTATGGACAGTGAAGATTGTACACTTAGTGCCGTACATGTAGTGTCTCCAGATCTTCAATGCGAATATTACCGCCCCCAACTCGAGGTCATGTGTAGTGTAGTTGACCTCGTGAGTTTTAAGTTGTCTTGAAGCGTAGGCAATGACTTTTCCTCTTTGCATGAGTACGCTGCCCAAACCTTGGTTCGACGCATCGCAATAGACCACAAAGTCTTCTGTTCCTTCTGGAAGGGACAGAATAGGAGCGCTGCACAAGGCTTTCTTTAAGGTCTAGAAGGCGGCGTCTTGTTTATCTTCCCACTTGAATGTTACACCCTTCTGTGTCAGGGCAGTAAGTGGCTTCGCAATTTTGGAGAAATTTTGTATGAATCTTCGATAATAGCCAGCAAGGCCCAAAAACTGGCGGATTTCTGTTGGGGTTCTTGGTGCATCCCAGTTTTCGATGGCTTTGATTTTGGAGGGATCCACATGTATCCCTTCCTTGCTGACTACGTGGCCTAGAAAGTCCACCTTTCGAATCCAAAATTCGCATTTCGAAAATTTCGCATACAACTTCTCTGCTCTTAATGTCTCCAAAACCTGTCGTAAGTGTTGACTATGTTCCTCCTTACTTCGTGAATAGATAAGTATGTCGTCGATGAACACTATCACGAATTTATCTAGGTAAGGTCGGCATACTCGGTTCATTAGATCCATAAACACTGCGGGCGCATTAGTCAATCCGAAAGGCATCACAACGAATTCATAATGGCCATAGCGAGTTCTGAATGCCGTTTTAGGAACGTCTTCTTCTTGTACTTTGAGTTGGTGATATCCCGACCTTAGATCGATTTTTGAGAAATAACTCGATCCTTGGAGTTGATCGAACAGGTCGTCAATTCGGGGTAGCGGGTATCGATTCTTGATGGTGAGTTTGTTCAACTCCCGATAGTCAATGCACATACGAAATGATCCATCCTTCTTCTTTACGAACAACACTGGCGCTCCCCAAGGTGAGAAGCTCGGGCTGATGAACCCTTTACTTAGCAGTTCGTTTAGTTGGCTGGATAATTCTTGCATTTCTGCCGGGGCTAATCGGTATGGCGCTTTTGCTACCGGGGTGGCTCCTGGGATCAAATCGATTCTGAACTCGACTTGTCGTGCGGGTGGTACTCCTGGAAGGTCTTCTGGGAATACGTCGGGAAAGTCGCAGACTTCAGGGATCTCTTTGATGCTCTTTACTTCTTTCTTCTCGTCAACAACGTGGGCTAGGAAGGCATGGTATCTTTTCTGTAGGTATTTTCGAGCTTTGATGCAAGACACGATTTGGAGGCTGGTACTGGGTTTATCACCGTAGACAACAAGGGTCTTGTCATCCGGCAGATGAAGTCAGATTCCTCGTTCGTAACACATGATGTCGGCATGATGGGGGATTAGCCAATCCATACCAACAATCAAGTCAAAGCTTCCTATTTTAACAGGCATTAAATCGATTTGAAAGGAGTGATCGTCCAGGGTAAGTGTACAGCCTATGTATATGTCGTTTGTGCTTTCTGTTTTGCCATTAGCCATTTCTACTGTAAATGTTTCATTGAGTGGTTGAGGTTTTTGTTTTAGTAAGTATTTAAACTCGTGGCTTACGAAACTCCTCTCCGCACCGCTATCGAATAGTATACAAGCATATGAATTATTGACGAGGAACGTACCGGTAACCACGGTAGGATCCTCTACCGCCTCCGCGCGTCCCATAGCTAGGACTCTTCCATTTCTCCCAATGTTCTTTATCTTCGGGCAATCACGCTTAAAATGCCCCGTCTCCCCACAACCATAACAAGCTTGACTCACCCCAGCATTAGAGGCTTGGGTGGCTTGTGGAACTGGTGCCCTGCAGAAACGGGCGGTATGACCCTTCTTGTTACAGTTCGAGCAGTGCATTTCTCTACATGCTCCAGTATGGTGGAAGTTACACTTGCTGCACTTGGGTAGTGTCCCATTATATTGCTGGGTTGTTGTTGGGGTAGTCGGGACAGTGGCTGCATGGACTGCCACAATCTGTTGTCTCTTGGCACCTTCTTGGTTAGGCAGATTCCTCCCCCTGTTCCAGGGTTTTCTTTTGTGGTCCTTCTCTCTTGGTTGATTAGCTTTTGAGGTCATGGTACCCTGACGAACCCCATGGTCGACTAATCGTTGGGCCAGTCGCTTAGCACTGTCGAAAGTGGCGGGGCTTGCCGCTTCTACATTCCCCTGATTCAGAGGAGATAGCCCCCAGATATAACGTTCTACTTTCACAGATTCTGGTGTGACCATAGTAGGGCAGAGGGTTACCAGGTCATTGAATCGGTTCGTGTAGGAGGTCAGATCTGAACCTTTCATGGTAAGGTTCCACAACTCTTGTTCTAGCTTTTGGATCTCCCCTCTGGGACAGTACTCTTTCATCAGCATGGTCTTCAGTTCTTGCCAACTCATTGAGTTGGCCATAGGAAGTTCCAGAGCCTTAACATGGCCCTTCCACCAGGACATGGCCGTCTCAGCAAAGGTACAAGCAGCGAATTTGACTTTAAATTCCTCGGGGCATGCGAAGATATCAAAGATTGATTCTATTTTCTCAATCCATCTCGTGAGAGTAAGGACACCACCAGTACCATGGAAAGTCACTGGTTTGCAATTCGCGAAGTCCTTGTAAGTACATACTCGCAATTGGTTTGATGTTTCTCCATTTGTGGAGTCGTTGGTGCCATTTCTGCTCCCGTTTCCATTCGTCCCATTCGAGTTTATCTGAGCGATAGCAGCTGCTACCGCAGCAGTAACAGCGGCCTGAAAAGTAGCTGAGTCCATCATGGGTGGCTCGGGAGTTGCGATCGGTACGCGCCTAGCGTTTCTTCGACGGGGTGGCATATTTCTGCCACAAGGATTTAAGTTTTGACGTTGGTTAGTTCTTGGTAAGGGTTATCAAAGTACGGCGTTGCTATTATACGTTTATGTCGACTATGTAGTGATAGGGGTATAATAGGTGCATAAAGAGTCTAGATGTATGGTTCTATAGTATCACAAAATACTCGTATAGTATTTTTGTTTATTTTTTTGTTTTGTTCTAGTGTTTTTCTTTGTACATGGTTCTTGGTAAGTCTTTAGAAGTTGTTATAAGTAAGGTGATTTCTAAGGGGTATGAGAGGTATGTAAGAGAAAATTCTAAGTGTACAACTTGGTAGTATTCATAAAATACTCCTGTAGTATTTTAACTCTATGTTTAGTTATATAGCGTCATAAAATACTCTCATAGTATTTAAAATTTTTTTTTGTTTAGTTGTTTGATCATTGGTAAGTGTTCGGACTTGTTGTTCACCACGACTATCCCTAAGTACCCGTTAATTATATCTTGGACCAATAGAGTTGATCATGCTCTATTTATCCAAGACATAATTACCAAAGAACTTAGGTCTATCCGTAGTATTTCAACTCATCCTAATACTTTTGTATGTGTTCGTTATAATATCGTTCTAGTATGTATGTATGTATGTATTTACACTTATATAAAAATTACCGTTGTAATTTTAAAAGTATACTTGTATGAAAATATTTTCGAGAGTTTTAGTCCTATTGTATTTATAGTTGTATATCTTTTAATGGATTGATATACTTAGTTCACTATAAACAATGCTCTGATACCAATCTGTCACACCCTTAAACCGTATTGGCGGAATAGTTCAAGGGTGGATGACTTCATGAACAATATCATAACAAAGGTGAATAGTAGTGAAATCCAAGCACACAACCATCGTTTAAATCAATTACAAATGTTACAAAGTTTACTTATTACATTTCTCAAGTACAATTGAAATGATAACAAAATAGATAAAAATGACGTCGTAACGTCATTACTTGTAGCGCTTGCATTTACCTTGTCAGTTTCCTGAGAATACAAGTAGTTGAAAAAGTGTCAACAATTAAGTTGGTGAGTTCATAAGATTTTGTAATAGAAAAGCCCTTTGTTTGTAAATGGTAGTAATTGAGAACCAAGAAAATCCTATATTTTCTTATAAAAATGACCAAGTCTTTAACTCCCAAAGACTAAAATGTAATATGTATAATTGTAGTGTAATAAATTGGTTTTACTTTTTATTAATTCCAATATAATATTTCATGACTATCAAATAAAGAACGGCCAGGTAGAGGATCAAATGGGGAGGCAGGACCCTTTCAGCGTATACGCCTTTCGGAAATCCAACAACCTAGCTCAATTGATCGGCCTAGACACCGCTCTCGTAAGTAGATCAATCGGTATTATATTTTTTGGAATTATAATTGAATTGTTATAATAATAACGTAAATAATTTATAAAAGAAAGTATTAAGTTGATATTTTTCCCCGTGATATACCCTATAACCATACTGTGACTAGTTGGCCTGTTACGACGTTCTTCAAGCGTCGAAATGGTAGACATTTGGATACCTCAGACCTGCCGGTCTAGCTGTAGCGAGCAGCTCAGGTGCGGGGTTGTCAAGCCCCGTATAGATCTATACTCAAATATCGCGCTCTCTTACCGAGACTCTGGTTATAAATGTACAGGACTTATAGTAGGTACTTATAAAAGTACTGTGAAGATTCATCTCACAAAATGTATGTATTTCAATCAACTTGTTTACGTACGATTTGTATATAAAAACTCTTGTAATTGTCCATTATCATTTTTCCCATGATAATATAGTGTTGTTAAATAATTATATAATTTTATATAATTATTATTGTCATGTTTAAGCGTCAATATAACATTATGTTCGTAAACTATTCCAATAATAGTCTATTTTTAGTAATTCCGTCGTAACAATCATATTTTGCGAATATTAACGAAGTAACTTGTTCAAATGTTTATAAATATCATCTTTTAAGATATTTCTCACAAAAATGATGTAATAACTTGGTTATAACCATTTTTGTTGGAAAATAATATTTTTGTTTATAAAAACGTAGTTTTTACTAGTCTTCATTTTTATAACGTTCTTACCCAAGATCTAGTATTTTTTTGTACGCTTTATTTGTGGTTTTATAATTTTTACATAACTTAATATGTCAAAGTGTTCATAATACATGGATCTATTCATATTTTATGTCAAGTTCATCTTTATAATATTTTGTCCAAGATCTAGTATTTTTGTATGGTTTATTTGTAGTTTTGTAATTTTTACATAACTTAATATGTCAAAGTGTTCATAATACATGGATCTATTCATATTTTATATCAAGAGCATTTTTACACAAATATTAACTTTATAAACTTGTGTAAATCAACCTGTATAATAATAAAACACATATAAACTTGAATAAAACAACATTTATAGTAAAAGAACTTGTATTCTACCCCAAAAGGTTTGAAAAGATAAAAATGAGGGGTATGAACTCACCTTGAGTGGTAGATCTTAAGGTTTCTTGGTAGAAGGTTGAAAAGTTTGGTTCTAGGACTTGGATGACTCTTGGACAAAGCTAATATCCAATAGATTTTGATGGATGTTAGTGTGTAAAAAGGTGTAGAACTTGTGTTATGTATATTAGAATCAAAAGAGGAATGAAACTTACTATTTAATCTTGTGAAGAGAGCTTGAAATTGAAACTTGAAAGTGAAGATGGTGGTGATGGTCTTGGAGCCGAGAGCAAGAGGGAGAGGAGAGAAAGAAGAAGTTTGGTTGGATACAAATGAATTTGGCTAGTCTCTCTTGGAAGATTTATACTTAGATATTTCCTATTATAAAATTACTAGCTTCATAAGTGCCTTAAGTTTTAAATATTTACCACTAAGGTCTTAATGGAGCACTTGTTTCAGCCAAATGAGTGTAGGGTGGGGGTGGGGTAGGGTAGG
The DNA here is from genome assembly GCA_023525715.1 of Cichorium intybus. Taxonomy (NCBI): domain Eukaryota; kingdom Viridiplantae; phylum Streptophyta; class Magnoliopsida; order Asterales; family Asteraceae; genus Cichorium; species Cichorium intybus. Next base: position 54,160,551 of record CM042016.1, on the reverse strand, counting down.
GTTAATTTTTATAAAAATAGCAATGTACTTATAAAAATGGGTGATTTTTATAAAATCGTAAGTCGTTTTAGTAAATTTTTATGCGTTTTTAACGAAACGAAGTTCTAAATAAATATTTTGTATAAAAATATTGTCAAACATTTATTTTGATTGAAACATAACTCGTTGGATGTCGGAATACGCGTTTAAGCGCGATATTCTTCCGATTTCGCGATTTTTGACGTTTTACCGTAAATTGTATTTAGCTTTGGAATTAAATACTAGACACTATTACGTTACTTATCATATAAGTTTTTATTTCATATGTGATGTTTAAGGCACCACATTTTGAAATTTAAGTCCAAACCCTGTGTACATTTATCCGTTCACAGCGGTTTAATCATTATAACTTTCACATACGAACTCCGTTTTCGACGTTCTATATATCCACAGTTTCGTATTTACGAGTAGATCACTTTATGAATATTATTATTCTCAAAATAATAATTGTACGATTATCAAATTTTTACGCTACAGTAGTTTGCTGTCCGTATTTTCGACTTTTAATCGATATTTGTTTGATTTAGCATACGTAATACTATAATATTAATAATTCATTGCAAAAGTTATGGAAAATAACTTTTCAATATATAGATTAACGTACGCTTCGTTTGACTATAGTTGACTTTTGTTGACCAAAATTGACAATTGTCACAGAAGAAGTGTGACCACAATCTCTTTCTAAACACACAAGTATTTTTGGATATTGATTATCACTCATCCAATAGTAAATTGAAATTATTGTTACAGTGATATTTGGTATTATTTAGTCACATGAACTTTTGTTAGCATGAATTTAAGGTGACTATAGTTTAATCTATTGTCACATGAAATTATATTAGCATGTCATTTGTTTACATAATTTACACAAACAAGATTACAAAACATGACAAAAGTTTAGTGTATAGTCACATGAATTTATTATTACCGCGAACTCTACCATCATTAAGATGTTGGATTAGGTGTCTAAGCCATGACTAATAATTAGTATTTATCTAATTAATAGTAGCATAGTCCATTTGGGTTGCCCTCATAGCGGGAGGTTTGGTAGAAAGTCCGGTAGAGAGAATGATTGATTTATTATCTGATTAATAAATCAATAGAAATTAAATGTATGGTTTATTAATATATTAAAGTTATAATATATTAATTAGAAACTATATTAATTAATTAGAAGTTAATATGCAATTAATTGGAATTAATTTGGCGATTAAATTAATTAATTAAAGGTGTAGGGACTAAAACTGTAATTATTCAATAGTTGAGTAAGTGACATTTTTAACAGTATATATAAATGGCGGAATTATATATATATATATATATATATATATATATATATATATATATATATATATATATATATATATATATATATATATATATATATATATATATATATATATATATATTCGATTTAATATATATGATAAATATAGTTTGAATTATTAAGATAAAGGTTATCTTAATTTGAATTCAAAAAGGTTTATCTTTAAAGTTTATCTGGTTATCTGCTGGAGGCTATAAATAGGGAGCCCCAGAGCACCATAACCTGCGCCATTATTCCCCAGCTCTCTCTGGATTTTCGATCACTCTCTCCTGCTCCCTGGGTGTGACTACATTTGAGGCAAGAGATTTCTGTTGCTTTTCTTCCAAGAATCACTAAAAGGTTGGTTTTTCAAATTCTCTTCTTTTAGATTTTATTATTTTGCCTTTAGGTTTTGTTATATGTTCAATAGTAGAAAACTTAGATCCTCATAGGTTGCATGTGAACTTAGGTTATTTAGTTCATAGTTTGAAGAAAACCTTTCAGTGGTATGAAAGCCTGTTCTTGTTTTCTTGTTGAATATTTATAACTGTTTTAGGGTTTAAAGCCTATAAACCCTATTTTGATGTGGATCGATTTTTAGGATTAGGTTTTTGAAAACCCTAATCCCCCCTTTGCAATTTTCGATTTAAGCCTTTAGGGTTTTAGAAGGTTTTCTATTTTTGGTAACTTTAATTGATTGATTAAATGGATAACCTTAAACCCATTATTTGAAATCAAAAATTAGGGGGTTTAAGATAGGTTTAAATTAATTTGATTAATTTGGTAAAACCTATCTACATTTGAATTAATTTAATTAATTGGTAATTAAAAGATAATTCAAGGATTTAATTTAATTTAATTTAATTATTTTTTAAATTGGCGAAAATTAAAAGATAAATCCTAAAATATTTTAAAAGGTTTAAAATATCAAAATTTAATTAATTGTTTAATTAAAGGATAATTAAATCGATTTAAAAAGGTTTAATTTAATTTTAAATTTAATAGTTTAAATTGCAATAAATTAAAAGATAAACCAAAACATTTTAAAATGTTTAAAATTTATCTTATATATATTACAATTAAAAGTTAATATTACATGTATAAGATTTAATGGTTAGTCAAATCAATAGTAGGCCTCATTCACGAAGCTGATCTATAAAGTGGGTATAAGGAGACTGCCTATAAAATGGCGGTATAATGGGTGTCCACTCTCACCCACCGCTCGCCTGATCAGTGGAGGGTCGTTAGCCGAACAGGTTTGATAGGAACGCCTAATCTCATTAAAAGTATAATGATATTATTCAAAATACTAGAACAATTTAAATAAAATCCCAATCTAGTTACTTTTGGAAAAATGTGAATTGGTGCTAACCCATGAAATTGCACATTGCACTTTATGAAACATTGGTGGAGCGTGTGTGGTTTACCGGCACGCAAATTGGGGTTTATAAAGAGTTACAATGGGTTTCTCGGGTGTTGTTGTTGATGGAGCGTGTGTGGTTTACCGGCACATCAATTAGAGATGACAACTGACCCCGAGAGTACCAAGCTAATTTGCATGGTTATTCACACCCGGTTTGTGATCCTCGGTATCCCAGTCACAAACAGTGGGGCACATCCAAGATTAAACATGCTATTGAACAGTTCAATAAATCTCAAAAGAAACTAGGAGTTCCATTTTAATAAGATTATCTTTCCGCGGTGGAATTGGCTGAATCGTCATTCGCCTACCTTATAAAATTTACAATATTGATTACGGCATCCCTCTTCGAGATTGTAAATTGTTATTGTAGGATCCTAGCCTTATAATTATTATTGGGTTATTATAAGGATTATTATATACATCTAATTAAAACTATCTTCTTTTATAGATGTCTTCTGCTGATCAATATGCCCCCACTCTAACTCTAATGTTACCTCTATCTTGTCATTGTGCTCCAAAGTGACGTTGGATGACACTAACTACAATGACTGGATCCGTAACATCAAGATGGCTCTAAGGTTTGAACATAAAGGGTATGTTCTAGAAACCGAGCTTGTTGAAATTGACCCTGATACTGCTACTCCCAAGGAACTCGCCCAATACATAAAACATTCTGATGATGCAACTAAAGTGGCTTGCATCATGATAGCCACTATAAACCCAGAATTACAGAGAATTTATGAAGACTACTGGCCCTACGAGATGCACAAAGAGCTCACGGAAAACTTCCGCAAGCAGGAGCACATCAAGAGGCGCGAGGTGGTCAAAGCCTTCACCAATGGGAAGCCGAGGGATGGAGAGTCCATCTGCAACCACGTGCAGAGGATGCAAGGATATATGGAGAGGCTTAGAAATCTTGAGATGCCAATTCACGAGGATTCAGCTGTAGACATAGTGCTAAATTCTCTACCGAGTTCTTATGACCAGTTCACGCTGGCGTATCATTTGAACAACAATCAAGCCACCTTGGCTGAACTGCATCGCATGCTGCGTACTGCTGAAGACGGCATGAAGGGTAAAAGTATACCCTCGGTTAGTCAGCCCGTCTTGGCAATTGGTGTTGGAAAGGGGAAGAAGAGAAAGGGCCTTCCCAATCAGAATTGGAGGGAGAAGGTACATGTTGGATCATCCAGTAGCAGCCCGAGACCCAAAGCTTTTGGCATTGCTCACAATGCCAACCCCAAGGAATCCGACTGCTTCTACTGCAAGGAAAAGGGCCATTGGAAAAGTAGCTGCCCGAGATACTTGCAAGACTTGAAAGATGGCAAAGTGAAGCCGTCTTCAGCAGGTATATACACTATTTCTAAAAACTCACCATCTTCCAGTTCTTGAGTCCTTGATACAGGATGTGGTTTTCACATTTGTTCTGATTTGCAGGGCCTAAAAGAAAGCAGGGTGGTGGAGCACGGTAGATTGAACCTGATCATGGGAAACATGAGATCGTCGCCTATCACCAAGATCGGAATCTATAGTTTAGTGCTTAGTAGTGGTGTTTGTTTAGAACTTTTAAATTGTTGCTATTCGCCAGAAATGGCAAGAAACATTATTTCCTTTCATGCATTGTTTAGACAAGGTTTCCAGTTTTCTTTTGATAATATAAATGGTTCTATTTCTGTTTTTCAAAATGGTGCTTCTATTTTTACTGCTTTACCTTGTGATGGTGTGTATGAAACGGTACAATGTGTTGACAAATTAGGACATAGTGTAAATTATATTGATTCTTCTAGTGGTGTAGAAAAGGCGTACTTGTGGCACTGTCATCGTGGGCACATTAACAAGAAACACATCTCCCAACCCCAAAAGGATGGAGTGTTGGAATCATTCGACCTAAAATCGGATGATCTATGCGAATCTTGTCTTTTGGGCAAGATGACTAAGTCACCATTCAAAGGTTCCTTTGAAAGAGGTGAAGGTCTGTTGGACATCATACACACATATGTTTGTGGTTCCTTCAGATCAACCACAAACTATGGCACACGGTTCTATGTGACCTTCACTGACGATTATAGTAGATACGGGTATATTTACTTAATCAAGCACAAGTCAGACACCTTTGAAAAGTTCAAGGAATTCAAAAACGAAGTTCAGAATCAATTGGGCAGCAAGATAAAGATGCTCAGATCCGACAGAGGCGGTGAGTATCTTAGCATCGAGTTCCTAGACTATCTAAACAAATGTTGAATAGTTTCACAGTTATCGCCTCCTCAGACACCACAATTGAACGGTGTAGCCGAAAGGCGTAACCGAACCCTATTAGATATGGTTCGTTCCATGATGAGTCGAGCTTCACTTCCAATCCACTTCTAGGGGTATGCCTTAGAGACTGCCGCCCACATCCTCAATCTTGTCCCAACCAAGAAGGTTGCTAAAACACCCCATGAGATGTGGACGGGGAAAGCTCCCTTGTTAGCACATATCAAAGTCTGGGGCTGTAAGGCTTTCGTTAGACGAGAGACTCACGACAAACTCACAGAGAGAGGCGAGAGGTGCTTTTTCATTGGATACCCCAAACAGTCTTTTGGATACTTGTTCTACAGATCGAGCGAGGACGTGGTCTTTGTAGCTAGACGAGGAGTCTTTCGAGTGAGAGAACTCATATTCAAAGAGGACAGTGGGAGTACCATTGATCTTGAAGAAATTCAAGCGTCACCAGATAATGCAACCTTAGGAGAAACTAGAAACCAACTAGAGGAAGAAGTTCCTGTTGGTCCGACTGATATATCCTTACCTCTTAGGCATTCTAGTAGAGTTAGCATGCCACCCGAGTTTAATGTATTGCATATAACTACGGATGGGGACACGTTTGTTAGTGATAGGACACTGATAAATTTGGATGAGCCAGCTAACTACCGAGAAGCAGTGGCGGGCCCTGAGTTTGCCAAATTGAAAGAGGTAATGGACAGCGAGATCAAGTCCATGTATGACAATCAAGTTTGGAACTTGGTTGACAATGTATCGGGTCGAAAGACAGTCGGGTGCAAGTGGATCTTCAAGAAGAAGACCGACATGGATGGAAAGGTACACACTTTCAAGGCAAGACTGGTTGCGAAGGGCTTTACTCAAACCCCAGGGATTGACTATGATGAGACCATCTCACCAGTGGCCAAGATAAAGTCTATTAGGATTATGTTAACCATAGCTGCATTTCATGATTATGAAATTTGGCCGATGGACGTCAAAACCGCTTTCCTTAATGGGAAGTTGACTGAGAATGTTTACATGAATCAGCCATAGGGTTTTGTCGATGCAAAGTATCCTAATAAGGTGTGTAAGATTGAGAAATCAATCTATGGATTGAAACAAGCTTCTCGCAGCTGGAATCTTTGTTTCCATGAGAAAGTCAAAGAGTTTGGTTTCTCTAGAAGCGAGGATGTGTCTTGCGTATATGTCAAGGCTAGTGGGAGTATAGTCACCTTTCTGGTACTGTATGTTGATGACATACTGCTCATGGGAAACGACATTCCAACCTTGCAAGATGTCAAGTCTTGGCTTGGGAAGTGTTTCGCCATGAAAGATCTAGGAGAGGCTGCCTATATTCTCGGATAAGAATATTGAGAGATAGGAAGAAGAGACTGATTGGACTCATTCAGAGTATATACTTAGAAAAAGTACTGAAGAGGTTTAGTATGGAAAATTCCAAGAAGGTAGAGCTACCTATCCAATGTAATGCCAAATTGAGTAGTCCGAGTACAGACGAGGAGATAGCTGACATGAGTCGGGTACCTTACGCTTCGGCTGTGGGGTCGATCATGTACGCTATGACATGTACTCGACCTGACGTGGCCTTTGCCTTGAGCATGGTCAGTCGGTACTAGGGAAATCCTGGAAGGGCACATTGGACAGCTGTCAAGAACATACTCAAGTATCTGCGGAGGATAAAGAACTTTGTTTTAGTCCTTGGTGGTAGTGATACCTTGAGAGTTGACGGGTATACAGATGCCAGCTTTCAGACAGATAGAGACAATGGTCGGTCTTAGTCGGGCTGGGTTTTCCTTTTGAATGGGGGAGCAGTGACTTGGAAAAGTTCCAAGCAAGAGACGGTGGCTGATTCTACTTGCGAATTAGAGTATATAGCAGCGAGTGAAGCGGCAAAGGAAGCAGCTTGGCTGAAGAACTTTATCGGTAACCTTGGAGTAGTCCCGAATATTCAGGAGCCCATGGAACTGTTCTGCGATAACGAAGGAGCGGTTGATTTGGCAAAGGAGCCGAGAGATCATGGAAATTCCAGACACATCGACAGAAAGTACCACTACATAAGACATAGAGTAGAAGAAGATCACCTCCTTGTGAAGAGGGTATCATCAGAAGATAATCCTGCAGACCCCTTGACAAAGGCTCTGAGTAGGATTAAGCACAATCAGCATGCGCGACGCATAGGATTAAGAGATGAGATTAGCTTTTGTAATTAGATAGGATTTGAAACTTATTGCAATATAAATGTAATTGACTTTGGTGATTTAATAATATAGTTTTGTTGATGAGTATTTGATACTGCCTTTTGTCGATTGTTTATTATTGTGTTTCATTTTTGCATGTTTACTTCCTGAGTAATTTTATATTATTCAAATGTCCACAGTCGCTCATACTTTTAGGGAGTAAGTATGAATGAAGGTTGTCATGAATTGTTTTGTAGATTGTCTAAGGAGTTAGACATAACAATACGATTGCTACAATATTCATGAGTACTTAGAAATAGGGATTTAAGTATTGGATAAACCCACGCTCAACAGATTCCTTCATGGATTATATCACGAGCAATGTTGAGACGATTATATCTTTTGATCTTTAAGTAGAGACATATAAGTTATGTTTTACCAAGCGGTTGTTCATTGACAATGCGAAAAGACATCGGTAATGCAATGTTATAAAACGTGTTGTTGTGAATAATTTGACTAGTAAAAGACATAAGTATATGAGTCAAAGCTTATTCGTCCCTTGACCCTGTCGGGAAATAGATATCTGTAGGCCTCTCGATGATTTTGAAGTTGACTGAAAGGGTTGGCCAACTAGGACTAAATTGATATGCTCAATTGGTAGTCTTAAAGTCATATGCAAATCATAGACCTCATTTCCACAAAACAGTAAAAAGGTAAGAGACCTTTTTGTGGACACCGAAAGAGACCTCATTTCAAGATTTGGAGTCGTAGGCGTAAATCAAACGATTCGTTTTTACTTTTTCTAACCGTTTCCACAAAACAGTAAAAAGGTAAAATTAACAGAAAATAATTAAAAACAATGAAAATGTGAAGTACTTATCGGTGTTATGACATCTTCTTAAACCGTTTATGTGTGATATCATTGTGAGAATTCTTTTTAGAGCCTATATTGTTATCCAGGAAATAGGACCTATAGGACCTCGAAAATGTAATATGAAAGGGACAATTTATGTATTAAATGCATTTTGCTGAATTAGGGACACCATCTGTTTTTATGTAACACACGGACCATAATTGTAATTCCCCAAAAATTTAATGTAAACAATGAGACCTTAGGATTAGCTTTAGTGGGTAACGCAATTTCTTGGGAAGCAAGATGAGCTAATTATTTATTTACTCTATTTTTTGTGATTATAATCTCTATGGTCAAGTGCATAATATGATCATCTTTTTGTCATGTCTAGGTCTCTCTTGATGTAGTTCAAACTCAAGCTCTACAATTCAGTCTTTTAATGATCTTTTTGTGCAGGGAACATGCCAATTCTTGCCAGGAGTGACTCCACAACCAACACCTTTCAAAGATCATTTATCCTTACCAAATACAAGTATGAGGGCATCCATTCCTGGATCAAGCCTCACAGATTTATTAAGTATCTTCTTTTCATTATTGATATGTACACAAATGATGACAAATTAATTTCATAATTATTTTAGTAAGTAAACGACAAACAAAAAATTACAGTTACACTTACTATTATCTCTATCATTACTCTAACATCTTCATTTCCAATATCACATTTATTGTTTTCTCTAGCTTTCCTCCACATTAAAAAACGTGTGAGAATTTCATTTTTCAGTAATTTCTTTATTTTTGATCTTGTAAAAATTACCAGCACATAAAAAATTACATAAAAAGGTTGCAAAAAAAGTATGATGCTTATTATTGCAGCACACAGGCAGACACATACCATTTTTTCTCTTAATGTTGTATAGCCTCCTCGTCCCTATCGATGCTGATAAAGAGACTTGGAACATGCATATTTTTCTGCTCTTGAGACATCGTTCTAACACAAATTTAAATTATGTCATAAGATTTTAAAACTAAAAAACTTACAAAAAATGAGGTTGAGCATAACTAATAACAATTAAAACCTTGAAATTATCAGTTTGTGTATGTCTCAAACACTTATCCCAATCTGGTTGTTTCATAAATGTTCGATGTGACTTGGGTATTCTAACAAGTTTTGCTGTTTTACCTATTATGGGAAGAATGTACTTGGCATACAATTTTCTTCTAAAGTTACGAAGGAGGCTACCAAGCCGAATCATGACAGATTTTCTTCTACACTATTCAATTTCATAGAACTGTTGCAATAAATAGCACCAATAATTAGTTAGTCTCATGAAATGAAAATAGCAAATATAAAAATTAGATGTTTACCGCAATATATTCTGATAGTTTATCTCAAACTTCTTTATTCATCTCCTTCCAAGAAGGAAACCTCACTCCCACGTTTTCCCGAACCATATCACCCAAACGAGGAACATCTTATTTATATGGACCTGTTAACCTCCTCAAATCATGAAATGTTAGTATGTGTTCCCCCACCACCCCTTGGGTAGTTTAATTTTAGCTAATGCAATTGGATGATGATGCTATAGATGTATAACCCTGCATTACTCCGAGTCTTCTGAAGTGCTATCACAATCATCTGATGAATCTCCCATGTTTTGTTCATTAATATATTTGCTTTCATATCCGTCCCCTTGCTCAGCAGATTTTCTATCACCATCCATGATTCTACTAGCAACATACAAAACATTAAAATATAAGCATCAATGCCGACCAATTATAGTAAAACACCATAATTATAATTACTAGTAGTATAATAAGTAAAAAAAATAATATATAATAATAATAATAATAATAATAATAATAATAATAATAATAATAATAAAATCGAAGAATAAATGACATCCTTACAACAGATTGATTAAAGAATACTGTCAAGAGCCCTAACAATGGATTAGCCAGATGACTGACGAATGAGATAACGAGTGAACTGTTTATATAAATGGAATTAACATTTCTTATATAGAACATACAATCGCTTTCTGATATGATGGTGGTTTCCTTAAATCTCTTCTTGCCAATTTTAAAATTTTCATTCACTTTTGGGGGTGCTAGTGATTAAGTATTCCTTTCCAGAGTCAAAAAACATTTGGAAATCAAAGAAACAGTTTCCATTTGACCCTCGATCTAGTGGAAAAGAAAAAAAATCGGTTTCTCTATCTGATCCACCAGTGTTTTTAATCTATGAATCTGTTTGAAATAGGAAAACAAATTGTATTGATTGATAATTATGACCATATTTTTTCTTTAAGACGAAGTCAACACATTTGATATTTTATAAAAATTACATCTTTAGACCCTATGGTTAAAGAATTAATCAACAACTTATAAGCTATACCCCAAAAATGTATTCGTTGTTCATATTAATGTTATTTTTTAATATAATTATTAAGTGTTAAAGCATATGGATTAATGGTTCTGTTGGAGTCTTGAGACAGAAAAGAGAGCAAGCCAAGTTCTCTTGATGCAAAGTTTAAGCCTTAGGTGCTTGGATCTTCCTTTTTTACTTAGGTTTTGGGGGTAGGACATCTATTGGACATACATGTCCATAGATTCCATGTTTTGATCATTTGGAGCCTTATTGGGCGAGTGGTGAAAGGACTTAGCCACTAGTCTAACGGTTTAAGAGCTTAATGGAATACGTGGGACTTTTCGAGGCTCACGACGGGACCATAATGGTTTACGATGCAATGTCTGGTGAGACCTCGTGTTGGATCATGTCCCTCGCATAGCGAAGGGTTATATGGTCGTGACGCGACCACGATTGTTGACTTTAACTTTGACCGTTGATCGTTAACCGTTGACTTTTTGACAAGTTTGACTTTTAATCAGATTTTGAGAGATTTAACTTATAGACTAAAGGGTTGACCTTTATTATGGTTCGGGACACTAAGTTATATCTAATGATGGATTGGGAGGTCCATGTTTCTGATTCTTCAGGAATCAAATGTTGTGTTCCAATCTCATGAACCATGTGAGTTTCCTCACTATACCTTGTGTGACGTTGCATGAAATTCGTAGGGTGAGATTGTTTGTCGGTTAATGTAGCCTTGTCTGCTTTGAAGCTATCCGTAGGAATTGTTTGGATGACTGTAGGAGTGCTTGTTACATGAGGTGGGTAGGACGGTGTCGTGTCCCGTTATGGGTAGGACTGTGGCGAGTCTGAGTCATGTCATATGTCATGGGTAGGAAGATTCCGCGTCTCGTTGGGGGTAGGAATGTGCTGAGTCCTAAACATATAATTTGTTATGGGTAGGACGGTGTCGCGTCCTGTTAGGGGTAGAACCGTGCCATATCCCAAGGTAATGTTGGAAGGGTAGGAAAAAGCAGAGTCCCGAGAGGGTAGGATTATGCCGCGTCCCGCTACTGGTTTGTGTGCTAGCGGTGACATGTATGGTAATTGGGGGAAGTCATTAAGCTTTGTGCTTATTGTTTCAGTTTAAATGTTTTTCATGTACTTTTCATATTAATGGAGAACACGACCTCACTGTACCCACATCTAGCAAGATTATGATTTTCAGACTTCCACTGTCATGTATTATCCGTTTGGATTTTATTAATGTGGTTTGGAAATATTGCTTTCATCACATGGATCAAAAGGGGTTTATGGTGTTCTCAAATGGTCTATATGATGATTGAAGTGGTTTTGATACCTTTACTTTATTTTTAAAATAAATAATTTTGTTGGAGAATTTGGGATGTTACACACCAACACCATATACATCAACACAATATCCTGAAAGAATTAGTTATTAACATTAATATACAAGAATGATGGAATAGAACTCAGGTATACCTCAAGAAGAATACATGCTTGCAGTTTTATATAATTAAGTTGGTTCTTATAGATTTCAGACATTTAAAAGAAACTTAAACAAAAAATAGATTCTAGATATTTCCATATGAGTTGTCATCCCTGTCAAACTATAGAAAAGTTCACTTGTATCACTTGATTGCCAATTTTTAAAAATTTTATTTCTGCTTCTCTGGACTTATAAACTATTGTCAATTCACCATTAAACTTATTTGTCTCACTACTATGTTGTAGATAAAATGCAACTTATGTTTGAAACTGATAAGAGGATAAATCATATTCTTGGGAACAAAGGTTATTAGTAGGTTTTGAGCTAGAAACATACAAAAAATATAATACCTTGCTTAATTATATAGTGATATATGGCTTCTTGTTTCGTCATTGAGAACCAAGAACAAAAAACATGAATTCAAGGTATCCCAAACGCAAACCTCATTTTGCAATTTAATTCACTCAAGAAACTTGCCTAACCGTGTCAATTACTAACAAATTTGAGAATCAGAAGCAGAGCAAAAGGGTGCTTCGCCGCTCCCCTGGTCCAGCACCGTCGGCGCTTCGCTTCACCGGTAAGTGCTAGTTTGAGCAGAAATTGAAGGTTCCGTTATCAATGTTGCGTGAATCAGAGGAAATCAAGGAAGCAATTACACCGGTAAGTGCTAGTTTGAGCAGAAATTGAAGGTTCCATCGGCGGTAGAATGAAACGGGTTTGACGAATACTTGGTTTCTTTACTGCTTCCGGTTGATGTGCATCTTTATCTAGTTTGTGTGACTTAGTGTGAGTAGAGTAGGCAGGATGGAGCTCTTGGATGGGCTGTTAAAAGTTTAATTTAGCTATGCAACGAACAAGCACGCCAAGTGTTCGACAAAATGCTTCAAAGAGTTGGAAATTGTGTTCAATGTCTTTTGACAGCAGGATTTAGACACTAATTGGGGTGTTTGATCATCAGCTTGTGAAGGTTTTCTCGGTCTGATTTTTAGGAGTTTTCGGTCACTTTGTTTTTGGGTATTTTTTCGGGATTATCCGGATTTTCGGTATGGCTTTTGCTTGGCAAAGAGTAGGCCGACAGTCCAAGGAGGATCAATTGGCAAGAGTTGTTTCAGAATCTGTTTACGTGACGAATTTTCCAGACGGGTTCACGGCCAGGGACTTGTGGAAGTCCTGTGAGCAATATGGTAAACCGGCAGATGTGTACATTCCCAAAGAGAAATCCAAATCGGGTAAACGTTTTTCTTTCGTTCGATTCCTAAACGCAGACAATTTGGCTTTAATTGCATCAAATTTGTGTACCATTTGGCATGGCAAATTAAGATTACATGCAAATATATCGAAATTCCCTAGAGGTTCTAAACCTTCTGAACAAAGAAAGAAGGCAGAAACGGTGCACAAGACTAATGCTATTACGTCGTCTGGAAGGTTTGATCTTTTGTCATATACGGCTGTGAGTGGGAATGGGGGTTCATATGCTGCTGTGGTGAGTGGAGGTAAGGCGAATAATGTAAAAGTTCGTGATGAACCCGCCTTAATTCTTGATGAGTCATGCCTTAATGATAAAGAGGTCTCACTCACTTTGGTGGGTAAAGTTAAGGAATTTGGTGCCCTTGTAAACTTAAAAGATGTAATTGCTAAGGAGGGATTTAAAGATGTTGTGTTAAGGTACCTCGGGGGCTTTTGGGTTACAATGGAATTTGTATCCACAAAAGCTAAAGAAAATTTTCAAATTCACAAAGGAGTGGGATCATGGTTTGCGGTTATCTTACCATGGCAAAAGAAATTCCAAGTAGAAGACCGTGTGGTGTGGATTGATATAGAGGGGGTACCTTCGCTGGCCTTTTCTCCAAAAAGCTTTGAGTTGATTGCTAAACGTTGGGGAAAGCTATTATATGCGGAAGATTTAAATGACAACAATCTATACCGCAAAAGACTTTGTATAATGACCTTAAAGCAAGAAATAATTATGGAGACTTTTAAAGTGATTGTGCAAGGTAAGATGACTGTGGTTCGAGCAAGGGAAGTGATAGGGTGGAACCCATGCTATATAGATGAAGATGAAGAAAGTGATGACGAGTCGTCCAAACATTCATTTGATGATAATACCATCTCTGCAGATGAATTAGAGAGAGAGGAAGATATTTTTGAAAGTATGGAAAAGGAATTTGCTGGAAGGAAGAAAGTACCAAATGTTTCGATTTTTGAAGATGGCAATGATGATAATTATAGGCAAGATGGAGATAGTCATATGGGGCCGAATACGTTGGAAGGGTTGGAGGGTAAAGTGGAAGAAACTAAAAAGGATTATCATTTGGAAGAGGGGGAGGTGGATCGACATGGCATAACAAATCAAAGTTCTGAGGATCCTTTTCTTTTTTATGAATTATTGAATAGAAAGGATGTAGATGTGAAGGAGACGGTTGTGCCGGAATCTAATTCCAGTGTCACACCTATGTGCCCTCCGGGTTATACCCCTCTAGCAAATGATGGTGACAACAGTGAAGGGGAGAAGTCGGTTCACATGGAGAAAAAGTACAATACGGCTAAAAAATTGGATGCAGTTAGTTATGTGGACGGTGGAAACAATGATAGTTCTCAAACAATAACCAAATCTTTAATTAGAGGTGGTGATATTATGGAGCCCCATGCTTCGGCCCCAAGTGGTAACTTTGGTCAGAAAATGGAAGATATAGATATTATTGGTCATATGATGGGATACAAGACTACTAAAGTTAATGATGAGATGCTTGACCACCATGGGAGTAAAGAATATTTTCAATGAATTTTACATCCTTAAATATTCAAGGATTGGGCCACAATCAGGCAAAAAAGAGATGGGTTTTTGAGTTATGTTCTAAGTTCAAGATTAACTTCTTGGCACTTCAGGAGACAAAGTTAGAAGTTGTTGATGATGTTTTAGTTCGGCAGTTGTGGGGTAATTCTCGGTACCAATTTGCTTGTAGCGGTTCTGTGGGTGCCTCAGGTGGAATTCTTTGTGTTTGGAATTCGGATATTTTTTTGAAAAAGCAAATGGCAGCTTCAGATTATTTTGTTATTCTTGAGGGTTTCTGGAAGCCTACAAACACTAATCTTATGGTTATTTCGGTTTATGCACCACAAGAGTTAAGTGAGAAGAAAATGCTTTGGGATTATCTTTCGCAAATTATCCTAAAGTGGAGAGGTGAGGTAATTGTTATGGGTGATTTTAATGAAGTGCGGGTAGAGGCGGAAAGATTTGGTTCTACTTTTCATCCTAGTGGGCCGCGTTTTTTCAATAATTTTATAGCCATGACTGGTCTCGTAGATATTCCTTTGGGTGGTTACTCGTTTACGTGGACTCATTCTACGTCTGGTAAAATGAGTAAGTTGGATAGGTTTCTTGTTTCTGAAGGCTTATTGGATTTATGCCCGCATATTAAGGGGTTGATTTTAGAGAAACATCTTTCCGATCATCGACCGATTTTGCTCCGTGAATCGGTGTTGGATTACGGGCCTACTCCTTTCCGGTTTTATAATTCTTGGTTACACAATGGGGATCTTGAGAAGATTGTGAGTGATTCGTGGGCCAATGATGGGGTTACAGATAAGAGCGCCATGGTACGCCTTAAAAATAAATTAAAAGCCCTTAAAAATCGTTTGAAAGACTGGGCCAAAGAGATGCGAAGTCAGAAACTTGGAGATAAGATGTTGCTTAAGGAAAAATTGAGGGATTTAGATAAGCGGGTCGATGAAGGGGAGGGAGATGTTTTAAAAGAAAGGGGGGAAATTCTGAGTAAAATCCTTGATCTTGATAAGCAGGAAGCAGCAGACTTAGCTCAAAAAGCTAAAATCAAATGGGCTATTGAAGGAGACGAGAATTCGAAGTTTTTCCATGGTATTATCAATAAATCTCGGCGGCAACTTGCTATTAGAGGGGTCTTCTATAATGGGGATTGGTTGGATAGGCCTAATCAAGTTAAGAAAGAGTTTCTTACTCATTTCGCTACTAGATTTTCTAAGCCAGATGATTTTAGATTACAGTGTGATATGGAATTTCCAAGACGTCTGTCAGAAGATCAATCAGAGCTTATTCAAGGGGAGGTAACGTCTGAAGAAGTTAAACAGGCTGTGTGGGATTGTGGGGCAGAAAAATCTCCGGGTCCAGATGGCTTTACTTTTGAATTTATCAAAAGGTTTTGGGAGTTATTAAAGGATTTGGTGGGTGAGGCGGTTCAGGAATTCTTCAGGACTGGAATCTTTCTAGTTGGTTGTAATTCCTCTTTTATCGCTTTGATTCCAAAGGTGGCAGATGCTAAGTTTGTGAAGGATTTTAGACCGATTAGTCTAATTGGTGCCCAATATAAAATTATTACAAAAATTTTGGCTAATCGGTTAAAACTGGTGATTGGGGATTTGATTAGTGAAGAGCAATCTGCGTTTGTGCATGGGCGTCAAATTCTAGATGGTCCGTTAATTTTAAATGAAGTGCTTTCTTGGTGTAAAATTAAGAAAAAAAAAGCTATGGTGTTTAAAGTTGATTTCGAGAAGGCTTATGACTCGGTTAGATGGGACTTCTTGGAAGATATATTGGGACGCTTCGGTTTTGGAACGAAATGGTGTACATGGATACGTGGTTGTTTGAAGACGGCTAGAGGCTCTGTGTTGGTCAATGAGAGTCCTACAGATGAGTTTCAGTTTTATAAGGGTTTGCGCCAAGGAGACCCGCTCTCGCCTTTCTTATTCATTTTGGTTATGGAGACACTTCATCTGTCGTTTTTGAGGACTATCGTTCGCGGAGTTTTCACGCCCTTGACAGTGGGCAGTGGGTTTACGCTTTCTCACTTGTTTTATGCAGATGATGCGGTGTTCATTGGAGACTGGAAAGAGGAAAATTTTACCAATATTGTGTCTATTTTGCAGTGCTTTCATCTCGCTTCAGGGCTGAAGATTAACATCCAAAAGTCAAAAATGTTAGGTGTTGGTGTTACGTTTACAGAAGTTGAGAGAGTGGCGGCCTTGGTGGGATGTGCGGCAATTAAAACTCCGTTTACGTACCTGGGGGTTCTGGTTGGAGGTTGTATGTCTAGAGCGAGTGCGTGGGAAGAGGTTGAGAAGAAAGTTAATGATAGGCTTTCTAAATGAAAATTGAAAACTCTTTCAGTTGGTGGAAGATTGACTCTTTTAAAGACAGTGCTTGGGTCCATCCCTAATTACTATTTGTCTATTTTTAAAGCTCCGGTTGGGGTGATAAAGAGATTGGAAAATTTGAGGAGTAGGTTTTTTCGCGGAATGGAGGGTACGAAGACAAAAAACGCGTGGATTGGGTGGAATAAGGTGTGTGCGGATAAGGAAAAGGGTGGTCTTGGAGTTGGAAGCTATTTTGCTTTAAATGGGGCTTTACTTTTTAAATGGATTTGGAGATTTAAGAATAATCCAAGGGTGATGTGGGTGAAGGTGGTTAAGGCGATTCATGGAGAGGACGGTCTTCTAGGAAATTGCGATGTTTCTAAAATAGCTTCAGTGTGGCGGGATGTCGTTATTTCGACTAGAGATTTGACAAAGAATGGAATTGATCTGATGGGCTTTTGTAAAAAGAGGATTGGAGATGGTATGGATACTTTATTTTGGAAAGATAATTGGTTAGGAGAAACGTACTTCATGCGTAGGTTTCACAGATTATACAACTTGGAGGATAATAAAAATGCCACAGTGGCTTCTAAATGCACGGGTTGGTGGGGTGATTCTTTTAGACGCTCGCCGATGGGGGGTATGGAGGAAGAGCAAAAAGGGGAGTTGGATAGAATTATGAAAGACGTTTATATTTCAAATAATCGAGACATTTGGCTTTGGGATTTAGTGACAGATGGTTCTTTCTCGGTTAGTTCCACTAGACGATGTATTGATGACGTGATCCTTGGTGGTACGGGAGTGCCTACAAGGTGGATCAAGATGATTCCTATAAAAATCAATGTTTTTGCTTGGAAGATGATGTTGAATGGCTTACCTACGAGATGGAAGATGTCTACAAGAGGCATAGACTTGGAGTCTATCTTATGTCCGGTTTGTGGAGTTAAAGCTGAAGAGATTGGACATCTTTTTTTCGAGTGTAGTTTTGCTCAAGAGATCTTTACTAAAATTGGAAAATGGTGGGATGTAGTGTTACCAAACGATTGGTCTTTAACGAATTGGAGGACTTGGCTTCAAGATTTGAGATTACAAAAACTTACTAAAGAACTTCTGGAAGGAGTGTTTTATGTGGCGTGGTGGTACATCTGGAGATTTCGGAACGATACAATCTTTGGAAAAACACTTCCTAAAAAGAGTGTTATATTTGATGATATTGTGGCTCAATCGTTCCTTTGGTGTGATAGTCGGTCTAAGAAAAAAATAGATTGGAACTTGTGGCATTTAAATCCTTCCTTAATTGTGATGTAATTGTTTTATTTCTGTGCTAGTTTTTTGCTAGTTGCTCTTAATAAAATTTAGCTGTTCAAAAAAAAAAAAGAACAAAAAACATGATCCTCCCTTCCGCTATATATGACATTGTCAGAAAAGTGTCTCTACAGTCAACATAAGGTGAGTCAATACTTAAATGGGGATAGTTAATTTTGGGAGAGTTTGAACGTGTTGGTTACAAACTTTTGTGGTCACTTATGATTTCAGAGCCATAGAATACGCATATACCTGTCCGGACAAGTGTGTTTAGGTTAATGATTAGGGCTCATGTGTGAGAATTCTGAGAAGATTATGTGAGTTGGATGTACAAAAATAGAAGGAGTTTACATATTACAAATTTAAGGCTCATTTTTTTGGAATATACCATAGATCCAATTCCATGATCAAAGAATCAGAAGAAGACGAAGAAGAAAGTATCACTACTTTTGATAGTGGTGAATGAGGCGAATTCAACAAAAAATACTACAAAAAAGACCAAAACCCGGATGTCGAGATAAAAATGAACATAAGCAAAATCCAAGTTTTCGTTGAACCTTATAATCAATGATCAATCGATCACCATGATACGTATAGGAGAGGAGGTGATAGCAAGCCGATAGGGGTGATTCGAAACAACAATGGTAGCGGTACACCTAAAACCTAGAGAAGGAACACATAGAGGTACCGTGAGACGGTAAGAGCGTCCGAAGTATTCAAATTCGTAGACGATTAAGTTGATTGTTTTATTGGGATATAGAAGGAAAGAACATAATTGTATCTCTGATTACTTGGGATTTAATTAATGCCAAACAGATAAGGGGAATGAATACGAGCAGGAAACAAAGAAGTTGGTAAACAAATAGACGACCCGTGACAAAATAAGGGTTTAAAATGGTGTCATATGGCATTATAGGATTCTTTTACTATAATAGATAGATTAGATCTAAGAAATCAAATAAAGTGGTTACTCTTACTAATATTTAGATACAAAAGGGTTTATTCAAATGATCTCATATTAATTAAAGTAATTAATATGGCGACCTTCCTTGTGAGATATGCTTGAAAGTGCTTTGAAATTCTTATCCAACAAGATGTGTATTAAGGCGAGTATTATGACTATTAAGGGAAATAAGCATCATAAACCAAAACCCTGATCCTCCCTCCCACATATTGCTATTAGAGTTCGACAACTACAAAGAACAAAAAAAAAAAAAAAAAGTTGAGCAATCTTTGATCAAGTTGACTGGCAGGCACCTATGTGAATTGGCTCATATTGATACATATAGTAACAATATATTTTGATTCTTATCTCCTACACCAAATATTTTACATTCCAAAGGCATTATTTCTAAAACGTTCTATGGTTGTGTTAGTTGATATTATTTGTCTACCTAGATCAGTTTTATGGTTTATAAAAGTTTAAATACTATTTTTTCCAATGCAAATTGGTTTCTTTAACCCATTAAATCTCAATAACTTTTAAAACTTTAAAAAGTTTGATATTTATAACGTTATTGTTTTTATGGGTGTCTTTTGAACAAGTCAGATAATTTGTTACCGATACCGACATTAATGCAAAATGACTTAGTAAACTTTTGACTTTTAATATCGCCTATTATACATAGTTTGTTATCCGATACACCCATGGATAATGGAACTCGAAGGATTACAGCCATACATTGTATCACGGAGGGGGGAACCTTTGGGTACGACTTAAACGCCGGAGAAAAAGCTAGGAGACAACAGAGGCGGCTTGCATAGTGTACTGGCGGCAGATGGTGAGCTGGTGACGGCGAGGCTAGAACGCAGTCTTGTTGGGCTAAGGCTTCTTCGGCGACCACAAAACGGTAACGGAAAAGAGCCGGAAGGTTTCTGTTTTAACCTTTATGTGACTCCTTTTACCTCATATCGAATTTCATTAGTTTCCGTTTGTTGTCTTTTATCCTCGAAATCTATAGGCGGGTTTGTTTCCTTCGTTTCTGGGTGGGTTTATAACTTTATTTTCTTTCAACAAGTATATTATATTATACAACTTCATTTCTCCGGTCTTTTTTCTCTTCACTCTTCACAGGTTGTGTTTCAATTTTGGTGATTGATATTATTTTTCTTTCCTTTTTCGATTTTAACATCATATTTTATGGGGCAGATGATATATTTGATTTGGAAGCACAACGAAATACTTGAGGGCAACTGTCGAGTTTCGTACCTTGATATACTAATTTATGAAAGTATTTACAAATGTATAAGTATATAGGACCATCAAATTTATTTACTAAAAGCTTGTGAATTGAAACTGGTTTCTAGCGTGGACCCCGTCAAACCCACTTCCTAATTAAAGCCGAACGGCCATTGCCTTACCGTATCCCGGCTCCCTATGTAATTTGCCGGTGCACAGTCCACCAAATCCGTCACAGCCTAACCCGTCCCCCACTCCAACATATGAACCTCTTGTTCTTGGTCGACAGCTTCTAACCATCTCAAACACTCTTGAATTTAAACGGATATAATATATAATTGTTTCATGATAACAAAGAGGGTTTAATTAATCATATAAATAGAGATACAATAAACCCTAATGGGTTAACCTAAATTCTAATGGGTATTAGCCT
Organism: Cichorium intybus; assembly: GCA_023525715.1. NCBI lineage: Eukaryota > Viridiplantae > Streptophyta > Magnoliopsida > Asterales > Asteraceae > Cichorium > Cichorium intybus. The sequence continues at coordinate 54,139,608 of CM042016.1, read as the reverse complement.
TATCCTAGGTTGATATGGTGCATCAAATTGAATATAACCGTTATCCATTCTAACGATATAGTTGATGATGGTTCCAGCAAAGTCGACATCCATTCTAACGATATAGTTGATGATGGTTCCAGCAAAGTCGACAACTTTGTGCAGCAGGTGTTCATATCCCCATCATGTGTATGGATTCACAATCTTCTGCTTCAGTTACCCAAAGGTCATGGAAACGGAGATCAAAATGGGAGTTAAAAGATGGTCTGGTCAACACGTCATTGTATGATCCATCAATAAAAGTAAAGGAAGATCGCCATTGTTGCCATTAACAGACATCGAATCAAACAAATAAGAGGCTATTAGTATCAAGCAACTCTTTCTCTTCTTCTCATCTGCCTTCGACCTTCACCGTTTCTGTTACGCCAGAAGATTGTCATTTTTGCCATAAAAAAGGGTTGATTCGGTGTGTGTTTTGCTTCGAAGAAGTAGAAAACTCATTGCATCTCTTCCCTTTCTCTCTTACACACTAAAACACTCACCGCATGCATGAGGTTTGATTTCTTCCGTCGGATCCATCGGCGAGGAGGTGTTTAACTGTGGAAGTGGTGGTTCAAGGCGTCTTTTAGCGGTGATAACGCGTGTGTGTCATAGTCTTCAGCTAGAAAACCAAACAAAAGGGGTTTCTCGCAACGAAACAAAAAACCACAGGCAAATAGTATTCACGGTGGCTTTTTGAGCGATGTGGCCAATAAGGCGATGATGAATGGTAGCGCGTTTAGTGTTATCAAACAAAACAAATGGGCAAAGGGAAATCGAGGGTGGGAGACTGGGCGGTGGGTTTTAGATGGACCGGCATGCATGTCCGGCGATATGGTTTTCCAAGAAAATTAAAAAATTAAAAAACAACTATTAATTAAAAACATATTTATTTCAAATACGATGTTTTGGTAAATAAGTATAAAACCAGAACAGTTTGATAAATTTTTTATCCGCGACAATCCGGTTGTAGAATCTCAGGCAACTGTCGGCCACTGCCCCATGTTAGATGGAATAACCCCTTGGGTCTTCCATCTAAAAGAGAACAACATTTTGATGCAATTTGTTGTAAGATACATAAAACATCTTTACAACAAAAATCTACTTTGGTAGAGCTGAATAGTAGCCGATGTTTCCTATTTATAGCCGTAGAATTTAATGGTCTTTGTTCGTTGCATAGTGCGAGTTGGGAAACATGCATATAAGTTTGCACACACATTCTAATAAAAAATTATTAAAATAAAAAAACCAAGGGTTGTCTTCAAGATCAACGATTTCTGCCAGAAAAAAGACCAAAAATAAAAAAGCCTCATATATAGTTATTCTTGTACTCAAGATCAACGATTTCTGCCGGTAAAATAAAAAAAAAGCCTCATATATAGTTGTTCTTGTACTCAAGATCAACGATTTCTGCCGTTAAAGGTAGTTGTTACCCTTTCTTCCGCGCATGCGGAACTTGATTGACATGACTTGCTTAGCCATTAAGAGAAAATTGTAGGTTTTAGCCTGCACAATTATCTGCCTTAAGCCCCCAATAGGTGCGACGACCATCAAAGCAACTCCAAGTATGATACATATCTGAAATAAAAGTTGGTTTTAGAAATGATCAGATATGTTTTGAGAAAATGGTTGTTTCAGATATTAATAGATACATACCCAGTTGGCAATCCAAGATAAGCTCCACTTTTCAGGTTTACGAATACGAAGCCAAAAGACACAAGGCAACTGAAAAATGAAGACCAACAAAACAAAAGTCAATCCTCCGAAGAGAGAACAAATAGGAATTGTCAAGATTCTTACGAAGTACGCTGTTGGAGCGAATGCCAATCCTCCGAAGAAGCCAAGTAGTCCTCGCAAGAATGGGAAGAAAATACTAATGAACATAGTCAATGCTGCAAAAAAAAAAAAAAAAAAAGAATATTAATATAGGTTGATTATGTTTAAGCTCCACAAAATCGTTAACTCATATGTATTACCAATGTATAAAGTCCTTGTGATCATACGAGTAAAACCAAGAGGGTTTGGCTTCAACTTTTTGGCTAACATGGGTTCAATTATATCAAATACCGTCCTTGCTTGGATCTACAATTACAACAGACCAAAAAATTAACATTATTCAGGTGTTTTTTTTACTATGTTTAAGCTCCATAAAATCGTTAACTCATATGATTGTGTACCTGGTAGCTTGCCATGACGTGGACGAAAACCAAGAAAGTAGCGATTGCAATTAACCAGGTAGGCTTTTCCAAGCTGATAAGAATATTGTCTGAGACCGAATTTCCATACACCTAGGGGTGAGCGTAGTGCGGTACGGTGCGATTTTAGTAAAATACCGTTACCGTTACTGCGAAGTGCGGTAATTGGAATTGTAAAACCGCAAACTGCGGTAATTATTGCGTTTCGATAATGCGGTAATTTATGCGGTAATGCGGTAATTCGGTGCGGTTTCGGTAATCACCGTATAATGCTATTGGTGCAATTTCTTGAAACCCATAAATATTAAATTAACACTTTTGAAACAGGAAATAAACAAGACTAAAATGCAGTAAACATACAACGTTCGGTAATCCAGATGTTAACACCCAAATTTTTTCCACAAACGTCTTTGTAAAGCTCCTGGTATGTGTCGACTTGTTTCTCGGGCCCCATATCATCATGCAACTGGATCATTTGCCATAACGTGTATAAAGTTGCTACCGATGATATTATGAGTATTGCAACGCCAGGTCCCCTGAATTTCAGCGAGGATTAGAAGTTTGTACATTTTAATTTTATGCGTGACAAACACGAAGCCAATTACCATCCGAGTCATGAAGACATAGCGTGAGGTAAACCTAGGATACCAGCTCCGAACATTGCCCCGATAACCTCCAGATGTTCAATTATAGCTTTTCTTTTCTCAGTTTTGTTGTCATCCTGTTTATCTCCATCCATATTAGTTGGCACTATTAATACGAATTCAAAATTGTTGTTCTTTGTTAGGTCTATCATCCATGTTTGTTAGATTATTATTATTACAAAATTTCAAAACTACAAAAGAGAAACCATTGTATCTGTGTTGTCTTATTATATAATAATTTGACCTACCTTGTTAACTATATTGTACCAGCTAGAATTTTATATACGAGATTGTACTCATGTTAATCAATTAAAAAATTTCAAAACTACAAAAGTGACAACCATGATATTTGTGTTGTCTTATTGATATATTGACCTACGTTGTTAACTATATTATACACCATCAAGTATTTTATATACGAGATTGTACTGTTAATTAATTACAAAATTTCAAAAGAAGGGAAAATACCTTGTTATCGGAGTATTATTGATCTTGTGTGCCCATGATGGTATAGTTAACCATTTACAACACAAAACCCAAAAATCAACACTTAACAAGCCAGTTGGCAATAGAAATATGGGTGGCTGGAATTTTGATTTAGTGTACTGACTTAGTTGGCAATAAGAAAAGATTAGTGTACTCATACTTATAGACTATAGAGTATTATGGAGGCAAAATATTTTATGAGAATTTATTTGGACACTCCATTCTAATTTATCCGAACACTCCACCCTATCTTTTTCCCTATTTTGACTAAATTTAATTGGGCGGTAATATTATTTATCTTTTCTTGGAAATATAACTTCTCTCTAATCTACCCACTACTACTACTACTCTCTCTCTCTCTCTCTCTCTCTCTCTCTCTCTCTCTCTCTCTCTCTCTCTCTCTCTCTCTCTCTCTCTCTCTCTCTCCCCCCTACGTACAATCTCCTAGTACCACCTTTGTGAATTATGTCGTTCTCTCTTGATACTTTTTCCTTTTTTTTTTCTGTCCATCTGTAACGACGCCAAACATAGAATTAGAAACAGATTTCATCTTCGATGCTTGCTTCACAGTGAACCAAATCGAAGGCAACAAATCACTTTCCATCCGATTCAATACCACAATTGATTATGCTTCTGATAACGGACGAATCAATAAACAAAATCACGAGATTTATGCAATCGGAATGATATGGTTGGATGTGAAATTGATTCGGAATCACAGCTTGCTATCGTGGAGGGAATTACGCAAAGATGAGAATGAAATTCGTATCAATGGTTTTTGGTAAAATGACTAAACCATCCCTTAGTGTCCAGATTTTAAGATTTTTAATCAATGTTCTTACATAATCCGTCTTCATCTATACAGTTTAAAGAGCCGCATTTCTGATGGTAATGATGGTGATTAAATGATGCATTCAGGAAGATTCAGAATTAAAGATAGATGCTCAAGAACATTCAAACAAGAATATTCTTGTAATTCAAATTAGAATAGATCTTGTAATAGAGCTCATATCAGAATAATATATATATATATATATATATATATATATATATATATATATATATATATATATATATATATATATATATATATATATATATATATATATATATATATACATATAAATATATATATTTAAAATACATATTGTTCATTATAGAATATTCAGTGTTTTTTTGTAATATATAGTTTTTTATTAATAATTCATATCAGAATATATATTTTGTTAGAATATATATATTTATACGAAATTGATTGGTAATAGTGAAAAAAAAAATACTATTTTAAAAAAAATAGTTCACATCAAAATAATATTGTTCTAACTATTTTATTCATTTTAGAATAAACGTGTGTGTGTGTGTGTGTATATATATATATATATATATATATATATATATATATATATATATATATATATATATATATATATATATATATATATATATATATATATATATATATATATATATATATATATATATATATATATATATATATATCTATATATATATATATATATATATATATATATATAAAACGATCAGTAACAGTGAAAAAATGAAATAATGAATTTTATAAAAATATTATTATAATAATTGTAAATTTGGATTAGAAAAAAATAATTCAAAATTCAGATTAGTAAGAAATGATTCAAATTAATTCGAATTTTAAAATCTATAAAACAAGGAAGTTGGTTATTACCATAATTATAGAGATTTTATTTAATTACGAAATTAATTATTATATTACAATTTCGGAAATACCCTCACGAGATTAATCTTGATAATTGTAATCTAATGGTCAAAGATAGTTCACACAAATTATTTGGTTCTTATTTAAACTTAAACATATATATATATATATATATATATATATATATATATATATATATATATATATATATATATATATATATATATATATATATATATATATATATATATATATATATATATATATAAAAGAAAAAGGACCGTTTGGGGATGGGCTGTGATGGGTTTTTTTACAAATTATTAGGTATACAATAATTAGTTAATAAATATTAATTTATAGGATTAAATAATATAGGATAAAGTAGGATTTAATAGACTGAAGTGTTTTTATCAACACTTATATTTTAGGGTGATTCTGCTGGCTCGAAACAAATTTCTTTTTATACAAATGACTTCACGTTTGATTGATAATCTTGATTGTCAATGATCATTTAATAATATTACTTTTTACTATTTTATACGAGGGTAATTTTATCTGCAAACGTTATTCTTAGAAACAGAATCTATTTCTTTTCTTTTTCAAATATGCCCCCTCAACTTTCATAATAATGACATTTTATAGATTATTTAAAATTTGTGTCAAATAGTAGCTTTATAAACTAGTAAATAAAATACAAACCAAACATAATATAATAAACATAGTCATTTTGATGTAGAAAATTCAGAACAACTTGCATTTGGCTTTTGCCTTCCCAATCCGCACGTCGAAGTTTTTCTCCTACATTGTAGATAGTTTTGATAGTAGATACATTATTCGCATTTAGTTTTTTTAGCGTAGATAATATATCTTTTGGTTTTACATTCTTTTTCAACAAATCATCCACAATTCGCCTTTTCATTTCCAGTCAGTCGTCTTGGATAATGATGACCTTCGAAATATAACGACGGTTGATGGTTATGTATTTCACATATCATCTTTAACTTCCAATAATCATCTCTTGAAATATGTTTTCCTTCTAGTCTGAATGGACAGTCGATTTTCTTTGTGCCAGTATTCCTTGTGGAGATTTCCTTACTTTTGTATACACCACCACGATCACATTGAAATAAAACATTATAGTTACGTTTAGAATTTTTTATAACGATAATGTAACCAAGAGTACGGCCCACATTTTGCATCCAATCTATCAATTCTTGACAAGATTTAAACACTTGAAAATTATATGATTATTAAAAATAAACGAGTTTTGTCGATAATAACGATACTAAAATAGTATAATAACGAACTTATACCATATTTGTTTCGAACGTCGATGTGTCGTCGACAAAATAATCACTTTCCTTCATACATGTATCTTCATCCAGTTCAGCTGTGTTCGTTGTATGAATGTCCGCCTAAACACAACATATATAAAAACCAATATTTAATAAAAATAAATCAAAAAATAAATATCAAGTAAAAATACTTCATAATATGTTTCTTATGTCCATTCTTTCCAATACAAATTTATCATTCGGTCAAAGTCTTTAATTAAAACAAATATCTTATGCTTTGTTTAAATAATGAGTTAATGGGTCAAATCAAGTATGGGTCCTCCTATTTGCACTACAAATTAGTGTGAAAACACAATCATGACAATCATACAGTGTGAAGCACAATCATGACAATCATTAAATTAAGTAATTAATCGTAGGAATATGAAATAAATTAATATTAAAAGCTCATTATTACATAATGATTTTTCGTGTAGATAAAATAAAGTTAGGGGAGATAAAATACTCCATTAAAATAAGAGAAATTCTAGAGTAAATTACAATTTTGGTCCATGTGGTTTGCTTTGAATTGCATCCTTGGTCATCCTTTGGGATTTCCACATTGAGGGTCCTCAAACTATCAATTTGGTTTCAATTATAGTCCCTGAGCCGGTTACCGTCTCCTAAGCCACCGTTAAAACCCGATCGTGCACATCACGTGAGGGTATATTGGTACTTTCTCACCTGTTCAGGAGATCTAGACTTGGCGCCTTAAATGCTGATGTGTGTCAATCATCTCAAGTGATCAGTTTGCTTGGCTCGAAAAAGGCTTCTTTGAAATCTTGCTCTCTGCGTACGGTGTTCAAGGTCTTGAAACTGCGATCGGACCTACAGTGAAGTACAAAATGTGGAAGATTCGTCATAGTGAAGATACCGACGATGTCGATGATCTATACGGTACATGCATCTTCTTCGTTTAAACGTATTTCAATAAGATAATCCCAAAGTAACGTCATATGTTGATTTCTATGATTTCAGTGGGAAATAAAAACCTTTTCTACATACAGTTGCACCATGGAGGTTATTTTGTGGAATCACCAACTCGAAGCTACGTAAATGGCAAAGTAACATTCATCGATACAGTAGACATCGATGAGTTTTCCATAGTAGAACTGAACCACATTCTGAAAGAGTTAGGGTACAATGATCAGGTGCCTGTATTTTATCATTTTCGGCTTCCTCTAGTTGAGATGAGTTCTGGTCTTGTTCCGTTAATGTGTGATGCCGATGTGAACATATTCGGAAGATATGTTAAACTTTGTTGGGATCATGAGATCTTTTGTGAGCATGGACATAGTTGTTGGATTAGGTGTCTAAGCCATGACTAATAATTAGTATTTACCTAATTAATAGAAGCACAGTCCATTTGGGTTGCCCTCATGGCTGGAGGTTTGGTAGAAAATTCGATAGAGAGAAAGGTTGATTTATTATGGGATTAATAAATCAACAGGAATTAAATATATGGTTTATTAATATATTAAAGTGATAGTATATTAATTAGAAACTATATTAATTAATTAGGAATTAATCCAGAATTAATTGGATTTAATTTGGGGATTAAATTAATTAATTAAAGGTGCAGGGACTAAAACTGTAATTATTCAATAGTTGAGTAAGTGACAGTGGGAGTGACCAGTGGATTTCGATTTCTATATATGGTATATATAGATTTCGAAATTGATAATAAAAGGATAAATAAGGAGTTTGAATTATAAGATAAAAGGTTTATCTTATTTGAATTCAAAAATGTTTATCTCTAAGGTTTATCAACTGGCCATTTAAAAACTATAAATAGGGATTCCTGGCACCATATGAATTTCGCCAATTCTCATATACTCTCTCTGGATTTTCGATTTTACTCCTCTCTGCTTGGGTGTGACTTTCATTTGAGGCAGGATAATTTTGCTGCTCAGCTTCCAAGAAATAAAGGTTGGTTTTTCTGTTTTGATCTTTAGTTTCTTTTATTGGCTTCTAGGTTTTTGTTATATGTTCAATTACAAGAAAACATAGATCCTTATAGGTTGCATGTGAACTTAGGTTATTTAGTTCATGGTTTGCACAAAACCTTTTAGTGGTATCAGAGCCTGTTTTGTTTTCTTGTTGAATTGCTATAACTGTTTTAGGGTTTAAAGCCTATAAACCCTAATATATATCAAAATCGATTTATAGGATTAGGGTTTTGGAAACCCTAATCCCCCTTGCTAAATTTCGAAATCTGCCTTTAGGGTTTTAGGAGGTTTTCTATTTTTGGTAACTTTATTTGTTAATTAAATGGATAACCTTAAACCTTTTCCTTGAAATCGAAATTTAGGGGTTTAAGGATAGGTTTTAATTAATTTGATTAATTTGGATAAACCTATCTTCATTTGAATTAATTTAATTAATTGTTAATTAAAAGATAATTCAAAAGGGATTTAATTAATTTTAAATTTTCGAAAATTAATAGAAAAATCCAGAAAAATATTTTAAAATGTTTAAAATATTTAGATTTAATTAATTTAATTAATTGGTAATTAAAATTGATTAAATCGATTTTTAAGGTTTGATTTAATTTAAAATTTAATTGTTAAATTTGGTAAAATTAAAGATAAACCTTGAATATTTTAAAGGGTTTTAAAATACATCTTATATATGTTATTAAAAGTTAATATTATATATATGAGATAAATTTGGTTAGTCAAATCAATAGTAGGCCTCATTCACGAAGCTGGTCTATAAAGTGGGTATAAGGAGACTGCCTATAAAATGGTAGTCTAATGGGTGAACACTCTCACCCACCGCTCGCCTGATTAGTGGAGGGTCGTTAGCCGAACGGGTTTGACAGAACCACTAAATCATTAAAAGTATAATGATCAAAGTACTAGAACCTTTACAAAAATCCCAATCTAGTTACTTTAAGAAAAAATTTGAATTTGATGCTAACCCATGAAATTGCACATTGCACTTTGTGAAACGTTGGTGGAGCGTGTGTGGTTTACCGGCACACCAATGGGGGTTCATAAAGAGTGGCAATGGGTGTCTCGGGTGTTATCATTGTTGATGGAGCGTGTGTGGTTTACCGGCACATCAATTTGAGATGATAATGGACCCCGAGAGTACCAAGATAATTTGCATGGTTATTCACACCCGGTTTGTGATCCTCGGCATCCCAGTCACAAACGGTGGGGCATATCCGAGATTAAACATGTTATTGAACAGTTCAATATATCTCAAAAGAAACTAGGAATTCCATTTATAATAAGATTATTTTTCCGCGGTGGAATTGGCTGAATCGTCATTCGCCTACCTTTATAAAATTTGCTTATAGATTACGGCATCCCTCTTCTATGTTGCAAATTGTTATAGTTGGATCCTAGCCTTATTTTATATTGGGTTATTATAAGGACCGACAAGTATCTAATTAAACTTACCTTCTTTTATAGATGTCTTCTGCTGATCAATCCGCTCCCCAATCAAACTCCAGTGTTCCCTCAATCCTCTCACTGTGTTCCAAGGTTCAATTGAACGGGACAAACTACAATGACTGGATTAGAAACATCAAGATGGCTCTGAGGTATGAGAACAAAGAGTATGTTCTCGAGACCGAGCTTGTCGATGTCGACCCTGAAACTGCTACTCCCGAGGAAATTGCCTCGTACCAAAAACATTCTGATGATGCAACCAAAGTGGCCTGCATCATGATCGCCACAATGAACCCCGAATTGCAAAGGATATATGAAGACTACTGGCCCTTTGAGATGCACAAGGAGCTGGCGGAAAAGTTCCGCAAGCAAGAGCGCATCGAAAGGTGTGAGGTAGTCAAGGACTTCACGAACAGCAAACCTAAAGATGGAGTGTCCATCTGCGCTCATGTGCAAAGAATGCAAGGTTACGTGGAGCGGCTTAGAAAGCTTGCAATGCCTGTACCGGAGGAGTTGGCCGTTGACATAGTGCTTAACTCCCTACCGAGTTCTTATGACCAGTTCAGGCTGGCCTATCATTTGAACAACAATCAGGCTAACCTGACTGAGTTGCATCGCATGCTTCAAGTTGCTGAAGACGGGATGAAGGGTAAAAGTGTACCCTCGGTTAATCAGCCTGTCTTAGCCATTGGAAGTGGCAAATGAAAGAAAAGGAAGGGCCCTCCTAAGCAAAATTGGAGGGAAAAGGTTCAGGTCGGGTCATCCAGTAATGGCTCGAGAACCAAGACTTCCCACATTCCTTGTGTGGCCAACCCCGATGAAGCCAATTGTTTTTACTACAAAGAGAAGGGCCATTGGAAGAGAAGCTGCCCCAAATACTTGCAGGATGTCAAGGATGGGAAAGTAAAGCCATCGACAGCAGGTATATACACTATCTCTAAAAACTCACCATCTTCTAATTCTTGGGTCCTTGATACAGGATGTGGTTTTCACATTTGTTCTGATCTGCAGGGCCTAAAGGAAAGCAGGGAGGTGGAGCACGGTAGACTGAACTTGATCATGGGCAATAGGAGATCGTCCCCTGTTACCAAGATTGGAGTTTATAGTTTAGTGCTTAGTAGTGATGTTAGTTTAGAATTATTTAATTGTTGCTATTCGCCAGAAATGGTAAGAAACATTATTTCATTTCACGCATTGTTCAGACAAGGATTTCAATTTTCTTTTGATAATAAAATTGGTTCTATTTCTGTTTTCAAAAATGGTATTTTGATTTTTACTGCTTATCCTTGTGATGGTGTGTATGAAACTGTTGAATGTGTTGACAATTTAGGACATAGTGTAAATTATATTGATTCTACTAGTGGTGTAGAAAAGGCATGTCTGTGGCATTGTCGGCTCGGGCACATCAGCAAGAAACGCATCGCCCAACACCAAAAGGATGGAGTGTTGGAATCATTCGACCTCAGGTCGGATGATGTATGCGAATCTTGTCTGTTGGGAAAGATGACTAAATCACCTTTCAAAGGATCTTTTGAAAGAGGTGAGGGTCTACTGGACATCATTCACACGGATGTGTGTGGTCCATTCAGATCAACCACAAAGGATGGCACGCGGTTCTACGTGACCTTTACCGACGATTTTAGTAGATACGGTTATATCTACTTGATCAAGCACAAGTCGGACACCTTTGAAAAGTTCAAAGAATTTAAGAACGAGGTAGAAAATCAATTAGGCAGGAAGATAAAGATGCTCAGGTCCGACAGAGGCGGAGAGTATCTAAGTATCGAGTTCCTAGACTATCTAAAGGAATGCGGAATAGTTTCGCAGTTGACACCTCCCAGGACACCACAGTTGAACGGTGTTGCAGAAAGGCGAAACCGAACCCTGTTGGACATGGTTCGTTCCATGAAGAGTCGAGCTTCACTTCCCATTCACTTCTGGGGGTATGCCTTAGAGACTGCCGCCCATATCCTCAATCTTGTTCCTACTAAAAAGGTTGCTAAAACACCTCATGAAATGTGGACGGGGAAAGTTCCCTCGTTGGCACATATCAAAGTCTGGGGTTGTGAGGCTTTCGTTAGACGAGAGACTCAAGACAAACTCGCAGAAAGAAGTGAAAGGTGTTTCTTCCTTGGTTATCCCAAACAGTCCTTTAGATATCTATTCTACAGACCGAGCGAGTACGTGGTCTTTGTAGCTAGACGAGCGGTCTTTCGAGAGAGAGAGCTCATATTCAAAGAGGACAGTGGGAGTACCATTGATCTGGAAGAAGTTCAAGAGTCATCAGATGACGCAACCTTAGGAGAAACTAGCAACCAACATGAGGAAGAAGTTCCTGTTGGTCCGACAGATGTATCCTTACCTCTTAGGCGTTCCGGTAGGGTTAGCATGCCACCCGAGTTTTATGGGTTCCATATAACTTCGGATGGGGACACGTTTGTCAGTGATAGGATACTAATAAATTTGGATGAACCAGCTAACTACCAGGAAGCAGTGGCGGGCCCTGAGTCTGCCAAGTGGAAAGAGGCCATGGATAGCGAGATCAAGTCCATGTATGACAATCAAGTTTGGAACTTGGTTGACAACGTACCGGGTCGAAAGACAGTCGGGTGCAAATGGATCTTCAAGATGAAGACCGACATGGACGGAAAGGTACACACTTTCAAGGCAAGATTGGTTGCGAAGGGTTTTACTCAAACCCCAGGGGTTGACTATGACGAGACCTTCTCACCAGTAGCCAAGATAAAGTCTATTAGGATTATGCTGGCCATAGCTGCATTTCATGACTATGAAATTTGGCAGATGGACGTCAAAACCGCTTTCCTTAATGGGAAGTTGACTGAGGATGTTTACATGAATCAGCCAGAGGGTTTTGTCGATGCAAAGTATCCTAATAAAGTGTGTAAGCTTGAGAGATCAATCTACGGATTGAAGCAAGCTTCTCGCAGCTGGAATCTTTGTTTCCATGAGAAAGTCAAAGAGTTTGGTTTCTCTAGGAGCGAGGATGAGTCCTGCGTATATGTCAAGGCTAGTGGGAGTATAGTCACTTTTCTGGTGCTGTATGTTGTTGACATACTGCTCATGGGAAACGATATTCCAACCTTGCAAGATGTCAAGGCTTGGCTTGGGAAATGTTTCGCCATGAAGGACCTAGGAGAGGCTGCCTATATTCTCGGGATAAGAATATTGAGAGATAGGAAGAAGAGACTAATTGGACTTAGTCAGGGTACATACTTGGAAAAGGTACTGAAAAGGTTTAGTATGGAAAATTCCAAGAAGGGAGAGCTGCCTATCCAAAGTAATGCAAAATTGAGTAAGACTCAAAGTCCGAGTACAGACGAATAAATAGCTGAAATGAGTCGGGTACCTTACGCTTCGGCTGTAGGATCGATCATGTACGCTATAACGTGTACTCGCCCTGACGTGGCCTTTGCTTTGAGCATGGTCAGTCGGTACCAGGGTAACCCTGGAAGGGCGCATTGGATAGCTGTGAAAAATATACTCAAGTATCTACGAAGGACAAAGAACATGGTGTTAGTACTCGGTGGCAGTGATACATTGAGAGTTGAAGGATATACAGATGCCAGCTTTCAGACGGATAGAGACAGTGGTCGGTCTCAGTTAGACTGGGTATTCTTTTTGAACGGTGGAGCAGTTACTTGGAAAAGTTCCAAGCAAGAAACAGTGGCTGATTCTACATGCGAATCAGAGTACATAGCAGCAAGTGAATCGTCAAAGGAAGCGGCTTGGCTGAAGAACTTTATCGGTGACCTTGGAGTAGTCCCGAGTATTCAGGAGCCCTTGGAACTTTTCTGCGATAACGAAGGTGCGGTCGCCTTGACAAAGGAACCGCGAGATCATGGAAAGTCCAGACATATCGACAGAAAGTACCACTATATCAGACATAGGGTAGAAGAAGGCCACCTCGTGGTAAAGAGGGTATCATCGGAAGATAATCCTGCAGATCCCTTGACAAAGGCTCTGAATAGGATTAAGCATAATCAGCATGCTAGGAGCATTGGATTTAGAGATGATATAAGTTTTTGTAATTAGATAGTTTTTTGAAACTTGTAACAATGTTATTGTATTTGACTTTTGTGATTTAATAATAGAGATTTATTAATAAGTAATGGTTTACTAATTTTGTCAATATATATCATTGTGTTTCATTTTGCATGTTTTACTTCCTGAATAATTGGATTATTCAAATATCCACAGTCGCTCATACTTTTAGGGAGTAAGTATGAAGTAAGGCTGTCATGAATTGGTAATAGATTGTCTAAGGAGTTAGACATTGCAATTGGATTGCTGCACCATTCGTGAGTACTTGGAAATGGAGATTTGAGTATTGGATAAACCCACGCTCAATGGATTGCTTCATGGATTACATCACGAGCAATATTGAGACGATAATATCTTTTGATCTTTAAGCTAAGACATATGAGTTATGATTTACTAGACGGTTATTCATTGATAATACGAAAACGCATCGGTAACTCGGTGTTATAAAACGTATTGTTGTGAGTGATTTGTTTGGTAAAAGACATAAGTATATGAGTCAAAGTTTATTCGTCCCTTGACCCTGACGGGGAACAGATATCTGTAGGCCTCTCGATGATTTTGAAGTTGACTAAAATGGTTGGCCAACCGGGACTAAATTGGTAGTCTAAGAGTCATATGCAAATCGGAAATCGAGGAACAGTGATTCAGACCAGATTGATTTTATCCATGTCTTGAGTCTGAAAAATATCTTGTTGGACGAAGGATCATCTGATCACTTATCTATGGACAGGACTGATTAGATCAGAGTTTGGCATTGGTTTCTAGGAAGCTACAAGTGCTGGTTAATTAGAGGCTAAATTGGTAATTATAGTCATAGACTTATCCAAGTGGGAGACTGTTGGATTAGGTGTCTAAGCCATGACTAATAATTAGTATTTACCTAATTAATAGAAGCATAGTCCATTTGGGCTGCCCTCATGGCTGGAGGTTTGGTAGAAAATTCGATAGAGAGAAAGGTTGATTTATTATGGGATTAATAAATCAACAGGAATTAAATATATGGTTTATTAATATATTAAAGTGATAATATATTAATTAGAAACTATATTAATTAATTAGGAATTAATCCAGAATTAATTGGATTTAATTTGGGGATTAAATTAATTAATTAAAGGTGTAGGGACTAAAACTGTAATTATTCAATAGTTGAGTAAGTGAAAGTCGGAGTGACCAGTGGATTTCGATTTCTATATATGGTATATATAGATTTCGAAATTGATAATAAAAGGATAAATAAGGAGTTTGAATAATAAGATAAAAGGTTTATCTTATTTGAATTCAAAAAGGTTTATCTCTAAGGTTTATCAACTGGCCATTTAAAAACTATAAATAGGGATCCCTAGCACCATATGAATTTCGCCAATTCTCATATACTCTCTCTGGATTTTCGATTCCCTCTCCTCTCTGCTTGGGTGTGACTTTCATTTGAGGCAGGATAATTTTGCTGCTCAGCTTCCAAGAAATAAAGGTTGGTTTTTCTGTTTTGATCTTTAGTTTCTTTTATTGGCCTCTAGGTTTTTGTTATATGTTCAATTAGAAGAAAACATAGATCCTTATTGGTTGCATGTGAACTTAGGTTATTTAGTTCATGGTTTGCACAAAACCTTTCAATAGTATACTCCCAACATATGGTAAACCCCCTTTAGCAGATTTCATGGTAGAGCCCGTATTACCCCTGTCCCCTGAATACGTGAGAAAAAGATTAAGCCGTACTTCAGACCTGCAATGTCCTAGAAAATTGTTATTTGATCTAAATATAAACACTTCTGAAAGTATATCAATCAATGGTAGTTCAAATAATATAGAGGTGCAGTCAAAGGAAGACACGATATCAACAATTGGGGAATCCTCTGTATGTGTTGCGCAACCAATGTCAGACTCACAACCCATACAAGCGTGTATGGACATCATACCTATAGAGTCAGCACCCCCTACTACAACACAAATAGACTCAACTGTTGTTGATTGGGATGACAGTCTATTTGATGAACCATTACCTGCCTTGGGTTATGAAGGGAATATCAAACAGGATTACCAGGTATTGGAGGACGATGAAATTGGTGTTAACTATGGATTTGGAGTACCACATGAGGAAAATGTGGAAAACACTGTTATGGTAGCAGATGAAGGTGATGAGACAGATGCTAATGGAAGCATTGATAATGAATTTCCACTCCTTCCAACTGAGTTGTTGAACAGGAATGATGTTGATGTTGACATGGACGCATTCCAAGGGTGCCTTGATCCACTACCTGATGGTTTACCTTACAACAAATCAGATGATCAT
The DNA here is from genome assembly GCA_023525715.1 of Cichorium intybus. NCBI lineage: Eukaryota > Viridiplantae > Streptophyta > Magnoliopsida > Asterales > Asteraceae > Cichorium > Cichorium intybus. The sequence goes on along the minus strand of CM042016.1, from coordinate 54,123,488 downwards.
AACATGGCAGTTGACATAATTGACAGCAATTCATTTGAAATAGAAAGTCGACATGGTAGCTGTAGAGAAGAAATTTTGAGAAACTTATGTAGGTACCCCAAATGTTCCCAAGGTCAATCGCATGAGGCGGATTTTAGGTTAGGGGAAAGGTTTGACAACAAATTGCTAGTCAAGGAAGCACTCTCCAATCTTGCAGTATTTTCAAGACGACAACTTTACCTGCAAAAAGAATGATCGGTACCGATTAAGAGCAAAATGTAGAGGACCTGTCCATGTTGGTGGTGTACAAGCTGTTACTCAGGAAGCACAAATGAGGGGTAATTTTGTCATTTCAGATGAAAAATGTCCATGGGTCCTCCTCATTTCGAAAGCGAAGGCAGATGAAGACTTTCATCTGGTTAGTTAAAACATACAACGACACACACACTTGTATTCAAACACGCAAAGTAGGTCAGTGCACCCAAACATATCTATCGAAGAAGATTCACCAGCAATTGGAAGCGAACCCTAAAATACCCGTTGCAGCTCTCCATAAAGAATTGGAAAGAAAGTTCAAGCTACAGCTATCATTCATGAAGGTATTTAGGGCTAGGGTTCTTGCCCTAAATCATATCAAGGGAGACTTCGAGAGACAGTACACATTGCTGCGTGAGTATGTTCTTGAACTTCAAGCAAGAAACCCAGGTACTACAGTTAAAATTGGTGTGGAATCTGAACCTAATTTTAGTGTGCCCACTCGAGTGTTTAAACGAATTTACATATGTTTGGGACTATTAAAAGAGGGTTTCAAGTATGGACAACGGGAGATTTTAGGTTTAGATGGTGCATTCATGAAAGGTCCATACCCAGGACAAGTATTGAGTGTTGTTGGGTTAGATGGAAACAATGGTATATACCCGTTAGCATATGCCATTGTTGAAGCTGCAACAAAAAGCTCTTGGACATGGTTTTTGGAATGTTTGGGTGATGATCTAGATATGGGAAACAATACAAATTTCACTTTCATAAGTGATCATCAAAAGGTAGTGTTTAATTTTAATGTCATACAACATTTAGTAAAAGTGATTAACATTGGATTTGTGTGTAGGGTTTGGTTCCTGCACTTGCCAAGGTGTTCCCATCAGCTGAGCATAGGTTCTGTGTCAGACATATATTGGACAATATGAAATTGTATTGGAAAGGGAAACCTCATAAGGAACATCTTTGGAAATGTGCAAGATCTGAAACAATTCCTGAGTTCAACAAAGCAATGGCAGAGTTTCAGAAGTATAACAAACAGGCATACAATTGGTTGCAATGCATACCTACAAAACATTGGAGTAGGAGCCATTTCACAGGTTATATTCTAATAACTTAATCTTCCTACTTTAATTATAAGTTGTTATGTATAAATAACATGTGGTTACTTTATGATTTATTGTCAAACAGGTAGGGCACACTCGGATGTGCTTTTGAATAACATGTGTGAAGTCTTCAATGCAAAGATAGTTGATGGCAGAGACAGGCCAATAATTTCAGCCCTTGAGTTCATAAGAGAGTACCTGATGAAGAAGATTGTGACAGTCCAACGACTGATAGCTAAAAGCCCAGGTCCACTCACTCCAACTGCTCAAGCAATCCTTGACAAAAACAAGGATGATGCTACCAAGTGTAAGTGCCTGTACAATGGGAATTGGAAATTCCAAGTCACAGGAGATTATTATGAGCAGTATGTGGTAGACATGTGACGTGCACGCAGAGGTCGTCATGCGGTTAAAAATAAGAAATAACCTAACATACACTAGTATAGTGGAGTCAGGGTCGATCCACAGGAGCTACGTGGTTAGCCTAGATGAGAGATTACCAACTAATAGTGTCACAGCTATAGTCGGAGGAATTAATTTCTATCTTTCTACCTTGAAACAATATTCAAACACCCAAGCCAAGCTTAGCTATGTCCAAATAACCTAGTTACTTTCTGAACTCAGAAGTACATCTCTGGATCAGAAGCAATTGAAGGCATCCAAACTAGCAAAACCAAGCACAGCATAAACTATCTAATAACTACAGTTCTATGAGACAGTTAAGAGCTAAGGTTTAATGCCTAACCTAACCAAGTTAGCTATTGTTTTCAGCAAAGGAAAACAGTCCCAACCAAGTCACAAACAAGTTCAATCACAATCAAACAACTAAATCGCAAACTAACATCCAAAACACCGAAAAATCAATATTAACATTAACCGAATGATTTCATTCACTCAAACCAACATCCAAACATCAAAATCAGTAGCTAAACACTACTAAAAACAGAACCCTAAGCTGGAGATCAATGGTTGTCACACCCAAAGATTCAACTCAAGCTTACAAATGTTTAACTAAAATGAAATAAAATCTAAAACATGAAAATACCAAATTATAGCTTCTGAAATGGATTCCTCGAGTCAAAGAGCTTCTAGGTCGATGTTTACACCAAGTCTTTGCTAGGGTTTTCGGCTGGAAATGCCTCTATTTATAGTTGCAAATTTCCCGTGACCGCGCCGCGCAAATGTGAAATCCGCGGCGCACGTACTTATCCGTTCCCCGTTTTTTCGTCATTTAAATGTGTTCCACCGCCTTACATCCGCGTCGCGCAGGAGGTAAATCCGCGGCGCGCGTACGTCTTCTCTTGATTTTTCATTCTTTCCATACTTTTTCCTTTTTGTACACTTTTAGTCCCTATTTATGTTCTTTTTCTCCAGACAAGTCCTGACACGAAAAGTGAGAATACCCATGCATATATGATATAATTTTACCAAGAACAGGGCTCAACAACGCCTAAAATACTTGATATCACTAGGCGTTGTCAAACACCCCACACTTGTGCCTTGCTTGTCCCCAAGCAACAGAGTTTTTAACAAATTATAATAGAGAATCGAACAGTTTTTGAATGTGTTTAGTTTCAAAGCTTATTGCTCTTCGAGTTAGAATGGAATAGTTTGTGAAAACATAATTGAGTTGTTCTTTGGAATTCATGGCTTTCTAAAGAACCCTTGATTACAAACTTTCTGTCCACAATACAGTGTACTTACTTGTAACGCCAAGATACTCTTTTTATAATTATAATAAAAGGGTAAATTGGTCATTTTACCTTGGAAGGGTAAAATGGTCTTTTGGACAGAAAAGTATTTGGTTTGAAATAATATTTTGAGTTTTGGACTTAAAATGTTATAAAAACTGATTTTTGGTCGTTTTACCGAAAAAGGGTATTTTGGTCATTTGACCAAGTCAACGACCAATTATGTAAAAATATTATTGGTTGTGGCCAAAAATGTAAGAAATGGAAGTTTTATTGTAATAAAACTTGATTATTGTGGTCAAAGTTCAAGAAATGAAACTTAGGGACCAAATTTGTAAAAAATTGAGGTATAAATAGGAGAGTTGACTCTCCTATTGGGGGCTGTCCATTTTCAGCAACGGGAGAAGGCTTTGAGAGGCTATTTTCTGCAGGAAATCATGAGGAGAAACAAGAACTTGAATCAATTGTTGGAGTATGATGATTCCAAGCAATTAAGGTTAGTAATTGACTCTTTAAGTCAAACTCTTGATTGTGTTCTTGGTTTGGTATTTTAGAAACTGAAATTTGTACATTTCAGTTATGATTATGTGGTTTAAATGGTTAGATACTTCCATTAAGTCATGCTAGTAAGAGCTTAAATCAAGAAAATGGAAGTAGGTTGTTATTTTGGATGAAATTGAAGATTTGGGGTTGTTAGAACTAAGAACCCTAATTCTTCATTTTGATTGATTTGGTTGTTTTGGATGGTTGAAAACCTTGTTAAAGTATAAGGTTTTAGTCCTAGAACAAACCCCAATCGATTAAGGACCTGATTAAGGACTTAATGGACCAAAACTGCTTGCTACAGTGCATAAATCGCGGCTGGACAGGAGACACCTGCAGGCGATAGGCGCGGTGTGCCCAAAAGCCTGGCGGGGTGCGCCCAGGCGCAGTGCGCCCATGTCTGGGCGGGGTGCGCCCCTCAGGCAGGGACTTTGAAATGCTAACTTTTGCTTGGCTTGTCCGTTTTAGCTCAAATTTGGACCATAGGCTCGTTATGGTCTGAAAAGTTTGGGAAAATTTTTAGATTGAGTTTCCGACCCCTCGGGGGCACTGTAGATCGATTCTAATGCCTCGGTGAATAGTAAAATTCATAAAAAGTTAGTAAACGGAAAGTTTATTAACTAGGCATTGTTTGTAATGATATTGTATTGAACTCTAGTGTATTAGAGTCAATGTAGATGATTATTAACCTATTATCATTTGGTATATAAATGGATAAATAGGTATGGGACAAAATGGTTGTGGTGCACGCAAAGGCAAGAAACAACCGAAATTGAAACACAGTTAGCATCTAGGTGAGTAATCTCACTGATACCATATGTGATATATGATGATTGAGTTGTTACAGGTTGAAACTGATTGTGGGACGAAACTGATAGTTCAAAGATACGTTTGAAGAGACAAGACCGGATAAGCCGTGAGTCATTGCGATGACAAGAACGGAACCGTGAGTCTAGGCAATAGCGGCTAATCCGTGAGCCATAACTAATTCTGGATTTTATATCCAATGGGTGCGGCCTACGGGCAATGATTTCTGGATTTTTATATCCAATGGGTGCGGCCTATATGGCTATGATTTTTGGATTGTATATCCAACCGGTGCGGCCTTCGGGCTATGTCTCCGATGCGGCCTTCGGGTTATGATTTGATGCGGCCTGTTGGCTATGACTCCGGTGCGGCCTTCGGGCTATGTCTCCGATGTGGCCTTCGGGCGATGACTCCGGTGCGGCCTTCGGGCTATGTCTCCGATGCGGCCTTCGGGCTATGATATTTGGTGCAGCCTGTTTGGCTATGATTTTGTTACAGGTACATGGTGCGGCCTTTTGGCTATGATATCGGTTTATCAAACCCAGCTGGTGCAGCCTGCGGGCTATGAATTGTATATTGATAATGTTTTGGTGCAGCTTATATAGCTTTGACACAGGGTGCGGCTGTTAGCCATGATATATGATGCAGTCCGATGTGACTAAGAGATATGGGACAGAAATAGTTGTATATGATTATACGTGCAAATAACTGACGTGGATTGATAAATGCAGGTTATTATGTTATAGTCTGTAAGACTATAATTTAGGATGTGAAATCCTAAGAGATATTCGGTCAGCCAGTAAGGCTAGGAGTTTGGATTCGATATCCAGACAGTTATATGATTGTGTTTTGATACGTGTTATCTGCAGATTTGATTATTCACTGAGCTTTGTAGCTCATACCGTTTGTTACTTTCCCTGCAGGTTAGCATGATACTGATAGGGGACAAGATAGAGTCCATGACTTTGAAGTGGGACTCGTAGATGCTGTCAGTAGCAGCCCGGCTTTAAAGGAGTTATGGTATTTTATACTCTCCTTGATACACTTGTACCCGTATTTATTAAAATATACCCCTTGTTATGGTTTTATGTATTGAAACCTGTGTTTTAAATGAAAAATTTTTCAGGGGTGTTTTTGTTTTAAAAGCCGGGTGTTACAAGTTGTTATCAGAGCCGAGGTTTAAGTGAACTAGGTGTCTATAGAGTAGATTCCTGGACTTAAACCCTGAAACAGTAGACATGATGAACTGTTAGGTGTATATAGTTGTTATTATACATATATAACCTAACTATTGCTGACTTCTAACGTATAAGAAGTATGAGCAGCGGATATTACTGGGAGAAATTTAGTGCGTGTAACTTTAAGAGGCGGATCAGCCTTTTCTCAAGACTCCATCGAACGAGGGGCAACGAGACAAGTAACGTAAAAATCCACATGAGGAGCAAAGTTAGCTGATGTGGTCAGATAAAGAAATCGGTTGCTCACCTTAGTTGATATTCAAGGTGAAAGAACAGTAGTTGAGACTACAAGAAAAGCAGAAAATAAAAGTGGACTTCTCAGAAGAAGTCGTCACAAATTGGGTCCAACCTTATAGGGAAAGGACCAAAACAGAGCCACTATGTATAGTGATCAGTGCAGGAAAGGCACTAAGGAAAATTGTAGAGTTGAGACTCTACCGTTGACATGCTGAAATTGCATATGATAGGAGCAGATTGCTCGAGCTTGTTGTATGGGACGGAAGTGGTTCCAGCATGGAACTATAGATCACTTCTTTATGAAATACTCACATGCTAAATGTGGAGTAACGGGTGATGAACCCAGGAAAGAAAGAAGGAACGAATGGTCGAAAAGGACCCATGGTACCACGAGCATCCCAGAATATTGTGGAAGAAACTCGTGAGGAGACTGATATGATCTCCGATATAATTGTTCTGAATATAACTCGTGTATGTTATATTTGATCCATGAAGTTATGCTTTGGATCGATGACTTGATGTCTTGTTTGAATTTTTCATCAATGATTTTGGATGAAATATTTGAAATAGCTATTGTAGATAGCAAGTATGTTCAAGATATTGAACACCTGGAAAGTAGTCTACCTAAGATTTACGGGACCATTTTTCCCTATGAATCTAAAGCCGATGACTACCAGTAAATCTGAAGCAATTGTGCTTATGAATTGGTTAGCAATTAATTATGCTAACATGAATTGTAGAAATATGAACATGATGGTTCAGAAAGCAGAAATGAGCGGATGAAAATCCATGGTAAATGACAGTTGTTGAGAATACCGGTTAGCTTCTTTGCTTAAACTCAGAAAAGAGTTAGTAAAGGAATGATGTTGTAGTTGGCATACATGGTATGGGCCAAGCTTAATAAAGTGGTGAAAGTAGTGTACTACTTTAAATAATTTTCGGATGATTCTTTTGAAAAGAACTTCCAAGATTTCTGCCAGATTGGCAAGAAGAGCTTATGATTAAACTGGTATTGGGAGTCGTTCCTATTATTTAGGCTCTGTGTTGATTGGCCTCTGCAGAGATGGCAGAGTGGTAAAACAATTGGAAGAAATTGTTTTTAAATTGGAATCTCATATGACTGTAGGTGTCATCGTGTGGAGCCCTATCTGTTTGAAAAGAAGCTGAAGATAAGATAGCAAAGATATATAGGTTACTTAGAGATTTCGGGTATGAAATCTGGTACCATCTCAGAAAGGCGTATGTGATTACAGATGCCTTGAATTAGAAAGAGTAACCTTTGAGGGTTACATCCACATGTATGAATGTGGCAAATTGATTATCTAAGTTGATTCGGGTAGTACAGAAAGACGTGTGCAAATCTGAAAATATGAAAAGTAAAAGAATGATTAGCTATTGAAAGAAGCTAGTTAGAAATTCACAGAGTTTGAAAAACCTTGGTGATTGTGTATGTGAGTTCCAAAGCCAAGTGAAACATAAAAATCATCTTGAAAAGATGCATTTTGTATCAGATAGGCAGCATACCCGGGGCAATACCAAACTGGATAGGTCAATAAAACCTATGTGTTGGTGGCCGGGGCTGAAGAAAGACATTGAAAGACATGTGACAAATGTTTGACTTGTGTGTAACTACAGTCAAATCATTAGAAGTATGTGGACTATCGGTCCCAAAAATGAAATGGGACGGAAAATATCATAGACTTTGTAGTAAAGTCTTTGCAAGTACCGCATAGGTATGACACCATATGGGTGATTGCAGTTTGATTGATGAAATCAGTGTAGAATTATACCGACTAAGAAGAAATTAAGAATGGAAAAGTAGTGAAAAACTACAAAGATAAAGAAAATTGTTGATGTACACTACAGATGACGACTGTATCGGATCGAGATACTAGAATTATTTGCTGAATTTAGCATTAATTCTTAGAATTGTTAGCTCAAAAGTACTAGTAAGTACTGTGTGCAAATCCCAGATGGATTGATGAGGTGAGATAATGATGCAGACCTTAGGAAATATGCCTGAAATCTGTATAACAGACCCTAGCGGAAAACTAGATGACCGTCTATCCTTGGTAGAAGTTGTAGATTAGTATAGGTATTATACTAGCGTTTTATTGACTCGTAGGAAGTATTGCATAGACTACCGTGATGTACGCCGATTTGCTAGACAGAAGTTGGGGAGAAGCCGTTGACTAAACCTGAGATTGTATCTCAAACTGAAGAAAAGATTTAGCGAGTTCGAAAAAGCTTGGAAATAGACCAAGATCGACAAGAGTAGTATGCGGATTGTCGAGTAAAACCATTGAAATCCCAAGTAAGGGAAGATAGTGGAACTCAAAGTGACCCTCCGGAAGGACTAGTAATTGATGTGGGACAAAAAGGAAAGTTGAGTCCTTGTTGATTGGACCTTTCCGTATATCCCAAAAGCAAGAATTGCGGTGTATTGATTGAATATCTTTGATGAACTTCAAGATGATTGTAAATGTTTTCTATGGGTCTCAGTGTTCTGAGAACATAGATTGATAGATGTTAACGAATCCCTCATGTGAAATGAGGAAGATAAGTGATTATAGTGCCCGGGACAACCGGATGAGTGATATGCGAGTAGTGATATAACCACGAGATAAGAAGACTAGTATGGTTAAGTGCTTAGGCAATACCATAAAGGTTTCCATATGATATGAGAAACCGGAATTGTAACGAGAAAGAATTACCCTCGTTTGTTTGTATGATTTCGGGGACGAAATCTTTTGAAGGAGGGGAGAATTTGTAACGCCAAGATACTCTTTTTATAATTATAATAAAAGGGTAAATTGGTCATTTTACCTTGGAAGGGTAAAATGGTCTTTTGGACAGAAAAGTATTTGGTTTGAAATAATATTTTGAGTTTTGGACTTAAAATGTTATAAAAACTGATTTTTGGTCGTTTTACCGAAAAAGGGTATTTTGGTCATTTGACCAAGTCAACGACCAATTATGTAAAAATATTATTGGTTGTGGCCAAAAATGTAAGAAATGGAAGTTTTATTGTAATAAAACTTGATTATTGTGGTCAAAGTTCAAGAAATGAAACTTAGGGACCAAATTTGTAAAAAATTGAGGTATAAATAGGAGAGTTGACTCTCCTATTGGGGGCTGTCCATTTTCAGCAACGGGAGAAGGCTTTGAGAGGCTATTTTCTGCAGGAAATCATGAGGAGAAACAAGAACTTGAATCAATTGTTGGAGTATGATGATTCCAAGCAATTAAGGTTAGTAATTGACTCTTTAAGTCAAACTCTTGATTGTGTTCTTGGTTTGGTATTTTAGAAACTGAAATTTGTACATTTCAGTTATGATTATGTGGTTTAAATGGTTAGATACTTCCATTAAGTCATGCTAGTAAGAGCTTAAATCAAGAAAATGGAAGTAGGTTGTTATTTTGGATGAAATTGAAGATTTGGGGTTGTTAGAACTAAGAACCCTAATTCTTCATTTTGATTGATTTGGTTGTTTTGGATGGTTGAAAACCTTGTTAAAGTATAAGGTTTTAGTCCTAGAACAAACCCCAATCGATTAAGGACCTGATTAAGGACTTAATGGACCAAAACTGCTTGCTACAGTGCATAAATCACGGCTGGACAGGAGACACCTGCAGGCGATAGGCGCGGTGTGCCCAAAAGCCTGGCGGGGTGCGCCCAGGCGCAGTGCGCCCATGTCTGGGCGGGGTGCGCCCCTCAGGCAGGGACTTTGAAATGCTAACTTTTGCTTGGCTTGTCCGTTTTAGCTCAAATTTGGACCATAGGCTCGTTATGGTCTGAAAAGTTTGGGAAAATTTTTAGATTGAGTTTCCGACCCCTCGGGGGCACTGTAGATCGATTCTAATGCCTCGGTGAATAGTAAAATTCATAAAAAGTTAGTAAACGGAAAGTTTATTAACTAGGCATTGTTTGTAATGATATTGTATTGAACTCTAGTGTATTAGAGTCAATGTAGATGATTATTAACCTATTATCATTTGGTATATAAATGGATAAATAGGTATGGGAAAAAATGGTTGTGGTGCACGCAAAGGCAAGAAACAACTGAAATTGAAACACAGTTAGCATCCAGGTGAGTAATCTCACTGATACCATATGTGATATATGATGATTGAGTTGTTACAGGTTGAAACTGATTGTGGGACGAAACTGATAGTTCAAAGATACGTTTGAAGAGACAAGACCGGATAAGCCGTGAGTCATTGCGATGACAAGAACGGAACCATGAGTCTAGGCAATAGCGGCTAATCCGTGAGCCATAACTAATTCTGGATTTTATATCCAATGGGTGCGGCCTACGGGCAATGATTTCTGGATTTTTATATCCAATGGGTGCGGCCTATATGGCTATGATTTTTGGATTGTATATCCAACCGGTGCGGCCTTCGGGCTATGTCTCCGATGCGGCCTTCGGGTTATGATTTGATGCGGCCTGTTGGCTATGACTCCGGTGCGGCCTTCGGGCTATGTCTCCGATGTGGCCTTCGGGCGATGACTCCGGTGCGGCCTTCGGGCTATGTCTCCGATGCGGCCTTCGGGCTATGATATTTGGTGCAGCCTGTTTGGCTATGATTTTGTTACATGTACATGGTGCGGCCTTTTGGCTATGATATCGGGTTATCAAACCCAGCTGGTGCAGCCTGCGGGCTATGAATTGTATATTGATAATGTTTTGGTGCAGCTTATATAGCTATGACACAGGGTGCGGCTGTTAGCCATGATATATGATGCAGTCCGATGTGACTAAGAGATATGGGACAGAAATAGTTGTATATGATTATACGTGCAAATAACTGACGTGGATTGATAAATGCAGGTTATTATGTTATAGTCTGTAAGACTATAATTTAGGATGTGAAATCCTAAGAGATATTCGGTCAGCCAGTAAGGCTAGGAGTTTGGATTCGATATCCAGACAGTTATATGATTGTGTTTTGATACGTGTTATCTGCAGATTTGATTATTCACTGAGCTTTGTAGCTCATACCGTTTGTTACTTTCCCTGCAGGTTAGCATGATACTGATAGGGGACAAGATAGAGTCCGTGACTTTGAAGTGGGACTCGTAGATGCTGTCAGTAGCAGCCCGGCTTTAAAGGAGTTATGGTATTTTATACTCTCCTTGATACACTTGTACCCGTATTTATTAAAATATACCCCTTGTTATGGTTTTATGTATTGAAACCTGTGTTTTAAATGAAAAATTTTTCAGGGGTGTTTTTGTTTTAAAAGCCGGGTGTTACATTACTCGTTCAGATTCTAAAGGCCATTAAGGAATTGTCCATGACTTTCGATGTTGTCCGTGTAGCGAGCTTTCAGAAATACCATCCCAGACCAGACGATATTAGGTGGTAAGGTGCATAAGTCCCACCCATTTTAGACTTACCGGCTCGAACAACAAAGGCCACAGATTGACTTTTCCTTCCTAAATTCCAATCCTAAAATGGCTCAATCTTCTAAACTCGTAAAACTCAACTTATTTGACTAACTAATAGCATGATCACAAATAAAATAGTATTTCTTGAAAAATACTAATGTTATCACAATCACAAACCATTCATTTCAAAATTGCAATTCATTAAAAATTTTGAAAAATATTGCTAAAAATTGAAAAATTGATCAGTTCTGCAAAAATTTCAAAAATATCTCTTTCGACCGTCCACACCCCACACTTAAAACCGTACAACGTCCCTGTTGTACAAAAATTAATTCAAAACAAGGGAGAAAGAGTTACCCCTTTTTGGACGGTAGACTGCTTGGTGCTCAATATCACAGGTATAATGCGTACAAAAAGATCCTCGATTCACATGTTGGAGTTGTAGCGCTACAGTAGGACACGCCGGTGGTCGAGACAAGTGGAGGGGGTACGGTGACCCCACACTTGTCTGAGACAACTCCCTCTCAATTTGGTATATCATGCACAACTTAACAAATAAATTAAAATACACATGACAGAAAGAAAATACTATACAGATAGATGTGTCATACGTTTATACATATAAAAATAAAATAAAAGAAAGAAAGAAAAAGAAAACATCAATCACTACCCGGCGGCCTGGAGGGTCCAGCCTCATGATCGTGAGACCGGGCTGGGAATGGTCGGGGGCGCTAACCCTGTGCAGATGCAGTCTGAATAAGTACTTCCCCGATCCACTCGAGCTGGTCCAAGACTCTCGTGAGCTGACCCTCAAGCCGCGTGACTCTGGCCTCCAGCCGGCTGAGGGCTGATGGGTCATCCTGCTGTGGCTGCGGCTGTGCAGGCTCTGGTGCTGGCGGCTCTGGCCTCCGGCGTCTCCTGCCGGGCTGGGCGTATGCAGGCTGGGGTGCCTGAGGAGGCTCGATCGGAACCCGGATGTACTGCCCTGGTCGCTGCTGCTCAATGAGCAACATCCTCTCCAAAGTGCGTGCTGGCGTGCGCGATGGAGGCAGAGCAGTCAAAGAGGCAGCTACTGGGGCAGTAAGAATGTCATATGAACGGGCCAGGCGGGTAATGAAGTACCCCCTGGCTAGTGGGCTGCTGGAGGAGGCGCCGGTCGCGTGGGTGGAGAGAGCGATCGCGAGGGCAAAGGGAAGATGGAGGAATCGGGACGGGTCGAGGAGAACCCACAAAAATGTCATATCATCGCCCGACACCTTCTCGCCCCCCTCCCGATGCATGATGGAGGTGGAGACGATCCGGTGCATGAGGCGGTGAAGTGGATCACGTAGGTGGCTCTCCCTCGAGGCCCCTGCCTCATACCTGACGTTGGACAGTGGTGCCCAAACCTCCATGTTGGGGGGGGGGGGCGCTCTGGCTCCCCCTGAATGCATGACCCGAAGAACCGGGTGAAGAAACGGTGCTGGAGGTCCGCTAGAGTGTAAATGCCTGTGCGCCTCCCGAACTCCCGGAGGTTGCACTCCCGGTGCACACCTCCCAAGCGAAAACGTACCATCCTGGAGCGTGGGTCTCCCGCCCTGGGAGCGAAATGGACAGTGGAGATGAACTCCAGTAGCAGCTCCGTGTAGACCACGTCCTCGTCCGTGGCCATGATCCTGTCCCAGCCACGGCATGTGAATGATGCCTCCTCGTGGGTCCAGGTGCGGTGTAGGAATGGCTCAATCGCACCCCAGAGCCCAGCGTCCCTCAGGATGTCTCGGTCTATAACCGTCGCCTCAAGGACCCGGCGATGAATCAAAGCGTCCCTCCGCGAGGTATACTCCACCGAAGTATCAAGCTCTGCGGGAAACTAAAGGAAGGCATGGTCCAATCTGAACATCATCTGCAAAAGAAAAATATAGCCACAAAACAAAAAATTTTGCAAACTCAGTCCTTTTCCTTCCCCACCGCACCGCGGCGCGGCCCAAGAGCAAGGGCGCGGCGCGGCGTACGCCTGTTTGAAAACCCAGGATCAAATCCCCATTTTAACCTGCTAAATCTCAATTTAATGATACCACAAGGTAGCCTAGGTTCCGATTAGCTCATCTAGGGTGTCCATTTGGTAAAACAAACACTCTATGGGCTAGCATTAGTGATTCTAAGTTTTTGAACTTTTTGGAATAAAACCCTAAAATTAACTACCTAATAACTAGTTTAAACAGCTAATAGATAGTTAAAAGAGCGTACCTCGGTAGTAGAAACACAATAAGCAAGAAAAAATGCAAGAAATTTTTGATCACCAGAGCTCCGAGTCGTGTGATTTGAGTTGTGAGCCGCGGCTCACCGGATAAGGGCGAAAACCGTCTGATCATTTCCCTCGGCGCGCATTTCCCTGTTCCGCGGCGCGCGTGTCGCCAATTCAACCCCTGCGCATCGGGTTGAGTTCCGACCCCGCGTCGCGCAATACAAAAATCCGCGGCGCGGTCTTGAAGATTTCAAAAAAAACTTTTCACACGACCCCACACTTGCTTCAAACCACTCATACCTGTAAAAGATTGATGTATTTCCTAAATTAATCCTAAGAAATATAAAACTTACTTATGACACGATGGGTTGCCTCCCAACAAGCGCTAAGTTTAACGTCTTCAGCCAGACGTGCTGCTCCTAAGCTGACCCTTCTTCTTCTTCTTGGCCTCTTGATGACATTTGCTGATATTCTGGCATGAAATTATTGGTCATCATTGTCATAAGGGATGTGAGTTGGGTCATCCGATCACTCACACCACTGATCCATTGTTGTTGAGATTTCAGTAGCTCGAAAACATTCGCCTCTCGTTTTCTAGATTCTCTTTCATATTGCTGATGCCTTGCTTCCATCATCTCTATCATTTCCAGCAGTTGTTCCTTGTCGATGGCGGACAGCGGGTGGTTTTTGGTCTCCTTTAAAACTTCTTCCTTTCCACCCTCCCCCATACGTGTCCATATCTTTTCTTTGCTTCTGGTTCCTGGCTCCATTAATGTTTTTCTGTCTGCTGGTTTGCCGTTTTCTTCCGAAGGTAACGAAATTGGATTCCCAAACATATTCAATCTCCTTTTCCTGGTCCCGAAGAAAATATCCATGTCTCCAGTCTTGCAGTCGATCACTGAACCAGCAGTAGCTAGGAATGGCCGTCCTAAGATAAGCGCAGGCGCATCGTCCGGACTTTCATATTCCATCACCAGAAAATCCACGGGGTAGAAAAAGTCGCCAACTTTGACTATGACATTGGTTAGCTTTCCCCTAGATACCTTAGTTGATTGGTCAGCCAACTGCAGTACAACTTCAGCTGGCTCGATTTCTTCATTCTTGTATTTGTCATACAGATATCCCGGCAAGATGTTAACACTTGCTCCCAAATCTAGTAAGGTGTTTCGAATAACCACGTCCCCTACAGTTGTAGTGATCAATGGTGATCCGGGGTCCTTCTCCTTCTTGGGTAGTGTTCCCAATAATGCTTCGCTAGCCCTCATAGTCAATCTCACCTTTTTCGGTGTAGGTACCTTGTTCTTCCCATTTTGTTCGCACATTTCTTGTAAAATCCTAGTGTCCTCGGGGGCATCCTTAAGCTCATCCCATAGGGGCTGATTCATTAAGGGTCTCGTTGATCTAGTTGCTTCCTGCTTCTTCTTTTCTTTCTTATTCTTCTTCTTTTGCTTAATCCCTGCAATCGTTGGTTGCTCTTCCTTTTGGACCTTTTCATCTATTTCGGGTTGAGTGCTATTCTCAACCGGATCTCCTCCTTCTTTACTTTCCTCGCTCTTAAAAACCTTTCCTTCTTCCCCTGGTTTCACTTCATCCCCTACCTCAAACAAATCCTCCAGAGTGACCTTCCGCCATCCTGATTCAACAGTATTGACTTGTTCCTTCCCTGGACGTTGATTATGTGTAGGGTTGACTTCAGTAGCACTTGGCAATTTGCCATTATCTCTCTTTTGTTGGTCTGCAGCCATTTGACCTATTTGTCTTTCCATATTTGCGATGGCCTTTGTGTTCGCTTGAGATTGTTGTTGTGTCGCTGTGACCATATCATACATCTTTGCGATCATCTCTTCTTGGGTCCCTGGGGCATTGTTGGTAGCATTGGTGGGTCCCCTGTTGTTGTTGTTCCCGTTGTTTGCAGGCTGCTGGTTTCTAGGCTGACTATTTGATTGATTCTGATAATTGTCCTGCCTGAAATTTTGTTGCTGTCCTTGGTTGTATGGTCTGTAGGGTCGTCCATTGTTGTGTTGACCTTGACCCTGGCCATAAACTTGATTAGCTTCCTGCGTCCTAGGTCCTCCTTGACCTTCTTACGACGAATTTGGCGGTCCATTTTGTAATGTTGCCATAAGCCTATCAAACTTTCTGTTCAATTCACTGATTTCCTTTTTCACTTCCTTTTTCCAATCAGCATCAAGTCCTACTGCTGCCGCCGTACTTGTAGTCTTCCTGGTGGAGAAGTTTGCTTTGGAGCCATTACTCAAATGCTCCAAAAATCTCCAGGCTTCTTCTGGATCCTGCCACATAAATGTCCCACTGGAGGAGGCATTTATCATGGCTTGGTGTGTTTCGCTGACTCCATCAAAGAATAATTTGACCAACTGCCATCTGGGAATCTCGTGATGCGGACAAGATCGCAGCAATTCCTTCAATCTTTCAAAAGCTTCATGAAAAGCCTCTCCAGGCTTTTGTTTGAAATCCTGGATAACTCTTCTGATTTCAGTTGTTTTGCTCGCTGGATAAAATTCTTGAAGGAACTTTGCCTTGAGCTGGTCCCACGTAGTGATACTGTTTGATGGTAACGACGTGAACCAATACATGGCTTTATCCTTAAGAGTGAACGGAAACAGTCTAAGCCTAAAAATATTTCTATTTGTGTTTCTGGGGTTGTTAGCATTAGCGATCGCTAAGAATTCATATAAATGATTATAGGGATCATCCTGCTTATACCCTCTGAATTCTGGTAATATTCCTAATAACTGAGGTCTAATCTCTACCTGTGAATCTATGTTATCAGGAATATAGATCGGCGATGAGTCATCATATTCCCGCGGTTGGAAATGTGACGCAACCGATTGCCGTCTCGGTTGTGCAAAATGTAAGGGTTGAGCGGGGTTACCGTAAAGATGATCATTGTACTCCCGCTGACCTGGTGGTTGGTATGGTGGTGCTCGCCTGGGAGGTCCCCGACCTCGGTTCCATTGCGGTTGCGGTGCCGGTGGCACCCATCCTTCATCTTCTTCGTCGTACACTTCCTCCGTCTCTGGGTATTGGTATTGCGGTTGAGGCGGTGGTTGAAAGTGTATAGGTTGTGTTTGTTGGTATGTAGGTTGAGTTTTAAAGAGGGCTGGTTGTGGTTGTGATGTTGGTGTATGCTGTCTAGGAGTTGGGGTGCCATCTCGGGTCGGCTCTCCCCAAGTCATAGCAGATGTAAAGGGATTGGTGGATTGTGGTTGAGAAGCGGGTAAAAATGGTGGAATAGATGGCGGAGTGCATGATGGTATGGGTGTAGGGGCTGAAACTACACCACCAGACGCACTCGAACTTCCGAATTGGAATTCTGATAATGGGGGAATAGAAAACCTCCCCGTTGCCTCTCCTGACGGATCCTGGGCAACACTAACCGGACTACTGCTAACTTGACTATAATTCATGATGCTTAAACGCCTACGGGCACGGAGTTTGCGCGCAGTACGTTCAATTTCAGAATCAAACTGTAATGGGGATAATTGCTCTCCCCTGCGGGTACGCATGCACTAATGCAACACGCCCACAAAAATCAAAACCAAAATGAAATTAACTCAAAATGAAATTTCAAAAAAACAAGAAACAAATTCCTACTACTCACCTATTCTAAGCTCATAGCTCCCCGGCAACGGCGCCAAAATTTGACGTGCACGCAGAGGTCGTCATGCGGTCAAAAATAAGAAATAACCTAACATACACTAGTATAGTGGAGTCAGGGTCGATCCACAGGAGCTACGTGGTTAGCCTAGATGAGAGATTACCAACTAATAGTGTCACAGCTATAGTCGGAGGAATTAATTTCTATCTTTCTACCTTGAAACAATATTCAAACACCCAAGCCAAGCTTAGCTATGTCCAAATAACCTAGTTACTTTCTGAACTCAGAAGTACATCTCTGGATCAGAAGCAATTGAGGGCATCCAAACTAGCAAAACCAAGCACAGCATAAACTAGCTAATAACTACAGTTCTATGAGACAGTTAAGAGCTAAGGTTTAATGCCTAACCTAACCAAGTTAGCTATTGTTTTCAGCAAAGGAAAACAGTCCCAACCAAGTCACAAACAAGTTCAATCACAATCAAACAACTAAATCGCAAACTAACATCCAAAACACCGAAAAATCAATATTAACATTAACCGAATGATTTCATTCACTCAAACCAACATCCAAACATCAAAATCAGTAGCTAAACACTACTAAAAACAGAACCCTAAGCTGGAGATCAATGGTTGTCACACCCAAAGATTCAACTCAAGCTTACAAATGTTTAACTAAAATGAAATAAAATCTAAAACATGAAAATACCAAATTATAGCTTCTGAAATGGATTCCTCGAGTCAAAGAGCTTCTAGGTCGATGTTTACACCAAGTCTTTGCTAGGGTTTTCGGTTGGAAATGCCTCTATTTATAGTTGCAAATTTACCGTGACCGCGCCGCGCAAATGTGAAATCCGCGGCGCGCGTACTTATCCGTTCCCCGTTTTTTCGTCATTTAAATGTGTTCCACCGCCTTACATCCGCGTCGCGTAGGAGGTAAATCCGCGGCGCACGTACGTCTTCTCTTGATTTTTCATTCTTTCCATACTTTTTCCTTTTTCTACACTTTTAGTCCCTGTTTATGTTCTTTTTCTCCAGACAAGTCCTGACACGAAAAGTGAGAATACCCATGCATATATGATATAATTTTACCAAGAACAGGGCTCAACAACGCCTAAAATACTTGATATCACTAGGCGTTGTCAACATGGCACAGAAGACTTGTTCTTGTAGACATTGGGACTTGACTGGTATTCCATGTAAACATGCAATTGCTGCACTATGGGACCAGGTGGAGAATGGACAACAAGTTCAACTAGCTGAGGAACTTATCCATCCTTGTTAATTTTTATCAACTTGGACAAAAATGTACTCATTCTCAATTGAACCAATCAATGCACCACAGCTATGGCCAACTTCTGATTGTCCTACTACTTTGGTGCACCCTAAACATAAGAAGCAGGTACCCACTTATTAGTGTGTATCTAATGTATACATGTCACAATTATTTATTTATATATAATATAAATAAATTTCTTTTGGGAATTATTTACAGGTTGGGAGACCCAAGGTGAAAAGAAGAAGGAGTGAAGGTGAGTCATCAAGCCAATAAGCGTATGTAAGTCAAAGCAGCACTAAGTTGACACGAAAGTACCTTACCATTACATGTGGTAAATGTCACAATCCAGGACATAATGCAAGGTCGTGTAAGGGACAAGGTGGTCCAGCAGAAGCACAAGACAATAATGATCCAATGAGTTTTCCTGTGAATGGTAGAAGAGCTGCACCAACGACATCAGTGGAACAACCTGTGGTCTTAAACAGCATGGATTATGGAAGAGATGTTAATGGTGTACCAGCAGGAGGTCTTAGAGGTGCTTGATAGTGAAAGATGAGTTGCTGTGTAGCAGGAGTTTGTTCAAGTGATGGTGAAGTAGCAGAAGTTTGTTCAGGAGTTTGTTTTATGTATTTTAATGGTAATGGGACAATCAGTAGGTTTGTGAGTCATGTGTGAATAATGTGTAACTATACTATGGTGTCATAGTTAGTAGCACATGTTGGATAAAATTCTAAATGTTGACCAATTTTGTTAAGCAGTTGACTGTCAACATCAACTCGTAGTATGCAGTCAACATTAGAAATCGGATACTTAATGTGTGTGTCACAAGTTAACATTGTAATATGTTATGAGGGTTGTGGACTAATACTATGTTGTGTTTTGATTATGTCTTTTTTACTTTCATTGTTAATGTGTATGTATGAATGTTAATTAAACAATATATGTATGAAAGTTAAACAGTTGAAATTTTACTAACATACTATTATACTTTAATGTAATATAGCAACAAACTATTACAACTAAAGTCTGGGTGTAGTGTTCAACCTTTATACAACACAAACAGAATGAGAGTACACATATGTTGTCAAAGTATACCAAAAAGTTCACAAACAAATAGCAACATACTTTGGAATGTCTCATTAATTTGGCAACTTAGTTTTATTCCAATAAATACACATGATATTGCATATGTTGAGACCAACAATACTTTTGAAATCAAACATCCAACAACAAATTAATCAAAGTAACACAAAATTAAACCTTAACATTTCATAAACATATATGCATTACATAGTATCCGATTTACAAAACATAACTTTGTAGTCTAAAAAACTAACTTAGAAACCCACATTTCATACTAACCAAACTTCATCTTACAAACCGGCCATACCCAAATACCCAAAAAAAAAAAAAAAAAAAACCCTAACTTTCTACCCCAGAAACTAACCCCCATCGGAGTT
This sequence comes from Cichorium intybus, assembly GCA_023525715.1. Lineage (NCBI taxonomy): Eukaryota > Viridiplantae > Streptophyta > Magnoliopsida > Asterales > Asteraceae > Cichorium > Cichorium intybus. The sequence goes on along the minus strand of CM042016.1, from coordinate 54,103,653 downwards.
ACGGCTACCTTACTCAAACATCAAGAACATAGTTAGAACAATGAAGAATATCCAAGATACGATCAACCATACTTTATACCTACCCGCAGCTTCCACCTCCGCTTCTAGTCGTGCTATGTCTTCAAGCATCATTCTTCTAGCTAACAAAAGACCGGGAATTATCATCAGTGCCCTCCGACACATCGGAGGATCTGACCACCCCACGAACCCACATCTAGCAGAACGCCAGAATCGCCTTCCCAGATTCCTGTTAGTCCACGATGTTGCAATGCTCGCTTCGTTGCCGCAGTTACATACCACCATTTTCGAAGTCAAGTGCTGCAAGTTCCTTTTCCTTCGTCAGTGAATCCGATCGAGTGGTTGTACGCTTACTTATTCAGTTGGGAGCCAGAGCCAGAGGTGAGAAAGTACCAAAATGCCCTCACGTGATGTGCACGATTGGACTTTAACGGAGGCTTGGGAGACGGTAACCGGTAGAGGGACCAAGAGTGCAACCAAATTGATAGTTTGAGGACCCTCAATGTGGAAATCCCAAAGGATGACCAAGGATGCAATTCAAAACAAACCACAGGGACCAAAATTGTAATTTACTCGAAATTCTATTTCTTCCTAACTTTTCTTCCTACTTAAAATAATGGAAAAAATTAGACCTGGCAATATGGGTCACGACACGAAAGACACGACACGAGCACGACACGAGTTTTCCGTGTATGGGTTTTTGAAATTCGTGTTTCGTGTCTATTCGTGTCTGACACGAATTTGAAATTCGTGTTTCGTGTCTTATGCGTGTCAAACACGAATTTACCTGTTTGGACACGTGTAAGACACGTTTTATATTCGTGTTACACGTGACACGGATAGACACGTTTAAACACGTATTAACACGTAATATTATAAGGGTTAGTCTTTTCATTAGCTGAAAATATAGGGACCAATTTATAAAACATCAAATAATTTACAATTAAAAAAAATTCATTTCATGTACTAATAAGTGATAGAAATGTTGAAGACTTGAAGTAAACCTAATTCCTTCCCCCACATCCTTTCTATCCTTTCTTCTTCGTTGAATCGCCGCACCCCCTGCCCCCATCGGCCCACCGTCGATCTGCAATAGCCTCTAGCCGTCGATCATCGTTCAACCGTCTAGCCGTCGATCTGCACTAGCCGTCTAGCCGTCGAAGCCGACATCAAAGACCAGCGGCAGCGAACCTCCAACCACCGGTCACCGTTCAAGTTTCAACCTCAAGCCATTCAACCGACATCAATAGCCTCCAACCACCGTCGATCTGCAATAGCCTCCAACCACCGTCGATCTGCAATAGCCTCCAACCACCGGTCACCGTTCAACCTCTAGCCGAAGGTACCCGGAAATGCGGGGAGAGCTTCTGTGGGGAGAGCTTCTGTGGAAGCCATAGGTACCCGGAAAAGCATGATTGTGAATTTGATTTCAAGAGAAATGGAAGGGACACCATAGCCAAAGCTAACCCGGTTATCAAAGCCGATAAGGTGAACCGGATCTGATTATGGTATGAAACTAACTCAGGTTCGTATTGTTGGGATGCTCATGGAGAAAAAGCATAAAGAAGATGGGGTTTGATTTGATTTGATTCCTTAATAAAAGTGGAACGTATTATTGATTTATTGGATTGGTTTTATTGGTGGTAGTGGAACGTATTAGTTACTAGTTTACTTGTTTTGAAATATTTTGAGATTGTTATTGGCAGTTTCCCAGTTTAAAAACTGTTAAAAAACATGTCTGATCTTGTATTTTGGGATGGTAAAATTCGTGTTACAATTCGTGTAAAATCGTGTTTTCGTGTGACACGGAAAAAAACGTGTCTGATCGTGTCGTGTCGCGTGTTACACGCATTAATTATGTGTCGTGTTCGTGTTTGATATCCCAGACACGTTTTACAATTCGTGTCGTGTACGTGTTTTACAAATTCGTGTCGTGTAAATTCGTGTCTGACACGAATACACGACACGTAGACACGGATTGCCAGGTCTAGAAAAAATAGGATTTACTTGTCAATTATTTCTCGGATTTGTCAATTATTTGTCGGAGTGAAAGAAAGATTTTAATGTTAGAAGGTTTCACATACAACCTCTTCTAAATGGGTCCTACTGGATAGTTTAATGGTTTCTTCCTACTTAAAATAATGGAAAAAATAGGATTTACTTGTCAATTATTTCTCGGATTTGTCAATTATTTGTCGGAGTGAAAGAAAGATTTTAATGTTAGAAGGTTTCACATACAACCTCTTCTAAATGGGTCCTACTGGATAGTTTAATGGATGTGACAGTGAAGAATAGATTTCGTTTTGATTCTTTACATGTATGCTTAGTTCGATTAATTTTTTCTTTTTGTTATTTTAATATGTTTTATTTATTAAATGTATGTACAAATTTATATGCTAATACATCTTAGTAATTTTTAAAAAAGTTTAATTCGTATGGTATGTTTCTTTTAATAAACTTTTTTATTAAACCTATTTTTTGTATTAATGTTTTAAAATTGTTGCTAATTTCTATGTAAAATATAGAATGTTCATTCACGAGTTATTTAAATTCGTTAGTTTACGTTTATTTAATAAAAACGAGCAATGAGCTTGTTTATTCATAAGGTATTTATTCATATATGATTAGGGTATATGATTATTCATATATGATATTTGGTGGTCGGAATGGTGGTAGAGGGCTGGCGATGATGATGGTGATGGTGGCGGTGGTGTTAGTGAGGTAGCGGTATTTATCGTGGTGGAAGTGGCACAGGGTGGTGACGAAGCTGGTAGTAGCTGTGATAGGGGTGGTGGAGGTGGTGCTAAAGATGGTGGTGGTGATGGTGGTCGATTGTTTGTGATAGAGGTGGTGGAGTTGATATTAGTGGTGGTGGTGGTTGGTTGCGGTGACGGTAGAGTTGGCGGTGGCGTCGCGATGGTGGCAGTAGTAGTTGTGACGAAGGTGGTAGAGGAAGTGAATATATATATATATATATATATATATATATATATATATATATATATATATATATATATATATATATATATATATATATATATATATATATATATATGCGATCTGGTGATGACTCCTGAGGACACCTTAAGGTTATATATTTTTTCAATTTTTTTAAGGTGTACTTACGAGTCCTCATCGGAACGGGACCCTATATATATATATATATATATATATATATATATATATAGGGTCCCGTTCCGGTGAGGACTCTTTTTTCGGTAAGGACTCGTAAGGACACCTCAAAAAAATTGAAAAAAAATATAAAAAAAATACAAATCATAAAATCGAGAATAGTACTATATCATGATCCAAAAAAATTTAGAAAAAAAAAATTGGATCATTGAGAAACAGAAATGATCCACAAAAAAATTTATTTTGTGGATCATTGTTTCATTATAAAAAAAAATAATGATCCAAAAGTTTTTTTCCGAATTTTTTTTTCTCCAATATAGTACTATGATCCATTTTATTATTTATATTTTTTATTTATTTTTTTTCAATTTTTTTAAGGTGTCCTCACGAGTCCTCACTTTAAGAAAAGTCCTCACCCGATCGCTTATCTATATATATATATATATATATATATATATATATATATATATATATATATATATATATATATATATATATATATATTGTCGTTAGAACGTTAACGCTCTGACAAGGATGATTTCAAAAAGGTTCACATACAAACCATGAACAGCAGAACAAACCACTTCCAACAGTTTCTTAATGCGAGTAACTGAATCAAGAGCCCTTCTTTCCTTCACAGTGTTAATCGAGAATGGTGAAGACGAAGTACCATACCTACTGTGGGAACGAGAACAAAAGGGGGTGGGAGGGCAGATTTCTTTTATTTTTAATTAAAAATATTAAGATAGATATTTAAAAAATGAAAAAAACAAATTAAAAGGGTAGATTAGTCCTTGTAACTTTTTAAGGACCAAAACCACAAAACATTACCAATTCTAGACTATTGATGCAAGTTGAAAACTTTTTGAAGCTCAGTCATAGTTTTGTGCAAACCACAAGGACCAAATTTACAGTTTACTCAAAGAATATTAATAATTATATAAAATAAAAAATGGTCATCTTAAAAAAAACCCCTCATAATTATATTATGATGTCCCATCAATTGGGGTTTTAATTCTATTATATTTAAGTTTTTATATGTATTTTCACTTTTTAGTTATCCTATAATTAGACTCTTGATAAAAAATAGTAACATATAATTTGTTTTCATCAAGTATTAGATAAAGTAAATTTTGACATAATATAATTATAACATTTCATTTGGTAAAATATAAGAATTCAGTCAAATGTTATAGATAGTTTCTCAACCATTAGACAATTGTGATCTGTACCTGCGACAACGCCACCTCCGACACCACCACTTCTACCACTCTACCGCCATCGCCACCACCTCCGACACCGCCATCTCCGACACCACCAATGCTACCACTCCCACCGCCATCGCCACCACCTCCGACGTCGCCACCATCACCACTATCACCCCCAACCACCAGCACTACCTCGTCACCGCCACCACCACCACTATCACCCCCAACCGTCATCGCCACCACCACCACCACCTCCGCCACAAACCGTCACTATTGGCACCTAGTTTTCTCATTGCAAATTATGATTTTAAATTTAGCCAGATTTTAAATTTATAATTATAAAAAAAATAAGTCTTCTTATTTGAAATTTTAACGATATTATATATATATATATATATATATATATATATATATATATATATATATATATATATATATATTAATTTTAAAGAAATATTTTATTTATAAAAAATCAGAGTGATGAAACAATTTTCTAAACAATTGAAACTCAAGAAATTATGTTATGTTTAGGGTATTCAAAATCTGTACCGATTTTTAGGTTAATCAAACCGATTAGTTTGAATTTTTCGGTTTGATAAATCGAATCGTTAAAATCTTCGATTTATCGGTTTGGTTTTAGCGGTTCGGTCACAGTTTTTGTTATTTGTTACCGAGGGTTAACCGAAAAACCGATTTATTTGTTATTATTATTGAGTATTTACCAACACTTAACCGAAAAAACCGATTTTATTTGTTTTTTATTTTGGATTTAAACATATCGGTTCATCTGTTTCAATATGAATTTTTTTTATTAATCTAAGGAAACCGATTATCACTTTTTACTTTGAACTAGCGGGTGACCCGTGCGTTGCACGGGTCGATGGGAGAGGGAACTTTTGCTCTTTCGCGTTTTGTTCTTTACGATGGTATCTTTCAGCCTGCAGACAATACACTTTGAAAGTTAGAAATGACAACCTACTTTCATTTATTCGTGTATAATAGCATTCAGCTTTCACTGTTTTCTATTACTGCATTGTACTTTCACTTCTTTTTTTATTAAGAATTTAAGATATTATACTTTAAAAAATACACCAAGTTATAGAATTGTACTTTGAAACTTTTACTTATTAGGACATTAAACTTTGCATAACTTACCGATTTGTAGCATTTAAAACTGCTAAGTATTTAAATGACATTGCTATAATTAAGTGTTTTCAAAATGCTTTGACAAATCTACCCAATTATAACATCATACTTTCAACTATTTCCTTATTAAAACATTATACTTCAAAAAACCACTCGCTATTTCAAAATTTTACCATTTCTTCATCAATTTCATCTTCATCCTCCGGGACTTGTGGAGTGTTAAAAAAGTGGAAAAAACTTTTGCAATTCTCGGTCTTTGTTATTGGTTTGGCATTCTTTGAGCCCTTTTTGGGCTTCTTTTTCAAAATCTTTTGTCTCAAACATTTCCCAAGTAACCATTCAATTTCCGTCCTGCAAGATGAAATATATATAAATTGAATTTAAAGATGAAAGTATAATAGAATTTGTAAAATAAGAGGATAATATAAGGAAGCATTATCATATATAGGCTTATCATCATCAATCATATGATATATTTTTGTCAAAACCGAGTTCTTGAAAAATGGATTGGTGTCGAAGAAGAACTCAAGCTTATAACCCTTCGGATCGTCTATGTGACACCACTTAATATCTTTCAGATATTTGAGTGCTTCTTTATCTCTCTCTGAAATGTGAGATAAAAAACAGTAACTATCAAAATAAACACCAGTTTTCTTACAATCAATGCAACAAAATACACGTAATTAAGATAATTAATACCTCCTCGGCTAATATTTCATTGGTCCTCATTGCATTTAACCAAAAACTTGGCTCACCCTTTTCTGCAAAAGAGAATTTGTTAGGTGCTTTTAGTGATTTTTTTACTTAAAAAGTAGTTAATAAAGAAAACTAAGGAAAATATTAACAAATAAAGTCCTAAACTTTTACAAATTTGTGATCATTTACTTTTATCCAAAACTGTGTCTTCATTATTTATTCAGACAGCATGGCATATAGGGCTTTTTAGTTGACATAAACAAAAAAAAAGATACCTTCTTTAGCTTTATCATCTGCCACATCCATTGGAGCTTCATCATTCACTCCATCAACTTCAACAACACCATTCACAATATCGTATCTTTGCATTTTCAAAACGTGGTTGAGTCCACACGTCAACAATCAAAGCAAATCCAACATATTTATTCCACAAATATACACTACAATAACATTCAGAGGTGAAACACATTCATCCGTCCACACCTTTGAATATAAGGGTGCATAAAGTTTCTGATATTTTGCTTCATGGGCTGCTCGTTCTTCAAAAAAGTTCGCCTGAAGTTCATCGTGTTCACTCTGCAAGTTGATAAATTGATAATAGCAATTAGACAAAACTATTAAACATTAGTATATACATGTACAAAATTCAACAGCCATCCATTCGGAACAATAATGACAATTGATTGTTGAAGCTCTAATCTTCCATAAACTCTATATATAAATTTGAAAACCTAAATACCAAGTTACCAACTCTTCCAATAAATTAAATCAAGAAGTAACAAAGTTTATTTGTACCATTAATTCAATCAAAAAGTAAGATAAGTAAAAGCCCTAAAAGTAATTCAAACACAGTCTTGAGAAATACCTGATTGATTGCAGATTGTTGCAGTTTCTCCACCATAGAGGTTAGTATTTGTCGTATGCCAAAATTATCATTAATTGGGTACAAAGTTAAATAATTTTGTGAATTTGACTTTAAGTTCTACGATTAAATGCAATAAATTAAAATTTGCCTTCATTGATTTGTTTAACGTTGACATGCTACTTTCAATTCTTCCTATTACAACCTTGTACCGTTGAAAAAACTACACAATTCCAAATACACGCAATTTTAACTGCTATAAATTATAATTGGGTAGTTTTTTCAAAATCCTAATTAAAAAAAAAAAGAATAGCATGTCAGACCAAATGATAGATTTTAATAAAAAAATGTACATCTGTAATTTTGAGGTTTTCAAACATATGTAAATAGGCTTATATGGAAAGACACATATTCAACATTTTGACACTGTAAATTTCTTCTGTTATAGTCCAGGCTAGATAACAGCAAACTAAACCTGATCTAGAACCCTGGAAATGTAAATGTAAAAACAGGATAACAAAATGTCGAAAAGTCATCATTCTCAATCTTCAGAAGAAAGTTTTATTAGAAAAAGGATAAAGACGTAATTTCCGTAAATTATCCATTTTGAAATTGAGATACTTTGGCATTGTACAAGATTCAGCAAAATAAAGTAACAAACTAAATAATGATCACCTGTTTTAGTTGTCCATTTCGACCACCCACAATATTCACTAATTTTGTAGTGATTAGGCCATTGTACCTCTTTTGATAATGATAAAAGTAGATTGTGCACGAATGTTAGAACATAAAGAAGCTATCATATCTCATTTTAAGTTGGGCCAGCCTCCGATTCGATTTAGAAATCATGAATTACCTCCTTGGTTGTAACCCCTCTTAAAAACAAAAAAAAGGCCTACAAAAAGAAACTGAAAGTACACTGATTTAATAAAAATAAATGAAATTCTGATGCTATATTAAACAAAGAAATGAAAGTAGACTGGTATTTCTTACAATGTATACCTCTTGAAGACAAACAAAATCATAACTTTGAACCTAAAAACAAAATCTTTTTAGCAATTTTTTCACACACTATACGAAAAAAAAGTAATTAAATTATGAAATTATAATGTATACCTCTTGAAGACAAACAATATCGGCCCGATAGCCCACAATTTCCCCCAACAAATTTTGTCTACGAAAAGGCCAAGAAAGTGCCCAAGAAGGGCAATAACCGTATAAATCACTTGTAGCATATGAATCAGAACAAATGTTATATAAAAGGATAGTAAAAATGCCCGAGGATGAAAGCCGCCCATCTAAATGTGAAAAATAGCGACATACTTTCATTTACTTGTGTATTATAGCATCCTACTTTCATTTCTCTCTATTAAAAGGTTACACTTTTTACTTTTTTCTTATTAAGACATTATACTTTGAAATTTGTACCCAAAATAGCATTATACTTTCAATACTTTTCTTATAAGCCATTGTACTTTAAACAATCTACCCAATTATAGTTGTGAAATTTGTTTTTTATATGGAAAATATAAAAGTAGAATGCTATAATAAACAGATGCTATAATCGGTGGATTTCTCAAAATACAATGCTATAATAGGAAGATATAAAAGCAAAATGCTATAATAAACAAATAATGAAAGTACATTGCTATCTCTCCCATTAACCCTATTATTATTTATAACAAAATGGATAAAAGGTTGTCACCTTGCTATTTGATAGTATTTGTCAAAACCAGAGACCATTAGCATTTGTTTGAAGAGTTGTGGACTTTGAGGCAAAGCATAGAACGTTCCTGGCTTCATAAAGTGAATTAGCATACAATTTTCATCTTTCTTCTTTTTTTAATGTAAACAAAGTTGCCATTTTTTAAAAATAATTTTAATACCTGAACTCTTGATGGAACCAAATAATCACGAACACCTTCAGGAGTGGACCTAGACAATATTGGAGTCTCAATCTACCTTACACCCATGAAAAACTAAGGATCAAAACAAAGAAAAGATGAAGAAATTAATAATCTTTATTTAAAAAAGTACCTCCACAAAACCATGTACATCTTCTAGATACCTTCTTATGAGTTTCGCCACTTGATACCTCAACATTAAGTTGGAACTCATTTATGGTCTTCGTAAACCAAGGCCACTTGATGCCTCAACATTATGTTGGAACTCATTTGTGGTCTTCGTAAATCAAGACAACGGTATCTGTAAATTTGATACAATGATTTAAACCAACAATTAGAATCCATCTTTTGTTAAATTTTATAAAATCAAAAGGGTAAAAGCTACCTGAGGGCTGAGGCGAAATTCTTCTTTGGGGGAATCTTTGGCATCATCTGAACTGGTAACCAAAAATGGCAACTTAGCCCTCACGCTATTTAAGACTTGGACCTGTTCAGTAATGACCTGAAGTATGTATATAATTAGAAAAATGGAGATATGAAGTTATTAGTATTGAAGAGACTAAATTACAAGTGACCAACCTCTATCATGCCAGTCTTCATGTTTTTGCTAACCGATTCACTTGGACGAGGCCTAACAACACCTTCTACAGCAACAACATACTCAAGTCTTAAGTCATTCACGATAGAATGAGCATCCGGGAATTCATTAGGAAGGGTTGTGACCTGATTTTAATAAAATTAAGTTATCATATCGACTGAATCAAGTATTGAACCTGAACGATTCCAGAATGGTCTCTAAGATTAACTAAAGTGAGTCCGCCATGGCCCCGATGAAGTGTGACCCACCCACACAATCTAATCCGTCTACCCCAGATGTTTATAGAAATCATCGGCTGATAAATGAAGAAGAAGCCATCCGTAGAGAGCATCTTGATTAAACGACTGTATTAATAAGGTGTGCACCCTGATTTGGAAAAAATACGAAAAAGAAGGAGAAATTGATACCTGATTTTATTGAAACCGCGAGAGAAGAATCAGAAATTGGATGCAGAGGATGAAGACAGAGATGTTAAGAAGTTACCTGCATTCCTTCAAACCACTGATTCCAATTCCGATGTCGGCTTCTTGAATCATTCCGACATCGTTAGCACCATCACCAATACATATCCTCCGTCAATATATCAGGTGTATTTGTAACCCTAATTACTTTCTCCTTACAATACGCCAAATCTGTGCTGTGTAATCTGACACTGAAACTCGATAGGATCTCCAGAGCCAGCAACGAATCGATAACTAAAGGAGCCGATTAGGGTTGACAGCAGAAGGAACGGAGACGGTGGTAATGAATTGAGGTGAAGTGGTGGGAGAGGGGACGAAGAAAACGAAAGAAGAAAATAAAAAACCCCTTACTGGAAGAAAGAGAACGCATTACACAAAAAAGCGTTACACAAAAAAATCGTACACAAACGGTGGGGAGAACTCCTAATCATGCCTTTCAAAACAATCGGGAGATGCAAGCGGTGGTGGAGGTGCTTCCTTAAAACCCAAAAACTGAAGATGGTGAAGCGGTGGGGCGGTATTTGACGCAAATTCACCACAGTATGCACGAGACGCGATGTAGAGAGTGAAAACCTGGGTGAAGCGGTGTTGTGGCAACCAAGAAGACGGACAGAAGGACGTGCAAACCCTTATCCACATAGATCCGGATAAGATGACCCGGATCCGGCAAGATATCCGCGTGACACATACGAAAAAAACCCCATGTAACAAACCAAAAAACTACGCTTTTTAATATATAGAATAATTTAGGCATTACATAAGGAATAAAAGGATAATAGTATATTGATTGTGCATGTCTATTAGATTAAACATTGTGGTTAAAAGCTAATAATAAATTTCATTAAAAATGAATCATTTTGTATATTGATGCACATTTACTATGTCTGGTCCAATGCGATTGGTCGTAAACCAACCACATTGGACTAGGGGACTTGACAGCGTATGATCAATAGAACTGTATCCAGTCCAATGCGATCGGTAGCAAACCAATTCCATCGGACTAAGGGGACTTGATATTATAGGTCTGCCGGCCGACCTACTACTTTCCAGCCTGTACTTTCCAGCCTGGACTTTCCAGCCTGGACTTTCCGGCGTGGACTGCCTTCCAGCGCTGGGCTGCTTTGCCTGTCAGCCGGCCCAGCAGTGCTGCCGGCTAGCTGGGCCTGAGTTGGGCTGGCCCAAGGCCTGACCTAATTGTTCCCTATAAATAGAACATGGGGGAACCCTAATTCCCTAGGTTATTAGCCTCCACTTATGTCCTCTACACAGAAGGATGATTCTCTCTGGCCAAGAGAGATCATCTCTCATCGTTCACCACACTAACTTGATCGTCGGAGCCGTCTCCCGGGGCTCACACCCTAGGGCGGTTCTAACGGTTTTGTTCTCTGATGGCAGCTAGGAACCGAGTCGGGAACAAGCTGACGGCACCACACCAGATCCACGATTCAGATCTAACACCAAGACCCGACCCTCGGAGCCGAGTTCGCATCATTGGCGCCATCCGTGGGACCTCGAGCAAAACAGCCATTGTTGCCCGAGGCTCAACATCACCTTAACAATCTCCACATATCCATTTTTCGTACATGCGTCTTCTTCATAAAGCTCCAGATCTGATTTTTGAGGAGTCTCATATGCTCAACGATTCGCCCAAAATCTGTTCTTCAAAGGTTTCAACCCATAAAAACCTTCGTGTATACCTCTTTAACAATTATTCTCCGTCGAAATGCTTGAGCAAACAAAGAAACCCGGAGACTTGAGGTTTTCTAGAACCGCCTCTATCTAATCGAGTTAAAAGAGGGTCAAAAAATGGACAGTTGAAAAATTCGACGTTGTCGGCAGCTATGAACGGAGAATGCACACGCCGTCCACGGCTTACTCACCACGACAGTCGGAAATGAAGCTTAACGGACTTAAAGTGAAGCTTCAAAATTGAAGATATCAAAATCTACTTCACTTACAACCTCATGTGAAGAAGGGTTAGATAAACTAAAGGTATGTATCAAGAACCAGCTCGCAGCTCCCCTACGCACCTCACTTTCACATGACGGTGATAGTGGTGCGGACCAACACTGCGTCCTTGGAGCCTATCTCAGCGCCGACACCTACAGCGACCAATATAGTCTTCGATTTCATCACAGTTGCAAGAGGCTTCAAATCGTCAAGAACAGATTATCAAAATCAATCTTGACTCATCAACCGTACGCTCTTGATCCAGTCCGGAACACTCACCTCCCTCAACTGAACGTCCCTCTTCCTCTATGAGTTGTTGACTACATAATCGCAGCCCCTCTCTCCATGAACAATCCCTGTGCATACCATTCTCCCATTTTCGATTCACGAAGGTCTGATTTTTTCGGCAACCCAATACCTGACTCTCACCCCCGTTCTAATGCTAACCAATCTCACCTGGCCCATGTCGGAATCAGCAATTGATAGAGATGCTAACTTCTGAATCATTTTCTGCGACAATGACACCGACGATCATAAGAGTTAAATCACTCAACGTCGATATCAGGCAACCCAATCAATCCGAAATCGTAACCTTATCCCCTATTCTTCAATTCGTACATAAAGGGATCCTTGTCAAACTACGGCTTTCAATCATCTTATTTTAGTACACATGCTATAGTCGTTTAAAGACGGTCAACTCTTGATCATACCCGATTAATGACTCAGGTAACAATCGAAGCTTGATTACAAATGTATTATTGAAGTCAGACTATACTTAGGTTGAAACCGGGCTAAAAATTCGACCCAAGAACTTTACAAATCTGTGGCAATGTAAGCACACACAACCTGTTCGATGAAATGCCTGAAAGAGAGTTTTTCCAAAACTCCAACCGACTCTGATAGTTTTGTATTTCTTCCATTGTGATTCGCGTGGTTCATAAACCGCGTCGACAGTTCAAGATTTAACATGATGGTTTTGTCACTCCTCTCCAAAAAGACCGACTATGAACCCGAACTCATGAGGTTAAGATTTTATCTCCCTGTCTCGGTTACAACTCAATTTTTCCCATCTGATTACGGCCCCATCATCTAGAGTAATAACCCATGGTCACCCTCCAACTTCAACCTTTGAATAAGTTCCTGCATTTTAAACAAATTTGTTCCCAACTGAATACTAAGGTGACCTCTACCAGAAACACCCTCGCAAGAAACTGCTCTTTTCAACTCAACAAGATCGACTCACCTTAGCATCTCCTTCAACAACTTCACTCACACCGTTACCGTATATATAAAGAAAAGCAACAACTTTTCACTTGAGTTTACAAATTTGACTTCTGAATACCATAGTTTGTCGCATAATTCACCAACCAATCATCTTACTAAGAAACCGTCCCGATTCACAGCGCCAACGTGCAAATTACAAACCACGAAAGGTACAATCCTAAAAGCTATGCTTACAATTCCAATCAGCTTCAATCGGTATTTAGTAAAACAATATACACTGCAAGTGTGCAAACACACAAGACCGAAATACATACACCTCACTGTATACTTTAAGAAAATAAATCATCTATGTTTTGATAAACATCGACATATCATTTAGTGATCAACTCAACAACACATTAAATAAAGTTATCAAATCTTCATAAAAAAAAAAAAAGAAAAGAAAGAAAGAAAAAAGAAAACAAACAAAACAAACAAAACACAAAATATGTTTTTGCTAAACATCAAATATAATTCTACATTTTCCTAATAGTCAAAGCATTATATCGTTATGCGCTCCATCACCCTTATTTATGCAAACTATACAATTGTTTCGTATTTTAACACATGGTCAAAAATCAATTTTAACTAAACAGTTTGTGTAATTTTCATCGGTATCGAACATTCTATTTTAAAAATAGAAGCATACAATCTGACCGCATGACAAAAACAAGTGGAATATTACAATCATGGCACTCATTCTGGACAGTAGACTCTTTTGGTACAAAATAGTCACGATAATTATTTTCTCTAAAAAAAACGAGGAGGGAGGGTGAGATGCCATACATAGTTGACTTGTGGAAACCATGTACACGTTTTAGCAATTTAATTATATAACAAAATCTTGGTTTAGCTAGCCCATGACAACACACAGGGATGACAACTACATGCATATCTATTTTGACATTTATAATTCATTCTTTATTCTTTGTATGTGATATAAGTCTCGAAAACTTACTCCCATGCTGCTCATTTTGACATGTATAAATGAATGAGGCAAAAAAGTATGAGGCAACTCAGACACAACCATGCTACGAAATACTGCTCTCCTTTCAACACAGCGAGCAAGTTGACACCTACGATAAGGAGTAGAAGGAATGACACAACACACAATGCAAAAGCACTTTTGGGTGACAACTTACAAGGAAAAATCATATTGCACGTAATGACATATTCCTAAAATACAAATTTACTATGGTGGAAAAGAATCAAACGGCTACAACGCCTCTCTGCATCCCAGCAGCTCCGCTGCCTAGCTCTCCAGCAGCTCCAGCTGATAGTCACTGCCCAGCTCTCCAGCAGCTCCAACTGGTAGTCACTGCCCAGCGCTAGCCAGCAGTCGCGGCCCAGCTCCAGCGTTCTCCAGCAACTCCATCGCCAGTTCCAGGTGGTAGCCCGCGGCCAGCTTCAGCCAGTAGGCTCGTTGCCCGGCTCCAAATCCTCGTCTGACTTGCAATCCAAGAAAAAAGTTAATTTTCCCCATCATGCTCATCTGAAATTTGCTCTTCATTAAAATTTCAAATTCTTTGGTTAAGTTTGGGTCAGTGGATCCGAAGATGATATCGTCAACATAAACTTGAACCAACATTAAATGTGATCCAGTCTTCTTTCGAAAAAGTGTTGGATCCATTGATCCTTGCTTAAAATTTGATTGTTTCAAAAAAAATTTCAGCGTCTCAAAGCAAGCTCGAGGAGCTTGTTTTAAACCATAGACAGTCTTATCAAGAACATAGCAATGGTTAGGATGATATTTATAAATAAAACCAGGTGGTTGTTTAACAAAGACTGTTTCCTCGATATCTCCATTTAGAAAAGCACATTTGACATCCATTTGATAGACGTCGAAGTTTTGTGTGTGACATAAGCCAAAAAGATCTGAACAGATTCGAGTCTGGCAACAAGAACGAATGTTTTGATCTTCGTAATCAACCCTCCTGCTGACAATAGTCTTTAACAACCAGCCTAGCTTTATTTCTGACAACATTACCTTCAGTGTCAAGTTTATTACAGTAAACCCATTTAAGACCAACGATTGAAGCATTTTCTGGTTTTGGAATAAGTCTCCAGACTTTGTCTCTTTCAAACTCTTCCAACTCTATTTGCATTGCTTCAACCCAGTCTGGGTGAACAGAAGCATCCTTTGCGTTCTTGGGTTTAATTTTGGAAATAAAAACATTGAACATACACAACTTTGAAATTTTGTTTAAATTTTGTTGTTTTTGATTGAGTTGTGCACGTGTCATAACCCTGTCCAGAACATTTCGGATAACTTGTGATGGTGGATGATTATTCGTCCATTTTTTCAAAGGTGGAAAGTTCGGATCGAACTCAGGTGGTCCTTCGACATTGATTTCCTCTGTATCCGAAGGATAACCCGAAGTGGACGGAAAGTCATCGTTTATTAAATTTCTTACATCTGTTTGAGGTGTATTTAATTGTGAACAAAGAGGAGTAGAAGTTAGAAGTTGCTCCCCCTCAATTGTAGCGTCTGGGGAGTGATTTCTTCCAAGATCAGAAGAGATTGGCGTTGAAGCTTCTGGCTCCCCCTGTATCGTAGGATACAGGGACATGATGTGTGAGATTTCATGCGAAAGGGTGTTGAGATTTGAGTTGTGAAGCTCCCCCTCGAAACCAGAACTATATACTGATGCATTTGAAGACTCCCCCTCAACCGAAGAGGGTTTGTTGATACTGCTTAATGGAGAACTTTCAGGACTATCTGTGAATTTGGATAGTTCTGACACTTGATTGTTAGGTACATTAATTTCAGCATCCCCAGCTCTTGTAGGTGGATCGAAGAGAAGATGGAAGTCGACATTGAAGGAAAGTACTGGTATTGGATCCGAAGCATATTCTAAAAGATTGATGACATTGGGAAGACAGTTTGAGATTTCTTGATATAATAGTCACCAAACGAAAGATTGATAGTTTCTTCAAGTTTCCTGAATCTTTTATTCATGACTCTATATGCTTTTGAATTTGAAGAATATCCCAAGAATATGCCTTCATCACTTTTGTCATTAAATTTTGTTGTGAAAGTCCTAAGAGAGTTGTCCTAAGAGAGTTGGTGTGAAAGTCCACCAATATGCTTGTAATTTAGTTGTGTTTTGCGTTGTTTTATTTCTCGTTATTTGTACTATGTGTTGCCGGTCTAGCTCCTTGCTAGGCTTGGTTTTATATAATTTATTTGCCGTTTTAAAAAAATAGAGAAATTATAGTTTTTCTAATTGGTAAATGTTTTAAAATATTATTAATTTTATTAAATATTATGTATTTGAAGATGGATAGAAAAAAAATGTAGGAGGATATTTGATTTCTCTCTTTGTTAATTTATGTCTTTATTTTTTTTTAACTGCAAAAAGAAAAAAAAAAGGTAATCAAATAAATTTATAGCAACTTAAAACAATAATATTTGAACTTTTTTTTATCAATTTGTATGAGGAATTCGACTTATTATTAATTTCCACATGTTTAAACTTGTATAGTTTTAGTAACAAACTAATACATGTTTACGTAAAAATTTCATTAAGCCTTAAAATTAGTACGTAAACTCTTGCGTAAATATTCCCAATGGCCAATGTATTGGTGGTTTGGGACCAATTTCTAGAAGTTGCTCGAGGTAAAAATTTCATTAAGGCTTAAAAATACGCAAACTCAAACCAAGCTTATTATTTTCGATTTACTCTTGAAAAAATATATTTATGATAACCTTGTGTGTGTTTGCGGGTGCACGTGAATCTAGAACATTCTATTTATGGTAGGATACAATGCTGACTTTTCTTTTTAAAAGAGCGGCGAAGAAATAATAAATAAATATATACTTTCATGTTGACAGTTGACGAAGAAAAGCAGTTGGACAACTTCCTGCAATAAGCCAACTAATAAAATAAGGGTTATCCTATGGGTCCTCCTATTTGCACTACAAATTAGTGTGAAAACACAATCATGACAATCCTCAACACAATCAATTACATTAACAATCAATTACATTAAGGGTCCTTAACGTAATTGACAGAATATTTATTATTTAATATTGGATTGTTTGACTTTCTCCCCCCACTCCCCAATCCCCAACATCGAAAATTCGAGGAACAGTTAACAATTAAATCTTATTTTTTCTATTATTTTAATATGTAAAAATGTAAAACATTGATAGAATATTTATTATTTAAATATTATTGGATTGTGTTTTAGTTCTTTATATGTATTTTCACCAAAATGCTAAGTTCGATTTATTTTTTCTTTTTGTTATTTTATTGTATTTTATTTATTAAATATACGTATAAATTTATATTTTAGATATATCTTAGTTGTTTTTAGAAAGTTTAATTCGTATGATATGTTTTTTTTTATAATCTTTTTTATTAAACCTATTTTTTATTAATGTTTTAAAATTATTTCTAATATTTATGTAAAATATAGAATGTAAAACTATTCCCAATTTTTATGTAAAATATAAAATGTTCGTTTAATAAACACGAATGACAAGCTTATTCACTTACTTATGTTTATTAATGTTTATTAATATTTATTTGTTTAATCAGTCACGAATTATTTATATTCATTAGTTTATATTTATTCATTCGTTTATTTAATAAAAACAAACCATGAGCTTGTTGATTCATAATGTATTTTTATTCATATATGATTTACTCATTAATGATTATTCATATAAT
The DNA here is from genome assembly GCA_023525715.1 of Cichorium intybus. NCBI lineage: Eukaryota > Viridiplantae > Streptophyta > Magnoliopsida > Asterales > Asteraceae > Cichorium > Cichorium intybus. The sequence goes on along the minus strand of CM042016.1, from coordinate 54,085,739 downwards.
CATATATGAATATAAATATATAAATAATCACTAATGAATAGTAATACATGGTTGTGGTGGTCGGAATGATGATAGAGGGGTGGCGATGATGATGGTGATGGTGGTGGAGGTGTTAGTGAGGTGGCGGTGTTGATAGAGATGGAAGTGGCGCAGGGTGGTGACGAAGCTGGTGGTGGCGGTGGTCGAGGTGGTGGTGATAGTGATAGTGGTGGTGGAGTTAACGTTAGAAGTGGTGGTGGTTGGTGGTTATAGCGAGGTGGTAGAGTTGGCGGTGGCGATAGCGGCGGCGACGGTGGTAATAGTGGTGACGAAGGTGGTCTAGGTGGTAGGCGGTGGTAATAGTGGTGATCAATTTGTAGCTTTTCAGAAACGTTAGTGACCAAAACCCTGAATTTCCAATAATTAGTCACAAAGTGAAATATTTGGCAAACTTCAGGGACCAAAACTGTAAATTTGTCTAAATAATAATATATTTATTTTATCGTTAGAACGTAAACGCTCCGGCAGCGTCGAAGCACAAGAACAACATGAAAAATATATTTTGTCGGTGATAACTCCGTACTCGACTGTAAGAAGTTATCAATGGAGGTCTGTATGCATGTATCACAAAATGAACTTCTTCCTCTACGTGTAGTGGTTTAAGTCCTTTTCTTTGAGCAAGCTCAGGCAGCCATGGCTGGCGGTCAGCTGACCGACCTGCCCAACAACATCAAAGCTTTGTTAGCTGCCCAAGATGATGTAGCATCAAGGCCACCAAGCACCGATAGAAGCATGGTATAACGAGAAGATCAATGGAGTGTTTCGGATCTCAAATCACCAAAATCGAGTCTTTCAACTTTAAGAATGAAGTTAGCTGAAGATGATGATTTGGGTGAAAATTTTCAGGGTAACTCCTCAAAAGTGAATCAACTTTGTTCACTTCCTAACCGCCCTAAACGGATGTTTAGTAAGTTATGGTCATCCAACAAAAGCGCAAGTGAAAAACGTTAAAAATTTTCCATGTGGGTAAATCACTATTTTATTTATTCATATTTCTAAAATGTCTTGTAATCTTTAGGGAACAGAAATTGTGAATTGTTGGTGTAATCTATGGTAATAAATAAGAAAAAAAAGAATGGGAATTTTCTTGAAATCAGGTGTAATTTTCAAGATTCTTGTATAAAGCATCAAACATTAGATATCCATGATGGGGGACATGGGTAAATCTTTATTTTATTTTATTCATCTTTCTAAATGTCTTGTACTCTTTAGAGAATTGAAATTGTGAATTGTTGGAAGTATGGTGTTAAAAAATGAAAAATGGATAGTACATTGATGTAATACATATAAATGAAAGTGCCCTAATTTTTGTTTCTTAGGGTGTTAATATTGAAATGTTGTTTTAATCACTTATATAGTCAAGGCAATAGGATGGGAGGCGGGGTCGCTGATGTGGCGTATACGGTACCAGGGGGAACATCGCCCAGCCCACTCGGTACCACAGAAAAGAAAGTCGCAGCAGGGTATTTCTTTTGATTCATAGTGGACACTAAGAAGGCAAAAAGCCCGACAACATTGAAAAGCAATGCGGCTTTGTCACTCATGGGTACTATTTCTAGCAGCCTGGTTTAGTTAGATTTTCACTGATTTTGTTTTTGTTTTGGTGTTGCATTGAGACCAGAAAGTCCCGTATATGGCTTATCTGATTAAGCCATTTAAGAAATTAAATAAAAATCATTTTTTCTTTATTCCTCATTGACCGTAAATTTCAAGCAATCTGTAGTATGTCGTTCCTTTTCAATTAAGATCAAAAACCCCATATATGGGTTATCAAATTAAATCATTTAAAAAAATTAAAAAAACGCCTTTATTCCCATTTTCTTTGCTATTTCTTGAATTACTTCTATATTTTATATACTCATGTACTTAAATTGACTCGGACCCAATCACAAGTCAAAATCACACTTACATGGATGTTATATAAAGTGCGTTGTTATTATTATTAAGATATTGTAAGTACGTTGATACAACTATGTTTTCCTTTTGTGTTTTAGCAAGTGTTGAATGCATGACAAGGGAAGATATAATGGAAGCTATAGGAAAGGCAAGTATTATAATTAGAGAAATAGAAACAAGACCTTCTATCTTAATGAATAACTCAAGATATGTATATTGGTTTTGGTAACTTGGTTTTTTATCCTCAACCCATACATGGTTTTAGTATGAACACTAACCGACATTGTACTTTATAACAGTTGTGAGTATTAGAAATTAACTTTTAAGCTAATTAGGTAAATAATGAAAACATTATGAAATTTATGAAGCGAACACAATTAAAGAGCATTTTTCATATAAATATAAGTGATTCTAATGATATGTTGACCATTGTAGACCTCGATTAAGTTTTTGGTCAAGGATCTACTCAAGAGCACCAAAACTCAATAAATACTCCAAGATGGAACACATAAGGTGAATTAATAAAAAGCTGGTGCATCCAACGATATGATTGTTTTTGTAATTTTTGGTCCATGGATCAATGGAAAGCAGTTGCGTCCAACGTATGGTTGTTTTGTAATTTTTGGTCCATCAAATGTTAATATTTAATAATTATACATCATGATATTTATCATTGGTCATGGATTAAAAAACATTCCTTAAATTTACAAATTGTTTCTTACGTTAATTGTACATAACGATAATACACTTACCAACGTCCATCCATTTATATATATAAAGATTGTTCGCAAATTTATAATCAAAAATGATTTTTATCATTCAATTTATTTTAATTTTTCAACCGTGTAATACACGGGTTTATAACCTAGTGTGTGTGTGTATATATATATATATATATATATATATATATATATATATATATATATATATATATATATATATATATATATATATATATATATATATAAGAAACAACTCAATTTACAAAAAATAATAAATGAAAATATAATACATGGTGGTGTACATAACTAAAATCCAGAAAATAATATGACATTAATAAATTAGATTAAATAAATAAATCACATCAATCACACAAATTCCATTATTACCTAATCATAAATTAGTGCATATAAAATTTTTTAGTACGGATAAAATTACTGAAATTTTTGGGGTGATCTTAAATAAACCCCCTCCATGTGTGTAGGTGAGTGTGTTGTATGTGTTGACCTCCACATACACATGTCACATCATGAAGAGTTTTTTTTACCAATAACCTATTTTTTTCGCTCATCACCGTACCCTTCGTTCGACCCCCATCCTAAATAGATCGAGGTGACACATAAGGTGAGTAGCATTTTCATGTCATAACAATTCATCTTTTAGCATAATTGGAAATAAGTTGAGTTGGTTTAACCTGCAAGCATTTTTATTTTTATTTTTTAATAAATTACTAATGCACTAAACCAACCCACAAAAGATATATTGATATTCTTACTGGATACATCGATCTATCAGGTCGTATGCATTACGGATACATTTTGGATAACTTTTGACGCATTTGGCTTGTTCTAAGCCTTTTATTTTCTTCATTAAAGACAAAAAATATTACTTAAATCAACTCGTTTATTTATAATTTTTTAAATCATCTCTACTAAATGTGATTTAATGATTGTATTATTATTAATATATACAATTGTTGCTTTTTAAAATTCCTAACAATTGAGATTTTAATAACGATGTATATCGTGAAAATAGAATCGATGCGCAGTCAAATTTGAATCAAAGTTACAAAAATGGTCCGTAAATTCTTCTTTCTTATTTACAATCATCAGCCACTCAGCTACCTCATTTCTTTTATTTGTTTGTTTTTGAAAGTTATGGCTTTAACCTTTAAAGTTTCATAAGTTCTATGAATTTATAAACTTATTTAAGGTTTTTTTTTTTTTTTTTTTTTTTTTTTTTAGTTTTGACGGTGAATACCTTTTATTTGATTGTTTGACGTTATATCATTTACGAATTAAATGGGTAACGAATTTTTTTTTATATTTATGTAATCATATTTTTTTACATCTTTGACTAGTTTTTGTTTGACATGTTTATAATAAGGTAATATTATCTATAAGTACCGGTAATATTATGTTATTATAAACAGGTCAAACAATTATACTAGTCAAATATGTAAGAAAAAAACATTGTTACCTAAACATCTACGAAAAATACATGGTTACCTAAATTCAGATAGATGAATAAAACTCTTTAATTGTTTTTATGCTTTTAAATACTTCTATAATATAATTTTTATTAAATCTTAACGCAAATATAAATAATTTCGTCGGACAATGAGCATTAAATGCACACAAAGAAAAAGTGCACACAAAGAAAAAGTGCACACAAAGAAATCTATTCAGCGGGCGAGCAAAAATATACCGAAAGTCAAATCTTATTTTATTGGTCGGTGCATATAATGCAAAGGTTAACCTAGAAGTATGCGGTCCGAGTAACGAGAATGAACAGGAAGCCATGCGGTCGAGCAATAACAAAAGAGAAAGGGTATTCGACTGAGTGAAAATAATATGCGATCGAGCGAGAGTGTACCGGAGCCAAGAAATTCAGGAGTGCATACCTGCGAATGAGGATCCGAACTTGAGAGGATCCGAAATTCCAACGGTTCAGAAATTACGGTTCAGAAAATACGTTTCAGAAATTGCGGTTCAGAAATTACAGTTCAGAAAATGCGGGTGCCGGTTCAGAAATACGGATCAGAAATGTCAAATTGCTGATCCGTTCAGCAACGAAAGTACACAGCGGGTGAAGACCTGGAAGTTCAAGACTTAGGGGATGTTTGTTTTTTCTGAAAAGCACTTCTAAGCTCTTTTGTCTGCAGGCTCGCAGACGCGCGCAGACATTTTCATTAGCAGACCGTTTGTTTTTTCGCAGCCCGCAGACCTAAAAAGGTCTGCGTGTCCTCTTTTCCTAGAAGACAATGACTTACCGCTTTTCACCTCTTCAGACCTCTTCCAAAAGAAAAAAAAGGAGAATACGCGTTTTTGGAGTGTGCCCTAAAGTCATCAGTCTTCCTTCCGGCTCTGCTCTCTCCCTCCCGTTCCCGATTACCGTCGTTGCTTCCTCTCTCCGACGTAGCCATCTTCTTCCCATCTTCTTCCTTACGCGACATCGGTATCCTCCTCCGTCGCTGAAATCGTTCTCCCATCCGGTGCGCCGCCGCCGTTTCTTTCCTCCTCCCTCCGGCGCACCTCTGCGAATTCCTTCTTCCTCCTCCGGCGTGTTCAATCGAAATCTGCACAGCGGTTCGATCGATTGCTTGTAGTGACGTGTTCAATCGAACTCAATGAAGAAAATTGCGAGTTCAAACATGCATACGCATCTGAAATCCACACCATCACAGAGGGTTCATTCACGTTCAGGTTCCATTCGAATTCAGTTCAATTTCAGTTTGTGATTAAGAGTTGCGCTTTTAAATTGAGTTTGTAAGGCTTCCAATTTCAGGTTGAGTTCCGATTTTCAATTGGTATGCTGAATTCTGTTTGCGACTTGTGTGCTTCAATTGTGTTCACGACTTGTGTTTGTATTTATATATGTAGTTGAAGCTTGTATATCCGTGATGTGTTTGTATTTATATATGTAGTTGAAGTTTGTATATATTTGTGTGTTTGTACATATGAAGTTGAATTTGATCGGATGTGTTTGTGATATATTGCTGTTTTCTCATGTTTATTTGTTGAAAGCTCTTATGTTTAACAAATTCAGATTATTTTACAGTTTGCAGACTTTAAAAAACAAACAGTCTTCTCTTTGCAGACTGCAGACATTTGGTCCGCCTCTTCTGCTACAGATGTCTGCAGATGTGGTCCGCAGACTGCAGACCTTTTACCTCTTCAAAAACAAACAGCACCTTAGATTATTTAGGCTAATTGTATTTTTGTAATAGTTTTAATATATCTTCTCATCCTATAAATAGGAGGCTTGGGTCATGAGTTTTAGCGTGAGATCCTAATGAGATTGTGAGGAACTATCATTCCAATGTATTATAAAATAATTGGAGGAGGGGCTGGAGAATTCTCTCCAGCCACCTCAAGAACATCAAGAACATTCTCACATCTCTTCCTCTTTCTAGATCTCCAAATCTCTTCTTCTAACTTCTTTTCTATCTTATCTCTTCTCTTCTATTCTAGATCTCTATATCTTTCCTTCTATCCTTCTATTTTTCTATCTTTCTATCTTTTCTATCTTTTCTATCTATTCTTCCCTCCTAGATCTTTATGTAATTTAACTTAGATTAAAAATTGTGTTTGAGCTTAACTTCAAATATGTAACACATTTCTTATTATTAATGAAAAATACGAATTACATTATATCGTTTAATTATTGTCTTTTAATTTCGCACTTGTTCTTTATGATTTATTTAATATTCCACAACTTTACGTTTCACGTCATTTATATTTTCCGCAACATTCCTTTACATGTTCGCGCTTAATTTATCTATATATCATCATTTATTGTTGAGCGAAAGATCCATTCTAAGTATTCAATATTTTTTATTCCGCAATCTACTTAGAATAAAATGGCGACAACAGTAATATTATTCCACAATTTTTTAATCATTTTGCCTATAATCGTTTTTACATGTTTAAGACCATTTAAAAATTTAACTCTTTTTCAAATAAGTCATTTTCCATGTTTTCAATTGTCATTAGTTGTACACAACACGTGATAACGCATCTAGATATTGATATAATTTGAAAATGATGTAAATTTCAATCAAGAGGCTAATTTCTAAAAAAAATAAAATACAATAATTAACAAAAATAGGCATTTTAGATATATAATAAATGGGTAACGAACTTTGTTTTTGTCCATGTTTGGATAACCATGTTTTTTACGTACATGTTTGACCAATATACTTGTTTGACTTATTCATAATATTATAAACATGTCAAACAAGTATACTGGTCAAAACTCAAATATGTACACAAAAAAGACATAATTACCTAAATATAGACAAAAATAAAAGTTCAGTGCCCATTTAGTTTGTTACCAAATGATCTCTAACTAAACGAAATTACGGCAACATATTATTTTAAATATTATAAAATTATTATTTTAAATCATAAGTAATTATTGTGTATAATTAAATAAACTCATCTTGCTAAACATTATTTATAATTTTGTTTTTTTATGTTTTTTAAAAAAATTAATATTTTTCAACCTGTTTTACGGCTTTATTTTTTGTGAATGCATCTATGTAAAAAAAAGTTGTGTAAGTGTTTTTTATATTTAATAACGTTTTTATATTTTGGTTTCCATGTATAAATGTTTTTTGATTTTGAAATGTTTGTTTGTTTTGTAATAACATTACATCTCGGCTGTAACACGCAATCTAAGGGGAGTTTGTTTTTTCTTAGAAGCTCTTTTTATCCACTTTTGTCTGCAAACGGGCAGACATTTTATTTGCAGCTTGTTTGTTTTTTAGAATATTGCAGACCTAAAAAGGTCTACGCTTCCTAAATATAATATTTTATATATCAACAATATTGATTGATACTACGATAATATTCGATACTTAATAAATCATTACAAATTATAATCGACGAATTAATAACAGAAAAGTTTGTGCTAATTAGCGACGGAATAGAGACGAATACCGACGAATTAGCAATGGGGTCGTGCAACATGATTTAAGAGGGTTTTTCTCATTTTCATTTTTTTATTTTACAATTATATATATATATATATATATATATATATATATATATATATATATATATATATATATATATATATATATATATATATATATATATATATATATATATATATATATATATATATATATATATAAGTTCAATATAGAACCAAAATAAAACAAGGAACCAATGAACCAATCGTGAACATCGGAATTCAAATGATCGACGGCCGAATATAAGGTTGCAAATTTTTTAATTGAACGCGCATGTAGCGGATAATTCCAAAAAACCTACTTCGTTTTTTATTTATTTTTTATTTTTAGAGCTTATTTTTAACGAAATAAAAAATCGAATATATCAAAATTCATAATTTTTTATTCTCTTTCAATAGATATCCATATCAATATAGTAAAAACGAAAAAAAATTCAAAAATCTTGTTCAGATTCACAACACTTAATCACTGTGAATCTGAACTATAACAAGTTTTATAGAAGATTATTCACATGTGAATAATCATTGAAATTATTTTTTTCAACAATCATTGATCATTTAATAACAACTTATGTGAATTTAAATAAACTTTTAGATTCAGACGTGAATCTCACTAAATTTTCATATTGAATTTAAGTAAATTCGTTTATACTCTTTACAATGTCAACATTTTGTAATATACAATTGAATTAATTAAGATTCACAAATTAATTTAGTTAAACTTATACACGAATGAACACAAAACTGCTGAAAAAATGGGGTACAATTATCATTTTTATATGTGAATTAATATATCTAAAACTAGATGCACATTATATCTAATCTTTTGATCATACACAAATGAATAATATTAATTTGCTTAAAATTCACATGTGAATGATAAAAAAATATTGAAAAAGTCAGGTACAATTACCATTTATATGTGAATTAACATGTATAAAACAAAAAGCAGTTAAAATTCGCACTGTAAATATAAACTGTATTAAATTTGTATGGAAGATATTTCATATATAAATGATCAATGAATTCATTTTTTCAATAATTTTTAACCATTTAATAACAACTTGTGTAAATTTAAAAATATTTTTAAATTCAGATGTGATTTCAAGAAAAATCACTTATGTTTTTACTAGTTCAATGTTTTAATATCATATACAATTGAAATAACTGAGATTTTTAAATAATTTACTTAAAATTCACATGTGATTGGTAAAGAATTATTAAAAAAATTGGATAGATTTATCATTTAGATGTGAATAAATATATTTAAAATAATGCAGTTCAGTTTAGGTTCACAATGTGAATATGGACAAACTTGAAGTAAAAACAAAAATTTATATCAATATGGATCTCTATTTATAGAGGATGAAAAATTATGAATTTTGGTATAATTAGTTTTTATTTTCGAAAAAAGAAAAAGCTTAAAAATTAAACAAACATAAGAAACGAAGTGGTTTTTTTGCTATGATCCGCTACATGCGCGTCCAATTAAGAATTTTACATCCTTATCGCTGACCGTCGATATTTTGCATTCTGGCCGTAGGATTGGTTCCTTGGTTCCTTGTTTAATTTTGGTTCTCTATTGAACCTAACAAGGAACCAAGAAGTCAATCGTGAGCGTCGGAATTCAAATGATCGACGGCCGAATACAAGGTTGTAAATTTGTTAATTGAACGCACATGTAGCGGATAATTCCAAAAAACCCACTTCGTTATTTATTTATTTTTTATTTTTAAAACTTATTTTTTATCGAAATAAAAAATCGAATATATCAAAATTCATAATTTTTTATTCTCTTTCAATAGACATCCATATCAATATAGTAAAAACAAAAAACAAATTTAAAAATCTTATTCAGATTTACAACACTTAATCAATGTGAATCTGAACTATAACAAGTTTTATAGAAGATTATTCACATGTGAATTCACATGTGAATGATCATTGAAATTATTTTTTTCAACAATCATTGATCATTCAATAACAACTTATATGAATTTAAATAAACTTTTAGATTCAGACGTGAATCTCACTAAAATTTCATATTGAATTTAAGTAAATTCGTTTATTTTCTTTACAATTTCAACATTTTGATAATATACAATTGAATTAAGTAAGATTCACAAATTAATTTATTTAAACTTAGGCGAATGAACAAAAAATTGCTGAAAAAATAGGGTACAATTATCATTTATATGTGAATTAATATATCTAAAACTAGATGCACACTATTTTTAACCTTTTGATCACAGACAAAAGAATTAATTTAGATTCACAAAGTAATTTGCTTAAAATTTACATGTGGATGATAAAAAATTGTTGAAAATGCCAATACAAGTACCATTTATACGTGAATTAACATGTTTAAAACAAAAAAAAACAGTTAAAATTCACAATATAAATATAAACTGTAGTAAATTTGTATGGAAGATAATTCACATGTAAATAGTCATTGAATTCAATTTTCTTTAATAATTGTAAATCATTCAATAACAACTCATGTAAATTTAAAAATATTCTTAGATTCAGATGTAAATTCAAGAAAAATCACTTATATTTTTAATATTTCAACAATTTGATGTCATATACAATTGAATTAAGTGAAATTCAAAATGATTTCCTAAAAATTCACATGTGATTGGTCAAAAATTATGGAATAAATTGAATAGAATTGTCATTTATATGTGAAGAAATATATCTAAAACAATACAGTTCAGTTCAGATTCGCATGGAGAATTTGGACGAACTTGAAGTATAAAAAAACAAAAAAAATTGTATATCAATATGGATGTCTATTTAAAGATGATGAAAAATTATGAATTTTGGTATTTTTAGTTTTTTTTTTCGAAAAAAGAATAAGGTTAAAAATTAAAAAAACATAAAAAACGAAGTGGGTTTTTTGCTATAATCATCCACATTGACGTCTAACTAGTAAATGTACATCATTTTTATGGCCGTAGATCTTTTGCATTTCGACCACACGATTGGTTCCTTGGTTCTTTGTTTTAAATTGGTTCTCTATTGAACACAACCATATATATATATATATATATATATATATATATATATATATATATATATATATATATATATATATATATATATATATATATATATATATATATATATATATATATATATATATATATATATATATATATATATATATATATATATATATATATATATATATATGGTTAGGTTCTTTTAAGAACTAAAATATTCATGAGATCTTGAAAACTTAATGCCATCGATTAGATTCTTATCCAAATCAAAAAGGGCTTGATTGTCATTTTATAAATCTAATTTAATTTTGATTTTTTTATTTTTGGCAACAGAATATCAATTCCTAAAAATAAGCACAATCAATTTCAAATTTCAAATTTAAAAAACTTTATGATTTTCGTTTTTTTTAATATGAGAATTTTTGAAATTTGAAAAAAACATAAAAATTCTTAAGTTATTTTTTTAAATTCGAAATTAAAAAAAACATATTAGTGTATTTGCATTTGTATATATGCATACTCGTAGATACATATTTGCATATTTTCACAATTTATATTTTCACAATTCGTATATAAATATTCGTATTTTTAATATCTAAATGTAAAAATGAATAACTCATTTTATTATAAACAATAATATACAACTGTTTTTAACGATAAATACATAAAATTTAAAAAGTAGAACGAAAAATAATGAACGTTACATACAAAAAATATATAAAATACAACGAAATTTCATAATGTATTCATTCCTCAAATTTTCAATTTTCATTTCTTCAATTTGCTCGATAACTTCTCCAAAATCTGCAATAACATTAATAAAAATTAATATACATGTATATTCAAAATCATTAAAATAAATACATACATGCTGTAAGAACCCGCGAAAAAGTCAAAAAGGGTAAAACTGTCTTTTGTCGTAATGTACGACTATTATGTGTAATAATATGTGTTTTTAAAATAATAATACAAGAAATAAATGTTTATATGAAATTTGGAGTTTTACCGCGTGAATAGTGAAATTTGACCAAAAAGGGCAAAATGGTCATTTGACATGAAAATGACCAAATTGTCAAGAAAATTTCAAGTTAGAAGTTAATGGAACTTTGGTTGCAAAGTTATGGGTCTTAGGACCATTTTTGAAGAAAAGTTTGAAAACTAGGGACCTAAATGTAAAGTTCTTATAAAAACTAAATATATATATATTATAAGATAAATATCCTCTCATAATCAAGAATCCAGAAGATACGGGAGAGAGCTAGAGAGAGCAAGAGGGAAGAAGGATTACATGAACTTCAAGCAAGGAATTGAAGATTGGAATTGGTGATTCCTAAGGTTAGTAATTGGAGTTTCTATCCAAGCTCTTGTGTGTTCTTGATGGGTTTTCATGGAGAGGACTGAAATTTGTAATTTCAGTCATAATCCATGAAGTACATATGATTTCTGGGCTTAAAACATGTCTAGGTAGTAAGAACAAATGTTAAAAATAGCAAAGTAGGTTGCTATTGTTGAGAAACTTGAATGTTGATCAAGAACCCTAAATCACGAATTGGTGTGATTAAGGTGTTTCTAATAGCTTAAAACCTGTGATTAGTCAAGGGTTTTAGTCCTAGAACAAACCCCATACGATTAAGCACTGAAATAAGTGCTTAATGGGTGAAAACTGCGTGCTACAGTGCACAAATCGCGACTGAACAGGCTACTGCCCAGGCGCCAGGCGCAGTGCGCCCAGGACCAGGGCGGGGTGCGCCCAGGCGCAGTGCGCCCCTAGCCAGGCGCAGTGCGCCTTCAGTCAGGAGCCAGACAGGGACCAAAAATGTTAAAATTTTCAAATAACTCAAACGCTAGAAACCATAGCTAGACATGTCCGATTGACCTGAAATTTTAGACATAACCCTAACATGGTATAAGAACATGTCGGGAATGGTCAAATTCGTAATTTGACCTTGCGGAAAAGTCACTGTAGCGGCAGAGGCTAAAATTACTATTCATGCCCATGATTTTTAGAATTTGAGCTAGACTTGTCCAATGAACTCCAAATTTGAAACACAAGTCTAATATAGTCAAAGATTTCATGGAAAAGAGTCGGAACTGAAATACGACCCCTCGGGGTACTGTAGCAATATACGCGTATTTCGGAGAAAAGTTATAAAACGAGTTTATTGAAGGTTATACATTTATTATAACCTAGAGTTGAGACGTATGAGACATTAGAACTATAAAGTTAATTATATTATGTATTTATATATATAATACATGTATAGGTGGTGCTTCAAACGTTGTGGAGCACGGGAAAGGAAAAAGGAATACGAGAAGCTTAGAGACTTGTAACAACGTCAAGGTGAGTATATGAGGATTTCTATAGTACATAGAAAAGTTATGATATTCAGAAAATAAGATTTTTAGTTATCTAAAGTATTGACGTGTGGAAACAGTTTTGAAAGTAACTCTTTATATATATGAGCTAAGTGTTTTAAACAGATTTTAAAGAAGTTTAGTTATAAAGTTATTTTGAAAGAAGCTTCACAAGTGTGATAAAGATGTTGAAGCTAATTTGAAAGTATTTTGATTATAAATTAAAAGAGTTTATGAGTTTGAGTTTAAAATAAATTGTGTCCCACTTTGACCAATTCAAGAAGCAAAGTAAAGAAAGTAACAAGATAAGAAGTAAGAGCCAGTTGAGTAAGAGCTAGTTGTCCGGACTAGGATCACCCACATAATCGGGGGATCAGAAGACACTACTGGGATGGTACCTCCCGTCGCGAAGTAGTTGTCTAGCTTAGCATACCCTTGTGCTTGAATTTGTTCCAAGTCACAAAGGGGAGATAGAATGAGCAAACCGAGTGGGCAGATCTGTTCTGTCCCGCGAGGGGAGCTAGTTGAATGAATTAATTAACTTAATTCATAAGTTTCAGCTGGTCACGAGAAAATGAGAAAGAAAGTAGTTTTATAAAAGAAAGTCTTTTTAGAGTTTGATAGTAAAGAAGAAAAAGTTATTTTGAGATTTATGAAATAAATCAATTTTTAGCAATATACTTTTGATATTTCAAGTTTTGATTAGATAAGTTTTGGGTCTAAACCCATATTACTCACGAGACTTTATGTCTCACGTATACTATGTTTTTGAAATGCTATGTACTTAGGTGAACGGAACGAAGATTGAAGTTGGGACCGATTGATACAATGTAAGTTTAAATTATGGTTATTGGTATTGAGTCTGTAATACCCCTCGAGTTTAAGTTTGTAAAAATAAATCAAAAATTTAGTGGCTGTTTCATAGTCACAAGTTGTAAAATGTGTTTGGAAACTGTATTTTTATATTAAATATGGTATGAGAAAAGGGGTGTTACAGTTTTGGTATCAGAGCCATAGTTTAAGCGAACTAGGTGTCAGTATTTGAACCTAGACTTAAACTGTGTAGGAGATTAGAGCACCTATTTGGGAATGATGTAGGGAAAAAGTAGAAATGGGAGTAAAATCACAACAGTGGAACATGAGTCTTAGTGGTAAAACTGGAATCAAATGTGTATAGGTGGTTATAATAATATGGGCCCGTACTATCATAATCACAGGATATACATTTGAGTCTGGTGGAACCACACAGGAATCATGTGAAGCTGTAAGAGATAAGTGTAAGAGGTTTGAGGGATATAGATTCAGTATACCTATGGAAGAATATCCAGTATGACTGGAAATAATACAGTATAAAAGAAAAAAAAAGTGTTAACGACAAGATAGCAAATATCAAATACATAAGGAAAAATCCCATACTCTATATAAGTCAGTATAAAGTATATGTAATAAGACATAAGAAAATACGAGTAAAGAGCTCTAAAAATAAGATGATGAGGATGCTAAAGTAATGAAAGAGAAAAGTTTGAATTTGTGGTTGTGATAACCACAGTATAATATGTGAAATAATGTAAATTATGACAGAAATCAATAAAAGAGATATGGCTAAAATGTGTAAATGTATTGAAAGTGTTAATAGAAGTAATAAAGTGTATAGTACATTTATAAAATAAAGAGTATAACTGAGTATTTCAGTTGTCTAACAGAATGAATTATGATTATGGACTAAAAATATAATAAGAGCAATGTCACTATGGTGACCAAAGAAAGAAAGATTGAAAAAAAAATGTGAGTATAGATATATGAATGAAATTCATATAAGAAAGAAGAATGAAAACATATAAGTAAAAAGAGTAAAAGAAGTGAGTTGGATAAACCCAATTGAATTATAAATATTATGAAGTAGTATGATGTGTTGTTCATGGACAACCAAGAAATGAAAGTGTGTATATAAAAGTTGTGAGCATATAAAATAGTATAAAAATGAAAGCAAAATACTTAATCAAGTATTAGAAGAGGAATCCAAGACAGAAATGAAAATACAAGAAATGGGAAGTTATGACTTCCAAACTTGAAAGTAATGTGACTAATACAGATATCTAATAATTGAAGTAAATAACTAAGTCTGAAATAAATTATAGTGAGTAATAAAAACAAGGTAAGTTATCTGAATGAGAAAGTAATAAAATTTGTTAAAAAAAAAAAGAAAAGAAAACTCTGAGTATGATGCATTTTTATAATGCAAGAGAATGAGTTGAGATTGAGTGTCTAATCAAGTGTTGGGCGAAAAGTTAAAGATTAGACAGATAATGATGATATAGAGAAGAATATAAAGATAGATATCAAAGAAATGGTCGCTTGAAATCAGATCTAGTGACTATATAAAGTATGAATAAGAAGAATTGAGAATGATAAAAGTATAACTGAAAGAATGTGAGAAAAATGACTGAGAGTCAAATATGAAATAAGAATTAAAATAAAGAGACAACTTCTAAGAGGAAGAGACGAGTAAAAGTAGCTAAAGAATAGAGAAATGGTCTATATATGACTAGTAACTATAAAAAGAAAATGTATAGTGTGTATCGCTTTAAGATATATAAAAGTAAAGAGAGTAAAGAAATGACATTTAAATAAAAAGAACAATGCAATGTGTTGGGCATATAGCCTTATGACACATAGAGAGAAGTGGTAAAAAGAATAATAAAATAAATTCGAGGTATTAAACCTAACAAGTTATAAGTAAAAAGATATGAGATATAAAGACTAATTATATAAAAAATTTTTTTGAGGTAATCTATGTGATTATGAAAGTAGTGTATGTTTAATACATATAGTGAGACATAAATATTAATTTTTATTGATATATGATTACAGTGCAGTCAAGATAAAAAAAGAAAAGTAAAAGTTATGTTGGCATTAGCCATGGCAAGTAAAGGGTAAACAAGAGATAGAGTGCTATATTGAGTGTCAGTGTGAGATATAAGAACTAATATATATATATATATATATATATATATATATAAATATATATATATATATATATATATATATATATATATATATATATATATATATATATATATATATATATATATATATATATATATATATATACGAAAACATAAGTAATAAGATAAGAATGGTACATGGGGTACCTAAGAAGATAAGAAGTGTATTTATAAGAGTACAGTAAGAAAGCTGAGACATGAAAAGGTATAATTATAATAGAAAGTATAATGAGTAAAAGAGATTAAAATCTTCTAAATGAAAAAAAATGGAAGAGGTATTTAGATCGTTAATATGTCGAACGATAGAAATAATATAAGTGAAAAGTAATACTAGACATGTATTTGTAAAAAGTAATACATGCAAGTAACAAGATGATAAGGTAATAACCTTATGAGAATATAAGAAAACTAATAGTAAAGACACAGAAAAAAAAGAGAGAAAGAATAGAAAATTCTTTGAAAGTGAAAGATGAAAGAAACAAGAATAACGATTGACTTTTGAAAAGTCAATTCCTCTAGTATATGTAGATATACGAAGTTGTAAAACTTCTAAAGAAATGTATAAAGATGAAGTGGGTAGATGTCATGTAAATATACATGTAAATAAATAAATAAATAAATATACATATATATATATATATATATATATATATATATATATATATATATATATATATATATATATATATATATATATATATATATATATATATATATATATATATATATATATATGAGACCGGAGTCTAATGACAAGAAAGAAGTAGTTAGAAATGTAGATTGACTATTGGAGAGTCAATTTTCTATACTAAAATATGAAGTGAAAGAGAGCTTCTAAAATAAAGAGAGAAAGTAAATTTAAAATATGAAATTTACTTAAGTAAGAAAAAGAAGTAAAAGCTTTTATTACATTAAAAGAGAAGTCGAGTAATGCGTCTGTCCTTATATTACTAGATGGGACAAAAGATTTTGAAGTATACAGCAATGCCTCACCTAGAGGGCTTAGCTGTGTGTAGATGCAGAGGAATAAGAGTATAGTATATGTTCCCATATAGTTAAAAGCCCTAGAAACAAAATATATTATCTATGATATAGAGTTAGTAGCGATAGTATTTGCCTTGACAATATTGGAGGCACTACCTGTATGGAACAACGCGCAAGCTATTCATTGATCATAAGAGTTTGCCGTATGGGTTCACTCAAATAGAGTTGAACATAAGACAGAACAGATAGTTAGAGCCGATCAGTGATTATGTTTGCGAGATTGTATACCATTCAGGCAAGCAAGTGTAGTAGCAGATGCATTGAGTAGAAAAGTTCCAGAGAAAAGAATCAATGCAAGATTTATACGTATAGAACTAGTGTCCAGTATTATAGAACAGATTAAAGCAGTCCAACAAAAATGTTGGAAAAAGCATAGACTTGAAAGATGAGAAACGAGGAAGACATGCAGTTTGAGATAAGTAGATAAGAGTTAAAGACCTCTAGGACCCGTTCTTGGGTGCCGAAAGCAGGAGATTTGAGAAATGTGATTTTAGAAGAGTCATATAAGTCTAAGTGTAAAGTTGAGGAAAGTACATCTTCAAGTATGCCATCTGTGCACAAGTCAAGGCGGAACATCAGGTCCTGCATGGAGACGTTCAGTCCTTGCACATTCCAGCCGAAAAGTGGAAAGATGTAACCATGGACTTTATTGTTGGGTTACCGAGAACGAGAAGAGGTTATGATAGTATGTGGGTCATAGTGAACCGGTTGACCAAGAGTGCACTATTAAAGAAACTACTCCCTTGGAGCAGTTAGCCCAGTTGTATACAGATGAAATGTTAAGAAGATATGGTGCACCGTTGTCCATCGTGTCAGACAGAGACCCTAGATTTACATCTAACTTTTGGAAAGCTTTATAAGATAAAATGGGGACGAGAATTCAGCTAAATACAGCGTATCATCCACAAACGGATAGTCAGAGTGAACGAACAATCCCTACATTAGAATACATGCTAAGATCATGTGTGATGGATTTTGGAGGAAGTTGGGATGAACACCTGCCATTAGTGGAGTTTGCATACAATAACAGCTACTATTTTAGCATTAAAATGCCACCTTTTGAGGCATTGTATGGTAGAAAGTGTAGAACTTCTTTATGCTGGTTAAAGGCAGGTGAGATGAAGCTTACAGGGCCAGAAATTGTTAGAGTGACTAATGAGAAGATCGGAATAATTCAAGTCAACATGAAAGCAGCATAAGACCGACAGAAAAGTTACTCCAATTTGAAGAAAAGATCGTACGACTTGCAAGAAGGTAACTTAGTGACGATAAAAGTGTCGCCATGGAAAGAAGTGGTCAGATTTAGCAAGAGAGGAAATCGGAGTCCAAGGTACATTGGACCTTTTAGAATTCTGAAGAGAGTTGGGGTTACAGGCATTCAAGCTAGAGTTACCACCCGAACCTAGTGGAATACATGATACTTTTCATGTATGCTACTTGAAAAAGTATTTTGGTAAAGAAGAGTTAGTAATATCGTATACAGAATTGAGAGTGAAGACTTCTAGCAGACTGTTTGAAGAACTCGAAGCAATTCTAGAAATGCAAACTAAGAAGCTGAGAAACAAAGAGATTGACATTGTACTTGTTAAGTGGAAGCATCCCTTAGGGTCAAACTTGACTTGGGAAACGTTAGCAGAAATGAAGAGAAGATATCCGAATTTCACGGATTACTAAAAGATTCCGAGGACGGAATCCGCTTAAGGAGGGGTGACTGTAAGAACCCGCGAAAAAGTCAAAAAGGGTAAAACTGTCTTTTGTCGTAATGTACGACTATTATGTGTAATAATATGTGTTTTTAAAATAATAATACAAGAAATAAATGTTTATATGAAATTTGGAGTTTTACCGCGTGAATAGTGAAATTTGACCAAAAAGGGCAAAATGGTCATTTGACATGAAAATGACCAAATTGTCAAGAAAATTTCAAGTTAGAAGTTAATGGAACTTTGGTTGCAAAGTTATGGGTCTTAGGACCATTTTTGAAGAAAAGTTTGAAAACTAGGGACCTAAATGTAAAGTTCTTATAAAAACTAAATATATATATATTATAAGATAAATATCCTCTCATAATCAAGAATCCAGAAGATACGGGAGAGAGCTAGAGAGAGCAAGAGGGAAGAAGGATTACATGAACTTCAAGCAAGGAATTGAAGATTGGAATTGGTGATTCCTAAGGTTAGTAATTGGAGTTTCTATCCAAGCTCTTGTGTGTTCTTGATGGGTTTTCATGGAGAGGACTGAAATTTGTAATTTCAGTCATAATCCATGAAGTACATATGATTTCTGGGCTTAAAACATGTCTAGGTAGTAAGAACAAATGTTAAAAATAGCAAAGTAGGTTGCTATTGTTGAGAAACTTGAATGTTGATCAAGAACCCTAAATCACGAATTGGTGTGATTAAGGTGTTTCTAATAGCTTAAAACCTGTGATTAGTCAAGGGTTTTAGTCCTAGAACAAACCCCATACGATTAAGCACTGAAATAAGTGCTTAATGGGTGAAAACTGCGTGCTACAGTGCACAAATCGCGACTGAACAGGCTACTGCCCAGGCGCCAGGCGCAGTGCGCCCAGGACCAGGGCGGGGTGCGCCCAGGCGCAGTGCGCCCCTAGCCAGGCGCAGTGCGCCTTCAGTCAGGAGCCAGACAGGGACCAAAAATGTTAAAATTTTCAAATAACTCAAACGCTAGAAACCATAGCTAGACATGTCCGATTGACCTGAAATTTTAGACATAACCCTAACATGGTATAAGAACATGTCGGGAATGGTCAAATTCGTAATTTGACCTTGCGGAAAAGTCACTGTAGCGGCAGAGGCTAAAATTACTATTCATGCCCATGATTTTTAGAATTTGAGCTAGACTTGTCCAATGAACTCCAAATTTGAAACACAAGTCTAATATAGTCAAAGATTTCATGGAAAAGAGTCAGAACTGAAATACGACCCCTCGGGGTACTGTAGCAATATACGCGTATTTCGGAGAAAAGTTATAAAACGAGTTTATTGAAGGTTATACATTTATTATAACCTAGAGTTGAGACGTATGAGACATTAGAACTATAAAGTTAATTATATTATGTATTTATATATATAATACATGTATAGGTGGTGCTTCAAACGTTGTGGAGCACGGGAAAGGAAAAAGGAATACGAGAAGCTTAGAGACTTGTAACAACGTCAAGGTGAGTATATGAGGATTTCTATAGTACATAGCAAAGTTATGATATTCAGAAAATAATATTTTTAGTTATCTAAAGTATTGACGTGTGGAAACAGTTTTGAAAGTAACTCTTTATATATATGAGCTAAGTGTTTTAAACAGATTTTAAAGAAGTTTAGTTATGAAGTTATTTTGAAAGAAGCTTCACAAGTGTGATAAAGATGTTGAAGCTAATTTGAAAGTATTTTGATTATAAATTAAAAGAGTTTATGAGTTTGAGTTTAAAATAAATTGTGTCCCACTTTGACCAATTCAAGAAGCAAAGTAAAGAAAGTAACAAGATAAGAAGTAAGAGCCAGTTGAGTAAGAGCTAGTTGTCCGGACTAGGATCACCCACATAATCGGGGGATCAGAAGACACTACTGGGATGGTACCTCCCGTCGCGAAGTAGTTGTCTAGCTTAGCATACCCTTGTGCTTGAATTTGTTCCAAGTCACAAAGGGGAGACAGAATGAGCAAACCGAGTGGGCAGATCTGTTCTGTCCCGCGAGGGGAGCTAGTTGAATGAATTAATTAACTTAATTCATAAGTTTCAGCTGGTCACGAGAAAATGAGAAAGAAAGTAGTTTTATAAAAGAAAGTCTTTTTAGAGTTTGAAAGTAAAGAAGAAAAAGTTATTTTGAGATTTATGAAATAAATCAATTTTTAGCAATATACTTTTGATATTTCAAGTTTTGATTAGATAAGTTTTGGGTCTAAACCCATATTACTCACGAGACTTTATGTCTCACGTATACTATGTTTTTGAAATGCTATGTACTTAGGTGAACGGAACGAAGATTGAAGTTGGGACCGATTGATACAATGTAAGTTTAAATTATGGTTATTGGTATTGAGTCTGTAATACCCCTCGAGTTTAAGTTTGTAAAAATAAATCAAAAATTTAGTGGCTGTTTCATAGTCACAAGTTGTAAAATGTGTTTGGAAACTGTATTTTTATATTAAATATGGTATGAGAAAAGGGGTGTTACACATGCATATACGCATATGAACAAATGCATATCTATTTTATCATATATAGGCATATATGCATATGTGCACATACAGATTTATATGCATATAAACACATATGCACATATGCACATGTTCACATATGCACACATATGTATACACACGTTTTTGCACATGTAATCACATATGCACACATGTGTACACACACGTTTTTGTACATATACACATGCACCTGCATGAATTCACATTCAAAGGAACATATGCACAAACATTGATATACACAAGTTATCATATATATGCATGTATGCATTTATGAAAATATGCACGTATGTATTTGTGTATATATGCATATATGCATTTATGAACATATGCATGTATATGAACATATGCACGTATATGAACATATGCACGTATGCATTTATAAACATATGCACGTATATGTATATGTGCACAAATCTGCATGTGTACATGTAATTTTAAATCAAGAATTTAAACCAAGAATCGATTGAGGATCCAATTGATATTGAACAGAAAAAAGAAAAAAGAAAAAAGAACACTAAGAACGAATTACCAATCAAAGCAAGATGCGGAGGAGTTGACGTCGGTGAGGACTGAGATGTCGATGTCCTATTTCCCTGTTCATAAATAGCAGGTACATAGAGTTCACATAATATACCTAAATTGAAAAGTAAATTTACAAGTTATGATCAGTGAAAGAGCCATATAGAAGAAAGTAATTAAGACCAATATGGAGTCTCACATGTTCAATAAATATCCAGCCTGACCTTCAGCTTAAGAACATGAGCAGCAAAAACTGAACATCGAAGTGAGACACGTAATAGCTTAGGATGCTTAGAGGTCAGATTGTAAGACCGGGACACGACGATTAACTACATTGTCATTAACCACATTAGCAAAAGAAACAGGGCAAGGCTGGGTAGGGGCAAACATGTCAAATTTTGAATTATCAACAGGGGGAGGGGTATTGGAAGGATTCACAGCCGTCAATAAGGAAATTGGGGTTGGAGCACTTGAGTTCAACTGTACCGAGGGGTGGGAATGGGTTGAAATTGGCGAAAAAGAAGGAGTAAGTTGCACAATAGTATGGTTTTGGTAACTGCTGTTAATTACAGATAAGGGTAAAGACTTGGAAAAAACTAAATTAGGTTCCAAATTGGTGGTCTGAACGGGTTCAGACGAGAGAGAGGGGGAAGGTGCCTTAGTTACAGGGCTCAGTTGACCAGAAAGCAAGGGAGGAGCACCAAGAATGGAAAAAGAACCACTAAGAGGTGTGGTGCAATGAGAAGACTTCGATTGGCAAATCAATTGATCCCCAAGGGAATCACCGGATCCAAAAGGCCTAGAATCACATTTTTCCAAAACAGTTAGATGCGAGTTCTTACCATCGTTGACCTTTGAATCCACAATCGCACATTCCATAGCTTTGGCAGACCCGAAAAAACCATTGGGGGAGAAAGGGGGTTCGCTGCAGGTCGCTGGAGAGATAGGTGGGGCGTCGGTATTAGGCGAATCCCAGCTTTCGAGTTCGTCAGTCGAGTAGGTATCAACATTGGACTCCATCGCTTGATCCATAACATCATCAGTAGTAACAGGGTTAGATTTCTTTGAGCTATGTCGGCGTTGACGTCGGAGGACTCTCCCTCCGACTTAGACGAGGATTCTCCGGTGGTGGTGGGGATGGGACCGTCGAATGAGAGGGAAGGTAAGTCGATGTATGCCTCAGTGGATGGCGATGGCGGCTTCAAGGTTATCAGATCTCATAACCCTAGTCGATTCAAGATCTGATGAGAGGAGAGAGAGAGAGAGAGAGAGAGAGAGAGAGAGAGAGAGAGAGAGGAGATTGGTATTTACCTAAAATAAATAGCTAATTTCTAGGGATACCATATTATGGTTCTTTTTTAGTTCCAATAATACCCTTGCCAGCTTATTATAAATTACAAAAATATCATTGGATTTGTTAATAATAACAGGATTGCCACATTTCATCACAGCCTTCTAATTTTTTGATCTTGTGGTTCAGATTGAGTTCTTAAGATCTCATGGTTTTTTGAGTTCTCACAAGAACCTAACTCTCTCTCTCTATATATATATATATATATATATATATATATATATATATATATATATATATATATATATATATATATATATATATATATATATATATATATATCTATATATATATATATATATATATATATATATATATATATATATATATATATATATATATATATATATATATATATAGAGTTAGGATATATTAAAGCCTATAATTATTGTGTGGACGTAAGACCCAATCAGAAGCTTAGAATCACCAAGGGTATTTTTGTCAATTGATTTATAAATCATTTAATTGAATTTAAATCAATTCATATAATTATGGTAATTTGGACCTCTAATTATGGAATCCTAATAACTACTTACCCTAGCTGCCATCGATACCCTCTTAGATCCTCCGCCAAATTCATCTTCTCACGCCTCCTGTGAAGCTTTCCATCCGCCATAGATCACCACCATATGGCCATCGTCGATCACCAGCAGCGAATCGCCACCACCAGCAACCAATCGCCACTACCATCAACCTGCAAATGCCGCCACACATCTGATAAACACCACAAACATCACCGGCCGACCTCTGCCGCCATCAGCCTCCGTTTTCTCCGTAATAGCCTCAAACAATTGGTGAAGCAACAACAGAAAAATTCGTATGCAATATCAGATTTTGATAAACCGAGAACCACAATGATAATAGTTACCGAATATGGAGTATCTCGATAAGAATGATATTTACCAGAAACAGAGCAATATTGGTGAAGCAGTAGTAGAAAAGTTCTGACAAGATGAACTGATTTATAAAAAATCAACAACCAGCAAAAATTGGGCACAGGGCGACTTCAGGTAACCACTTCAATTAACTATCTTCAGTTTATTTATATATCATAAAAATTATAATGTACGATCGATGTCAGTTAACAAGATGAAGATTTTGTGCAATTGAATTACCTCAATAGAATAAGTCCCTGTGAGATTAAGTCATTGCAAAAAGCACAATGCTAGGAAGAAGGGTGCGTACAGTATGTTCAGAGTCACGATTGATCATTGGTAATCAGGTCTAATGAATGAAATAAGTCCTTATGAGATCGAATTTTATTGATTAGCGTGAAAGGATCCCAATGTCAATTCTGATTAATGAAATCAATAAATGGAATCAGTCCTCAGTCCTTGTATATGAGTCGTACTTAAACTTGCGTGAAAGGATCCTTTCGAATAAAATTAATTCTGATGAAGCACATCAATGAATATAATCAGTCCTTATATGCGAGGAGGACACGGTGATCAGATTGAACAAGGAAGACACGATCGAGAAGGAGGATCAGATTGAATGTCATTCTCATAGAATTCTGTTAAGAATAAAGTGTTTTATGATGTCATTCTGTAAGAATGGATTTTCAGAATGTATTTTTTTTTTATGTATTTTAGTTCAAAGAATGCTATTCTTTTAATGTATTTTAGTTCTCCTAATGTTATTGTTTTGATGTATTTTCGTTTATAGGATGATTATCTATGACATTCAGTCATGAATAATGTATTTTATGATGTCATTCTGCTAGAATGGATTTTCAAAATGTTATTATGTAAGATGTATTGCAGTTCATATGATGTTTTCTACGGCATGCTTACAAGAATATGTTATTTTTTAAATATCATTCTACCAAAAAATGAATATTTCATAACGTTATTCTATAAGAATTCTATATTTATTATGTCATTCTGCAAGAATGGTTTTCTTTTGGATGTTATTATGTTAAGAATGATTTTTTTGGAAAAAAAATTACGATTTTGTCAACAATAAAAAAGTTACTGATTTTTTGAAGAAGATAAAAATGATTATTGTGTAAAGAATGCCACGTTTTTTTTAAAAAAAATTATTTCGTTTTTATATATTTTTTTATTTATAGATTTTTATCAACTTCCATAAAAATTAGTTAGTTTCATTTTTTTCTCTAAATAAAATGTCTATTATACCCTTTTGTAACCGTTTTTAAAAAAAAATCATTTAATAATGTTATGGATAATTACAATCATGTCATTCTAATCTAGACCATTGATATTTCGAATCCTACGCACCAGATTTGGTCTTACGACCACACAATAATTGTTGGTCTTAATATAATCTAGCCATATATATATATATATATATATATATATATATATATATATATATATATATATATATATATAATACCCTTTTGTAACCGTTTTTTTAAAAATCATTTAATTATATATATATATATATATATATATATATATATATATATATATATATATATATATATATATATATATATATATATATATATATATATATATATATATATATATATATATATATATATATATATATATATATATATATATATATATATACAGGGCCGGTCGGGAGATTTTGGAGGCCCTGTGCAATTTAATAAATATAGGCCCGAAGACTTATAAATTCTACTAAATACAAAAGGTATGAATTGTAATATTTATTTCATGTGGTAATATATTTATTATACAAACTTTAATACAATATATACAATATAAAATACACATTCTTCTACTTGAAAAAACCAATTCTTCTAGTATTCCTAGATATAAACTTGTCCTCTAAATTCCGATTTCAATTTCAAAGTCAGAATTCTGAAATGTAAACATATTAATAAAAGATAAAATTAAAAAGATTAGAACATTTAACTCTAAATTCTGATTTTTGAAAACCATCAATTAATCAATCAAACATTAATTCTTAATGTAATAGTGTTATACCTTTGTTCCTGAAATCAACTAATCCTGTTCTGATTTTCGGACACCAAAGAGGGACTGAGGGAGGAACCGAGGAACTCAATGAGGGAGTACGGTAAAGAGCGAGCCAAAGAGGAGAAACTGATTCCGATTTTGACAAATTGACTTCTGATTTCGCGAAGAGACGATTCCAATTCAAATAATCTGATTCAAACTATGACAATCCAATGAAGTTATGTTGCATTGTTTCTGATTTTCGAGAAATAGAAGATAAGAACCGGTTTTAATTTTTGATTTTGAACAAAGGAAGAAGAAGATTAGAAATATAGGATTTGGAAGATACCGATTTCTGAATTCTGATTAGATTTTGAATGCCCTTTCCCTCGCCATCAATCATCATAATCGCGTGTGTTTCGGTAAACAACGAAAAATAATTGTTTCCTATTCCCTTCTCGATTTCCATGTTGTCCCGATTTCCCGCTTTAAACACTTGCTGATTTTAGGTACGCGTAAAAAAATTGACAGCATCTTTATTCCTTTAACCTAACAGGCCTAATATATAACAATTAAAATATTTGGGCCCCTAGGAATTAGTGGGCCCTGTTCACTTGCACCTTTTGAACACCCCTTGGGCCGGGCCTATATATATATATATATATATATATATATATATATATATATATATATATATATATATATATATATATATATATATATATATATATATTAAATTGATAAAAAAAGTTTATTAATGTGAAACATTTTAAACAAATTAAAGTTTTCAAAAGTTGATTAAGATGTATCGAATATATATACTCGATTTATAACATTATACATGCTATTTTTATAAAATATTTATAATTTTGTATTATAGTTTTTTTTATGTATATTTGATAAATAAGTAAATTAGAAAATACAAAAGAAATGGATCAAGGGCATTGGCGAACTAAAAATAATGGATTGGAGCGGTTTTTAATTTTTTTGTTGAATATCATATTATGTGCATTGAAAAGCACATGTATCAAATCTTAGCAGGGGATTGTGGGAGTGTGAAGTGGCCATGCATGGGGGGCTATTCGAATAAACGTCCGAATTATTATTTTATTATCATAAATTTTGACTTTTTCTTTGTTTAGGGTTGAATAACAATACCCTTTTTAGATGATCCATCTATAAATATATCTATCACCGTCTCATACTTCTGTTCAAAAATGGCGAGAATAAAAGATGTGGAAGATCAAGAAGCCATGGTATTTATATCGTACAGTTCAATATAATTTTATTTTTTTTTACTATTTGCAGCTTTGAATTTATAGTAGCAATGCATGGCTAATAAAAAACTGCAGGTTAACAGAGCTGAAGAGGAGAAAACTACCGATGTAACATCGAGGAACCCAAAATGGGGATTCTGTGTTGTCAGGATAACCACTGCGATCGTCGGAACCGGTGTTCTTAGTCTCCCTTACGCTATGTCTCAACTCGGATGGTTAGTACTTTTGCTCTGTCTAGTATCAAAATTTCATTAAGCAAGCGTTTGGTTTGGGGATTTTTAAAAGATTTCCAGTGAGTTGGAATTGTATTCCAACAATTTCCTGGGTTTGGTTAACACCACCTCAAAATCAAAAGTTTGTAGTATAATTACATAACAAAATTCACCTTCTATATTTTGTATCAGTCTATAACTTGTAAACAATAACTGAATACGTGAAAATGATTTTACATTAGAAACTAGTAAACTAATCGAATAATAAGCGTACTAATAAACCTAAATAATTGTAATTTCTTTACATCATCACATCTTTCTAAAAATAAATAGATCATAAACTATTCAAAATCTAAATTCTATAGTAAAAAAGCGTCGACCTAAACTAAAACTTAAACCGACTAATATTGATATCGTACCAATTTGATAAAAATATCATTAAAATCTAACTAACCTAGAAAATAAAATTGTAGGAAAGAAAAAAAATCAAAAATCGTTGCCAATCTTTTTCCCACTCTTAAAAAACAAGTGAATATAGTAATTATTGTCATATTTTGTATGTCACGGTGTGGAATATTTTGGACATGATTTTATCATCTGTTTTTATCAATATATGTAAAATTCAATTTTTCATACAAATACAAGCAACATTAGGATGTAATGGAATATTTTGGACATGATTTTATCATCTGTGTTTTTGCTTCAGCTTCCGCTGGAGTGGTTTTTTAATTTCAATTTTTGCCTTGCCGTTAAAAAAAAAAAAAAATGTGATTCGGTTGTGATGGTATGGTCCCTTTAGTCTTATCTTTTATAGAGATATTTCTTTTTCTCTCTCTCTCTCTCTCTCTCTCTCTCTCTCTCTCTCTCTCCATATTCTCTCTCACCTTTTTATCTCTCCTCACAGATCAGGTCGCACCCTGTGATCTCTTATCTCTCTAAACTCCCTCTCTCGCTTCTATTCTTGTTGGGTTCGTTGTCGGGAGAGGTCAGGGAAGTCAACCCTATGTTTCCCCTTGCCATCTACACGTTATTCTCCGAGTTTCTTCTGATATCGCAGATGTCTGTTCCTACCACGTTCATCAGAAAATCAAATCCGGTATTATAGATCGTTGCTCCTACGGCCTACCTTGTTCTTCTGAAAACTGAAATCCACCATTGCAGATCAGCTTTTTACATCAATCCTGATTTTGATCCTTCCCTCATGATTTCTGATCTAGTTTTTATATGAGTTCCCTAATTAAGTTTGAAGGGATTGTTTTTGTTTCCTTACACAGTTCCCATATTTTTAATTCTGTTCTTCTTTATAGCAGGAAACAGTGTTATCAAAATGAAAAAAGCTTCAAGTTATCGGAAATTTTTTGTTTCCTTAAACCAGTCATCGATGGTTCGGTTTGAAGGATAAATTTGTTCAAGAATCACTCCATATGCTAAATTTAGAAAGGCTAAATTCATAATCTAGCATATATTTATAAATCAACTAGATTTAAATTTATTTTATTTTTGCCCACCCAAACACCCCTTGGTATGTTTGAAACTCTAATAAATGCCGAAATTTCAGGGTTCCTGGCGTTGCTGCTTTGCTAATATTATGGCTCTTAACTCTAAAGACGCTTTGGCAAATGGTCGAGATGCATGAAATGGTACCGGAGAAACGATTCAACGAATACAATGAGCTTTGCGAGCATATTATTGGAGAAAAGCTTGGTCTTTACATCGTGGTTTCACCGCAGTTGATTGTAGAAGTTGGCATCAACATTGTTTATATGATTATTGGAGGCAAATCACTGAAGAAATTTCTCGATGTGGTATGCAAAGACAACTGTAAAGACATCAAATTTACTTATTTCATCATGATCTTTGCATCTGTGCATTTTGTTATTTCCCATTTCGTCAACACCGATTCTATATTGGGCATGTCCATGGTAGCTGCGGCCATGTCCTTGAGGTACTTGATCTTGTTTTTATTTTTCATTACCAAATATAGAGT
Organism: Cichorium intybus; assembly: GCA_023525715.1. NCBI lineage: Eukaryota > Viridiplantae > Streptophyta > Magnoliopsida > Asterales > Asteraceae > Cichorium > Cichorium intybus. Next base: position 54,056,249 of record CM042016.1, on the reverse strand, counting down.
CTTCCACAAAAAAATGCTTTGTAAAAATTAAATGACTTATTTAAGATTGATTTGTAAAAATAGGTTCTTTGACTATCTTGATCTCACCAACAGTTTTGAAATTTCAAAATATAAACCTTCAAGTTTTAATTCTTATATAATTCCTAATAAAATGCCTTTTTGTTTATATTCTTATTATAAAAAATTATTTTACACTCTAATTATATATTCATGTAACCATGATTTATATATCATGTTTAAAAATTAAATCAATAAAAGGATTTCGTTACTGCAATCAAACTGATACCATTATATATTAATTAATTTTTACTAGAATATATAAATAAAAAAACAAATCTATATTAATTCTTTTATCAAAAAGAAAATATAAACTACGTATCATCATATACAAATTACAATTAAAAAAAATCAGCATCCATCTAAATCTATGGTGTTAAGATGGTGTTTACACCAAATTTGGTGCAAAAAGAAAAAGAAAAATGATGCAGATAATGATTAATCTCCGCTCTATATTATTTTTTGCACCGTTTTACAGCAAAAGTAATTTTCAAGTATATTCTATTTTTCAAATTTTTATTATTCTTAAAAGAAAAATACCACTTTTATTTGTACATCAGTTTTTCTACATATTGTCTTGAAACAATTTAAGAGAGAATTATTATGATGCAGTTACTCAACTATTGCATGGTCGGCTTCACTGAAGAATGGTGTGCTACCGGGCGTACAATATGGATACAAGGGTAAGACCAACATGGCAAATGTGTTTAACTTCTTTAGTGCATTGGGTACTGTTGGTTTTGCATATGCCGGGCACAACGTGGTGCTGGAAATCCAAGCCACCATTCCATCGACCCCCGAGAAGCCTTCAAAGGGTCCTATGTGGAGGTTAGTGATTGTTGCGTACATAGTTGCTGCCGTCTGCTACTTCCCAGTTGCTCTTATCGGGTATTGGACATACGGAAATGCAGTCTCAGACAACATTCTTATCACTTTAGAGAATCCGAAATGGCTAATTGCTATGGGTAATTTGTTCCTTGTGGTTCACGTCATCTGTAGCTACCAGGTTCGAAGTCTTCTCTATTAGGGCCTTATTTGTGCATTAAGTAAATCAAAAAATCCCTTTTAGTGGAAAAGAGACAACATTTAATTCATGTCTGTTGCATTGATGTACAGATCCAAGCAATGTCTGTAGTTGATAAGATTGAAAACGTGTTGGTCAAAAAGTTCAAGTTCGGACCTTCTTTCACTCTTGGGTTTCTCACAAGGAGCCTATATGTTGGTAAGCAAATGACTACATCATACAGACCGAAATCTAGTTAATGATTTATGGGGCCTACAATTAATTAATCAATCCGTTAATTTCTACCTTTGCTTTGTAGCATTAACAATGTTCATAGCCATTTGCTTCCCTTTCTTCGATGAATTACTTGGTTTCCTCGGAGGATTTCATTTCGCGTTGAGAGCAATCATCGTAAGCAACCTTGTCTCACTTCTTATTTTTTGTTTAATTTTATTTCTTTTTGCTAGCAATAACTTCTTTTTGTTGCTCTTTTTATCTTCTCAGTTACCTTGCATCATGTGGCTTATTGTCTATAACCCTAAAAGGTGGTGCTTTAGATGGATTACCAACATGGTATGTATTATCTCTAACATCTGAAATGAAACAACATTTTTCTCAAAAGTATCTAGTCATTTCGATCTATAATCAACCGTTTCACATACTTCAGATATGTATCATACTCGGACTCGTTTTGATGGTGTTCTCACCCGTCGGGGGCTTACGGCACATCATTTCCCAAGCCAAAACGTATGGGTTTTTCTCTTAAGCGTCTTTGTTTATCAAAGGGAAGTGATCTGTAGTACACAACAATTTTTATCCATATACAACAATTTGTATATCATAAATTTGTATATCAATTTGTATATCATAAGACTTGCCTAAAAAACAATAATTGTTAATTGTGGTTAATCGTATGAGTCTATCTTTATATGTCTTCTGTAGCTTCGTATGTATACTTTAAATTCAAATCGGTATGTACACGTGTGTATAAATGTTTGTTTTAGAAATACACTCTGGTACTATGGGATTGGGAGCATTAATTTAAAAAAATAAAATTGTTCTCCATTAAATTTGCTATTTGTTACGTATATTGCAAATCTATTTGTGGTTTTTTGTAGTGTAAACAAAAAACAAAAAATATTACTAGAAAATAGAGTACTGTACTACTGTTATATTCCAAAATAGTACTACACTATGGTAAATCCTCTACTACCATGTACCAACAATACTCTATAACCAAATATGATACGATGGCATGTAAGCAACCCTACTTTTAGTTATATATATTTTATAGCAAAAACCTAGTTTGCAAATATCCAGGGATGTATCAGCTTTGGTATAAAGCAAATATAATTTCTCAAAATGGTCAGAGGACCGTTCCTCAAGTTGACTAAAAACATAGGAAAATAGGCACAATATATCATAAATACTTCATCATATATGCAAATGTCCTCGTTCTCTTCAACACATGTTCAGAGTCAGCAATCTGATAGTATACAGTTGCGTTGTTGGTTGGGGGAGTCCTATAGGTCGCTTTAACAAAGCTTCAAGCAATGATATTCAGAAAGATCGCATTCTCTAGCGAACTACAATAAATGCAACAGAAAGAAGAGGCATAGGGGATGGATTTGTCATCCAACCAGCACGAGATGTTGGTAGAGGTGTTGGTGCAGGCTGAAAAGGCTTAGGATCGATGCAAGCAAAAAAAAAAAAAAGTTCAAAGAAAAAAAGACTTCAGTTTTGGAGCTTAAAAACCTAAAAGGTTAATGATCCATAATGACAATCAATGATACAAAATTTACCTATTAGGTCACTGAAGTTTCAATTGCACCCAATGTGTCACTGAACTTTTAATTTTGGTTTTAAAATATCATTGTCTCCAATTTTAACCACCATTTTCCAGTTCCGACAATACTTATGTCTCCGCCGACCAGGCTCAAAGCATTTTTCTTAACCCATCTACAGCCGTACCACATTGACCAGTCCAAAGCCTATCCACAATATCACAACAGTCGTACCACCTTGACTACAGCCGCACGACTCTCTTCCTTCAATTCCCAATATGCTTCCAGCCACCATTCCTCTATTTTTCAGAGGGCAGCAACCAGCCATGAGGTCTCCTCATAGCAATTTTAGCCAGGCATAACAGGTTAAAATCGAAGAAAATGATATTTTCAAACCAAAACAAAAAGTTCAGTGTGTAATACCTGGTTCCCGAAATGACCAAGTGTAAGGTTAAAAGGATTTGGGCCTTGTTGGATCATGAGTTAGCGCCGCTATCTTTAGGGATAGCGACGCTAAGTCAGCTTTTGGATCACAGATTGGTCCTCGATAACAATGCTATTGGAAGAAGATAGCGTCGCTAACCGACTATTGCACAAAACCCTAGGTTTTTTTGGCCTTGGGCCCCGTATATAAGCTTTGGTAGACCTAGCAGCCGTCATTTTCACTCATTTCACCTTTGGGAGCTCTGAAATCGTTCTTGGAGGCTTGAGAGAGAGAATTTTTGGCTTAAAGCTTGCTTGAGGATCATTCTTGAAGAAGGAGGATTGTAGAAGTGAAGCTTAGGTAACATTTTCAACTTTTAAATCCACATCAACCCTCAGATCTGAACCTCTGTAAGTTGTTCTTACCTGATTTGTGCTTTGGATTAAATCATTTTCTTTATTAAGTTAAATGATTGGGAGTTTGGCTCTTGTTTTGGTTTGGTGTTGGATTTGGGGCAACTCCAGGCCTTTTGGTCCCTTGGTTTAGTTGGTTTTCTTCCCTAGATCAGATTAAGAATGTGAATGTTGATTATCAAGTGATTAAGCATGAGTTTGATTCACTTTTTGACCTAAGTATGATATTTGACATGCATGTCAAGAAAGTTTGGATTTTTATGAAGCTTCAGACCCAATAGACGAGTTCTGGAGAGCATTAGCCCTTGTCTTAATGGATTGAGTGGTTGATGAAGTTTTGGGAAAGTTCATAGTTAGCGCCGCTATCTTATGGAGATAGCGACGCTAGCTGCCACGATGGGCCGATCTGATTATAGAGTGATGCTATCTTGAGGAGTAGCGGCGAGGCGCTAACTTGACTTTGACCATTGAACGTTGACTTTTTACATTTTACTCTGACCAGTTGACTTTCTGGGTCAACTTGAATGGATTAGGGATTTGGACCGTAGGATCGGTTGTGGGTCGTTCAGATTTTTGATTTACGAATTTGTGATAAGTTAGGAACCTGTGCTGCTTAGCGTGTGAGGATATTGGAAGCGTGGGTGTGCATATCAACTCTGCAGATCAGGTGAGTCTTCTCACTATACCATGGGTGAAGTTATGTGCATAAGAAGCCTGTAGGGTGTTAAGAGTATGAGTGTGTGCTTTGCTAGATGCGTATGTCGTTACGTGGTCTACGTAGTTTTGGTTAAGGACCCATTGGGTTAAAATAGTATGTTTAGACTGATGTAGTTTTACACGATGTTTGTTGTTCGTAGAATTCGTTCTTGCGGCCGAAAATGTATGACAGATTGGGGCGAGCCCGAGAACTGGATTGATTAGGGTGATCCTGAGAGTCCACGAATGATTTGGTGATGGACGGACCGGGGTGAGCCCCGTGAGTCCTTAGCTACAGGCAGATCAGGGAGAGCCTGAGAGCCAAGATGTTCGGGGTGAGCCCGGAGACCTTTATATCATGTGTTATGTGATGGATCGTGTGGTACCTTGAGATACTCACTAAGTTTTATGCTTACTCTTTCACCTTATAGGTTTTTAGGTACTTTTTAAATAAAGGATTGGAGCGCGATGCGACTGCATCGTGTTCGACTTTGGTGTTCAAGTCTTTCACCTCTGGTTAATGCTTTGTATTCGATTTGTTAATTATTGCTTTAAATGATTTGATTACCGAACTTGGAACGAACGATTTTATTTCCATCCCGTTTTTATGTATTTGACCCGTTTCAAAATGAAAATTTTATTCTGGAATCTGGGACGTTACACAATGGCCTATTTGGTACAAAATTTAAAGTTCAATGACCTACTGAATGTAACTAAAACTTCAGTGAGTTAATTGTTAAATTTTATCTTATTGGTTGCATTATGGATCATTAACCCAAACCTGAAACATAGAAGAGTAATTACACTTGCACCATGAGCACTCGCAGGAGAGGTGGGGCAAAGTAGAAGACATCTTATCACAAAATGAAGTAGAATGTATAGAGAAACACAGACCAACATGGAACATCAACTCATTCTTTTATGACATGTTTGTCAAAACTAGCTGGAAGTTCGTAATTGATAACTGATAGCTGGAAACTGTAGCTTTTATTTGTATATGACTGCTCGGCAAAAGTAGCTGGAAGCTTTTAAAATATGTAAAATTTACATAAAATGACATCTGTGTAAAAAGCTAAAATGGAAACATAATTATGAATAAATGATTGTCTAAACTATTCCATGGTTATTTATATCTTTACATGTCCAAACCAGAAAGATCTCACCACCGACTTGACAAGATCATGGGCACTTAAATCCTTACATGCCTGAAATTTTCGAATAAAAAAGTCTCACCACAGAACCTCGAAGATTCATAAACACCCTACGACGACTTCTTTATACCAAACCCACACCCTGACGCTCGAGAACCACATTGAACGCCATGCGCCTAATCTATGCCGACCTGCAAACTTCAGATACTCACCTTAAGAGTTTCTTACAAAGCCTCATGGCTTACAAATTTATTTGCACCATTCCAGAAGACACCTAATGCATAACACCAGGTCACTATTCACACAACAACAACCACCGATCTTGATAGACCCACAAGAACTCTGTCCAAGAGTATCCGAACAACCAAGATCCAAACACACATTACACCACTCATGCACAGCCCATCGACTACCCCCGCACTCATCAACATACATGGAATCGCAGGTTCCATGTTCTGTTCAGTTCGCAACCGAACTCGCAGGCTTTTCCTATTTCATCCACTCAAGTTCTCCGCTCCTCCTAGCCCGCAACTGGACTCACAGTCCCTCCCTGACTCATTCCGATTTCCCTCAGTCGCAAGAACAGATCAGGCAACCGAGAATAACACCTAACACTTAACAACCCGTCTGCAGGGCTACACACAACATTTCCAAATCCGCCCACAGGGCTATGCACTTAACAATCTCTCCAGGTTCCCGACCTAGAATCACTATTCCACCTACTGCAGCTAACTCAAGTGACCAAACACACTCGGTTCTCTAACACATGACCGCTACATCCAATCCTTTGCACACAACAGACCAAACAGGCCTAACCAACAACCCCCATCTTACATCGAAAACCTTACCGATTCAAAACCTATAATCTCCCAAGCATCAAGAACGAACTCGAGATATACCCAAACTGAAACCACAATCACCCTTTCTTACCACAAGCCATCCCAACTTCCAAGTTGACAAAACAGATCATGTTCTTATCCACATCTGGCTCCCCAAAGACTACTTCCCCGTGTTGGAGCTTGTCTTGATCCTTATCCTCGTTTCTTTATCTATATCTTCACCAATTTTACACTTTAAACCATGCATTTTAACATAAATATCACACAAGGCAACTTGCACTAAAAGTGAGCATTATTAATCCTTTTACAAAGATAAAATAACTAAAACCCAGTCCAATAACGCATAAAATATGTAATATAAAAGTGCATTATCAAACATCTCACACTTGTGCTTTGCTTGTCTCCAAGCAAATAGAGCTTTTAAGAATTTGTATCAAAGACTCAAACTTTCCTTAAAAACATTAGTTTCAAAGTTTATTTTACTTTCAGAAGTTAGGTTTAAAATCAGTTTTCGAAAATGACCAGAATACCCTTGGGACTCACGACTTTCTAAATCTTGATTACAAACTTTCAGGACAACTTACTCGTTCAAATTCTAAAGGCCGTTAAGGAAATTCCATGACTTTTTATGTTGTCCATATAGTGAGCTTTCAACAACATTATCCCAGATCAACTTCGGTTCCACTACTCTGGATTTGAGTAAAGTCTCATTATAAGCATCATGATGACTTTCAGGGTTCAACAAGGTCCAAGGTGCGCAACAACCTAAACAATAAGATACAAATCATTAATTTAGGAACATCTATATGTAAACTACTTTTCAAGAGAATCCTGTCTTTTTGCGCAACTTCAAGAGGGGTTACCTACGGGATGCCGATTACTTAGCAAGATATCATCAAAGTACCCGAAGGTATATTCATGTTTAAGTTGATGTTGGACGTGGGAACCTGAAATGGGGTACACCAGGTCCCCAGGTACGCAACAACCTAAACAACGGAATATAAATTACAATTTTAGGTACATATAGGGTAGCAAGATTATAGAATGTGGTATGGTTCCTTCTTAACCCCAAGGGTGTGGTATAACAATCAAGTTCAAGAACCGGTTCATCAGGGCTATTTAAGCAGGGTATCTATGAATGGAACTTTCAAAACATAATTTTTAGCAAAAACCAACTTCACAACTTGAAGTTAAAAACATTTTTGTCCATTTGTGACATGTAGGTACCAACAACTTACCCACACGGATCAATTGAACCAAGTTCAAGTTGGATAATGTCTAAAAGTAAAAGTTAAATGGTGTTATTTTAAAGGTGGTCCAGGTTCAACAAGTGAAAAGGTGATAGAGTTAACCCCAAGGAGAACTAAGGTGGACCATATGTGCATGAACTTGAAAGTTTATTTTTCGGTCTTGAAAATGATTTACAATATTTGAGTTAAAAAACCACCAACTATGCATTCAACATGGACTTTTTAAACTTCATTAAAGTATCTTCGGTTTATTTTGAATAGTTAACGTGTTTTGCATAACTCATAAGTAAGGAACATTCTTGATATAGATTTGTAGAATATTCTTTTATAGAGGAGTCTTTTGTCTTTGAGAAATTATATTGACTCTCACCTTTTATTTCTATTAATCTTCCTACCCATATTAAATTGTGACAAGTGTCTTAAAATATTATTAATTTTATTAAATATAACACTGGTCACCATTTAACATGTATAAAAGGATAGATAGGAATAAATACAATTTCTCTCTTTGTCTTCTTTATCTGATTTAATTTTTTTTTTTTGAAATTTATTTGATAGTTTACCTGTCCGCGTATATAAATAAATTATGAATGCAGTTTTTGTAAGTTTTCTTTTGCCTAGAGTACATATAAAAACTTTCTATAGCAATGTCTATAATTTACCTCCTAGTTGATGACAAAATAAAAACTTCCTTAAGCTAAAATGTTATCCATCTTTTTTGTTTGCAAGTTGGATAGGATTACAAGTTTCATATACTCCGGCCTTGCAAAATTTTTTGAAATCCATACTACAAAGCAGGGGCGGAACTAGAAATGTGGAGCAGCGGTGGCACAAAAAAAATGCAATATAATAAGACTTAAAAAAAAGTACAATCACATTAACTATAATAAACTAGTGTAGATGATACATTTGCTATTTTATATAAAGAAAATGTAATTATGCTGCTATTATGGACCAAATATTACTATTATGGATAAAAAAAAGTGTAATTGCATTGCTATTATGGGTAAAAACTAAAGTACATAGTCTATATTGACAAAAAGAATAAAGTACGTTGTTATTTCTAGCATTTTCCCTTTTCTCTAAATACTAAAAAGTTGGAAAATGATTTACTGTATAAATGTGAATCTAGACTGCCTTTGCTCATGTAGACATAAATGTTCATGAACTACCTATAAGACTATACATTATAGTATGCAAGTATACGACTTACACTATGATTAAAGTGGCATATCCTGAGATACGAGCATACGAATATTAGTATTGGTTGGATAAAGCTTTCTTAGGACATACTATATGATCCATAAGACCTTATGATCCAACCTAATCCAATATGGTCTAGCCCTAGATAGGATTTATGAACATAGCTAGCATGTATTGTCTTGTAATTACTCAAGTTATACGGGGATAAGATTAAACAACAAAACGCCTATTATCGGGTCTTTGAGTTACCAACATATCATATGGGAATACGGGCGTACCTATTACATAGGACATTCATGCATGTATGTATGAATGTACCTTAGAAGTATACAATACTTGGTACTTCATATTTTATGGATTCGCATGGGCTGGAAATTCCTCACCAAGACCATATGTTGTCCTTTTTCTGCACAATATCCAACCAAATTCACAAGGTTTCTTTGATGTAACCTTCCCAATAACATAACCTACAGTCCTGCAAACAATATATACAAAATGAAAGATTAATTAAAGAAAAGTAATCAATATTAAACATATAATAATAAAGTGAATTTATGTGATCTCTTTAAAAGACCCAATACTACTCTACAAAGGAAACTACAAGGAATTTCATTTCAATTAACCAATTTCACCAACAAGTCAATAAGTAAAAAAAACCTAATTTTCAAGCAAAACAACTACTAATTTCATCAAGACACTAACACAATCAGTAATTTTAAGAAATAAACAAATAACAATCAGCAACTTCTTTTAATTTCAAGTAACAATAGAAACTCACTTGTTTCATTCTAGGGTTTGAAGAGCTCATAATTGGTTTTTTTCTTGTAATTTCAAGTAGGAATAGCAATTCCTCCTGCAACTTCTTTTAATTTAGAGTAACAGTCAGCAACTTATTTTAATTTCGAAATCAGAGGCGATACCTATCACAAAATCGGAAATCACGATCAAGAGATAGAAGCACGCAAGCAGCGACTGGCGATAACAGCTGGAGGAGAAGCAGCTTCACGAAATCCGAAATCACGATCAAGAGACAAGAATTCAAGATTGATACATGTAATTTTGAGACAGAAGCAGCTTGATTTTTTTCGAACACAGAACTACAGAAGGCAGAAGCGAATCAGCGATATAGGACCTTTGTTTTTTTGTTTTTGTGCATTCACGATACCGAGCAAACCAAATCCGCTTCTAATTCCTTGCTGGGCTACGCTTAGGGGTGCAAATGAGCCGAGCCGAGCCCAAGCCCGAGCCTGGCCAAGCTCGGCTCGGGCTCGTTAAGAAATATACAGGGCTCGGCTCGTTACGAGCTTTATGGACCCAGGCTCGGCTCGGGCTCGTTAAGAAATATACAGGCTAGGCTCGGCTCGGGCTCGGGCTCGGTGTCACACCTCGATCCTTGGCGGAATCGATCAAGGCGTGATATATTGTTCAAAGTCTCATGACAACTATGTTATAATATGATTAGATTCAATTAAGTACTAAGTATGCAAACAAGATCCACAACATACAAATACAAATCAAAATACAATAACATTTATTACATCAAATTTAAAGAGTCTTGTGGGTTTCTAAGGTACACCCTACTTTTCATCAACTTCATTCTTCAAATCGGCATCATGGGTAAAAACAGGTCAACTACGAGAGTTGGTGAGTAATCTAGTTTTATTAAAGAAAATTGTGAGTTTGAATAATTTGAAATTTGTTTTCTTTTGAAGTTGGCAAGCAACTGTTATTGAGATAACAGTTTATAAATCAAAAATTGATTAACAAATGATAACAACAACAATAAGTCCTCACCCTATATATACATATATATGTATATATAGGATGGAGCATCTAATCATCATACACACACAACCACGTGCGATCAATCACCTTAGCGTCCCAAGGCGGGGTGGTCAACCCAATAGCGCTATTATTGTCCATAATGTACCTCAAGAATACGGGCATAGTCATGGAGATTAGACTAAAAATGATAATGCACTACAAGTACATGTAGCGTAAACAAACAATAATTATACACATAATGATTTACGTATAAATGTCCCAACAATGTCTCAATGGTGAAAAAATAATATAATGAAGTTGGAACATATTAAAACCACATGATACACCCCAAAAGTATTGAACATTATAAAATATGGGGTAGATTACTCACATTAGTCCAATAAGGAATGCGCGTGTTGTACGATAGACGGCTCGAGTCAAAATGTCGTAGAACCTAATATAATTAATAGTTTGGCTTAGGAATCGATAAACGGGAATATAATATTAATAAAAATAATTAGACACATATTCTTATTTTAGATGAATTAACAATAATCCAAATTTTGTTTTGAATATTAATGTATTCATATGTTAAATGAATTTTAAATTGAATTAATTACTTTGTTTAATTAATTTATATCTTTACTTTAGGCAAGATTTTAATAATTTCTTATTAAAATAATAACTAGTCAAATTATAAGTATTTACAGATTTTATATATTATAAACAATTATTTATATGAAATAATCATTAAAAATGCATTTTTACATGCTTAGATATTTAGGAAAATGGTTTTAAATACTAAAAAGTAATGAAACATTCTGAAATTATCAGAAAATCATTATTTCATAAAATAGTAATTACTGTAAAATTTTCATATTTTTCTTAACTGCTTTAGTATTTATTTAGTATTTTAATAATTAAACCACAACAAAATTCGGGAAAAATAATAAATGATTCCCAAAAATTCTGGCAAATTAACCATTGTTTTCTACCATTATATTGAGCCTACTGTAAATATATTGGATATTTTGAACTATGGGAAGTATTTCTTATGTTTTTCATTATTAACTAATCAATAAAATCATAAATAATAGGGAAATATTAAGAGAAATTCATTAGACTTTTTATTTATGATTAACATGTTATATATGATATTATGATAAGGTTTTATAATTGTTGGACATGTGTAGCTATTTATTATCAATTTAAACCATTAAATAAACATTAAATCAGGAAAAATAAGCAAACCTTCTTACAAAAATCTGTAACTTTTGTCATGGAGTCTTGAAAATGTTTATAAGGTGCGAAAAATATAAAATCTAGATTTGAACATACCTAACTATATTTTGCAATTTATTTTTCTACAACAAAATAAAATACAAAATAAGCATCAAACAGTAATATAAATGCATGAAACTTTATAAATCCACTTTACTCAATATATGGGTTGTTCCAAAATATTTCTAGAATTTATTCACTGCAAAAAGTATTTTATGTGAATTATTGCCATATTTTACTGCAATAATTATAGTAATTCAATAAAAATAAGTTATGTTCTGAAAATTTCCAGAACTTCTTATTTTATTTATGAGAGTCTGAGAAAAATCAGTTTTATGCATAAAATGAGTTTTAGATATTTTGGTGGATTTAATTTATTTCATGTATGAATTTGGAACTTTTAACAACATACATTGATGAATGCTTCAAGAGGGATGGAGATTTGAGTATATTAAAGTGTTCTTGGCTGAAAAATGAAGATTTCTAGGAGGAATTTCGAGATTGAGAGTGAGAGGAAGAATAGATATGGTTTGAGTGGTGATGAGAATAATGTGTTGGGAGAAAAATGAAAGGAAAGATGATGGAAGGTGTGAGTGGGAGACAATGGGAATAACCTTTTATTTTTGGTGGTCTTCATAATTCCCCAATAACACAAGCATCTTAAGAGTTTTATAAAATTTAATGTAGTGTTTATAAAAATAGAGTTTTATAAAAAATAGGTTATTATTTGATTATAACAATCTACTTTGATTTGAAGTTTAATTATAGCATTCAAGTTTGATTCTTTTAATTTAATTAGAGCATCATACTTTGATTTGATTTTAATATGGTATCATAATTTAATTTTATTATAGTTATAACGTTATACTATGATATATTGCTATTAACGTCAATTTATATCGTAGTATAAGGGTTTTGATCATATTAGCGTCAAGAAATCTCGAGTAGGGTTTATTAAATTTCCAATTGGGTTGGGTTGAACCGAATCCATTTTAGGTGGATGTCATAGTCTCCCCTACTTTAGGAAATTTCGTCCCGAAATTTAAGAAGAGAGTACCTTAAGAGAAAAGTTGCGGGTATTTGGTACGCATTTGATCCTCACGCTCCCATGTATACTCAGGTCCACGTGCTGACTGCCACCTGACCTTGACCAGGGGAATGCGACTTCTTTTGAGTTGCTTTTCCTTTCGGTCGGCAATTTCCAAGGGTTTCTCGATAAATTGCATTGTCTCGTCGATTTGGATATCCTCGAGAGGAACATGAAGGTTCTCGTATGCTAAACACTTCTTGAGGTTGGCTATATGAAATACTGGGTGAACTTTATTAAGCTCTATTGGTAGATCCAACTCGTAGGCTACTGGTCCGATCCTTTTCAGGATCTTAAACGGCCCTACGTAGCGGGGTGCCAATTTACCCTTGCGTCCAAATCGAACCACACCTTTCCATGGGGACACTTTTAACATGACCATGTCACCCATGGTAAATTCAAGCGGTTTGCGTCGCTTGTCGGCGTAACTCTTTTGTCGGCTACGAGCTGTGAGAAGGTTATTGCGAATCTGAGTGATTTTGTCGGTTGTTTCCGGATAAGCTCAGGACCAACGATTGGAGAATCCACTGTTGTGCGAATTACGTGGGACTCGCCAATTTCATGCCAGCAAATAGGAGATCGGCATTTACGGCCATACAATGCCTCAAATGGTGGCATCCCGATGCTAGAATGATAACTGTTATTATAGGAGAATTCCACCAACGGTAAATGAGAGTCCCAGTTTCCTCCGAAATCTAAGACACACGCCCTCAACATATCTTCGAGTGTTTGAATTGTCCTCTCAGATTGACCATCGGTCTGAGGATGATAGGCGGTACTGAGATCGAGGCGGGTTCCCATGGCTTCTTGAAGTGATTGCCAGAACCGAGAGAGAAATCTCCCATCACGATCTGAAATGATGCTGAGAGGGATGCCATGCCGACTAACTATCTCGTCGATGTAAATCCGAGCAAGTTGTTCAACCTTGAAATGTTCACGGATGGGAAGGAAGTGAGCAGATTTAGTCAAACGGTCAACGATTACCCAAATGCTGTCATGTCCCTTTGTGGTACGGGGAAGTTTGGTTACGAAATCCATGGTGATCGCTTCCCATTTCTACTCAGGGATTACCGGTTGGACCAATAGTCCAAATGGTCGTTGATGTTCTGCTTTGACCCTGGAACATGTAAGACATTTGGCTACGAATAAAGCAATATCCTTTTTCATTCCCGACCACCAATAATTTGTTCTCAAGCCATGATACATCTTGTCAGCGCCCGGATGAATGGAATATCGAGTTTTATGGATTTCTTCCATCAGGAATGTACGAAGATTGTCACGATCTGGGATCCAGATGCGATCTTGATAATAGAAAATACCATCAGATTTAGATTCCAACTCCCCATCAATTCCCGTGGGCATGTCATTTTCGGTAATTGCCGAGTGTTGGACTCCTCGAATTCGGTCGCTGTGATTGGACAAGATAGGAGAACATATTAAATGAAATGCTTTGGCATGTTCTTTTCGACTTAACGCGTCGGCTACGACGTTCGCCTTTCCCGGATGATAGCGTATTTCACACTCGTAATCATTTAGGAGTTCGACCCATCGTGGTTGCCTCATATTGAGTTCCTTTTGATTAAGAATATGTTGCAAGCTCTTATGGTCGGTGAAAATTACGCATTTAGTGCCGTAAAGGTAATGCCTCCAAATTTTAAGAGCGAAAACCACGGCACCGAGCTCCAAATCATGAGTCGTATAATTCCTTTCATGGATTTTGAGTTGTCGCGATGCGTAAGCTATAACCTTTCCCCTTTGCATCAAAACACAACCTAGACCGAGATTGGAGGCATCGCAGTATACCACGAAATCTTCGGATCCTTCAGGGAGTGTAAGAATTGGAGCGTCACACAATCTTTGTTTAAGAGTTTGGAAAGCATATTCCTGCTTGGGTCCCCAATCAAATGGCGTACCCTTGCAAGTGAGCGAAGTAAGCGGTAAAGCGAGCTTTGAGAAATTTGAAATGAAACGCCGGTAATATCCCGCTAAACTGAGGAATGACCGAATTTCCTTGGGGGTACGTGGGGCTTTCCAATTCTTGACTGCTTCAACTTTTGCGGGATCAACTAAAATACCCTTGTCACTTACAATATGACCGAGGAATTGTACCTCCTTTAACTAAAACTCGCATTTCGAAAACTTGGCATAGAGTCGATTTCCTTGCAACGTTTGGAGAGTTAGGCGAAGGTGTCTTTCATGCTCTGCCTTTGTCTTGGAGTAAATGAGGATATCATCAATAAAGACGATAACAAAACGGTCGAGATAAGGTTTAAATACCCGATTCATCATGTCCATGAATGCGGCAGGGGCATTTGTTAGGCCGAAAGGCATAACAGTGAACTCGTAATGACCATAGCGGGTTCGGAAAGCGGTTTTGGGGATGTCTTCTTCCCGTACTCGAACTTGGTGATAACCCGAGCGAAGGTCGATTTTTGAGAAGCATGAAGCTCCTTGAAGCTGATCAAAAAGGTCGTCGATCCGAGGTAACGGATATCGATTCTTGATGGTTAATTTATTTAACTCCCGATAATCGATACACATACGAAACGAACCATCTTTCTTTTTGATGAAGAGAACCGGCGCTCCCCAGGGTGAAGTACTAGGGCGGATAAATCCCTTATCGGTTAATTCTTGGAGCTGACTTGCCAATTCTTGCATCTCGGTTGGAGCCAACCGATATGGAGACTTGGCTATGGGAGCAGCTTCAGGAACGAGATCGATGCGGAACTCTAGCTCACGTACTGGAGGGAGTCCAGATACGTCATCGGGAAAGATGTCGGGAAAGTCTCGTACAATCGGAATATCTTCGATCTTCTTTTCTTTGACCTTTGTTTCCACCACATGGGCTAAGAAAGCCATGTATTCTTTACGTAGATATGATCGAGCTTGAGTACATGACATAAGACTAAGCATTTTTGAACGAGTCTCGCCATAAATACGAAGACTTTGACCGTCGGCAAGAGGAATACAAATAAACTTCTCGTAACACACTATTTCAGCATGGTTTTGGGATAGCCAATCCATTCCCACGATGATGTCGAAGCTAACAAGTTCCATAGGAACTAAATTGACGGAAAATTTATGACCGCAAAAATCGAAAGTGCAATCTTGGATGACTGCATTGAGTGAAATGTATTTTCCATTGGCGACTTCTACAGTAAAGTGTTCATCAAGTATCGTGCGAGGTGTGTGAAGTATGGGTTCAAATTCCAAAGACACAAAACTTTTATCGGCACTTGAATCAAAAAGTACTGACGCGTAGCAGTCATTTATGAGAAACGTACTATTTACGACCTTGTTATCGGTCTGTGCTTGGGTTGCGGTAATGACAAATGCTCGGCCTTTGGGAGCTGGAACCTGCATTGTTGGATTTGCCTGGGCTTGAGTGTTAATGATATTGACAAGCCTAGGACACGCGTTTCTGAAATGGGTGGGGTCACCACAGTTGAAGCATGTTCCAGTTGGATACCGGGTTTGTGTTTGCTGATTTGAGGGTAGAGCGAATGGTCGCTGAGTTTTTGGTGCACGGCATGTGTCCGCCAAGTGGCCATAGCGACCACAAGTCGTACAAAGGCGACACGGGCTGGTGGACATATGGTGATAGTTACAATGGTTACAGAGGGGGTGAGGTCCGGTATACGGCTTTTTGTTTGGTTGGGTGACTTGGGTGATAGGAGCAGCAGGTGTAATAACAGCATGGTTGTGGTGATGGCTTTTCCGCTTCTTTTTGTCGTGTCGGTGTGAGGACTCGGACTTGACAATTAGGGGGGTCTCAGGGGTCGGCTTTCCAGTTGTCATCTTTGAACCCTTTCGTGGGAGGACACCATCGTTCATATTATCCTCGTTGAGTTGACCTACTATTTCAATAGCGGATTCCAGAGTAGATGGCCTGCTGCTGGTCACCGAATCACGGATCTGGCGCGGTAACCCTTTAATGTAGCGGCGTATTGCAGTTTTCATAGGTTGAACCATGTGAGGTAGGAGTCTTGAAAGATCATAGAATCTATTAGTGTAGGTAGCATTGTCTCCTCCCACCTGTTTCAGATTCCAGAATTCCCCCTCGAGAGTTTGCAATTCGCTGTCCGGGCAGAACTTCTCTATCATGCGTTCCTTTAGTTTTGACCAGGTCATTCCCAAGGCAACACCCTCTCCTTTTGCCCGTTTTTCTAGGTTTCACCATGAGAGAGCATGTCCTTGGAGGCACCCTGTAGCGTGACGGACCATCAGGTCCTCAGGGCACTCGCTGTGGATGAAAGTACTCTCCATTTCTTCGATCCATGTGAGGAGTGCGGTGGCACCATCTATGCCTTTGAAGTAAGGCGGATTACAGCTACGAAAGTGCTTAAACGAGCAACGATGAGTGGTTGCTGGAGCTTGTGGCTGAAGAGTTTGAAGATGGGTTGCACTTGTTGGGATGACATTTGCTACCTCCTTAGCGATAAGGGCGGCTAGCCTTCGGTTGTTACGAGCAGCGTATGGAGGTCGTAATGCCATCTATGAGAAACACGCATATGGACTTGTGAGTTATTTGTAAATTGATTATGGAAATTAAGTTTGTAGACATTATTGGGTAAAATGATTGTAAAACACTTATTGGGCCATGGTTAGGAGTGTTAGGCACTTTTTGGGCTTTCATTGGGTACTAAATGTGAAGCATGTAGCAATTGCATGGGCCCCCACAATACTAAGTTTTCACATGTTTTTCCCACTTCAAGGCCAATTTAGGAACTTAATAGTCCAATGAGTTGGCCATTTTGGAGTGTATCCTTTCGGATACGTTTGATAAGGTCGGGTAGTTTGATGGCTCAAAAGTAATGTGAATGACGCGCTTTGGCCTATAGGTTTGGGAACTCTCGCCTTTGGTCCCCAGGTAAGCAAACTGGTCCCTCGGTTGATTGGGATGTATACGAATGCTTACCTAGTCAGGACTTTCGGGCTACCGGCACCTCCCCCTTCCAGTTACTACGCGTCCATTACTTTGATCCTACCCAACTAGAGTGGATGACTTTTAATTTCCTATGAGCTCTAAGGAATATATATGTATATAAATTTTTATTTTGAAACCATTTGAGTATGTGTGTGATTTTAAGAGAAAGAGAAGAAAATTCACAAGTGTATGCACACATATAAGTGTCGGGAATAATACGTAAGCACATAAGGGAGCAATTAGCACACAAAGGTATTCCTAGGATTTTCTAAGTGCGAATTGCATGCAGTTGTGTGTGCATTTTATAAACTAGCATACGAGAGGACCCTAGAGGCTATAGACTAGGTCAAGGCAATTAACCTAATTCCCTATAGTCAAGGGCTCTGATACCAATCTGTCACACCCCGATCCTTGGCGGAATCGATCAAGGCGTGATATATTGTTCAAAGTCTCATGACAACTATGTTATAATATGATTAGATTCAATTAAGTACTAAGTATGCAAACAAGATCCACAACATACAAATACAAATCAAAATACAATAACATTTATTACATCAAATTTAAATAGTCTTGTGGGTTTCTAAGGTACACCCTACTTTTCATCAACTTCATTATTCAAATCTGCATCATGGGTAAAAACAGGTCAACTACGAGAGGTGGTGAGTAATCTAGTTTTATTAAAGAAAATTGTGAGTTTGAATAATTTGAAATTTGTTTTCTTTTGAAGTTGGCAAGCAACTGTTATTGAGATAACAGTTTATAAATCAAAAATTGATTAACAAATGATAACAACAACAATAAGTCCTCACCCTATATATATATATATATATATATATATATATATATATATATATATATATATATATATATATATATATATATATATATATATATATATATATATATATATATATATATATATATATATATATATATATATATATATATATATATATATATCTATATTATAAAACGTATTGGGCCAATGTACAAGTCTAAAGCAGTCAACACAAAAGTTACAACACCTCTTATGCACAAAATCGATGGCGGTTTCTCATCCGGTAACTTCTCACTATCTCTGTAACTTCCCATTATCTCCACATCTCTCAACCTCCCATGTTCCCACTATCTCTGTAACTTCCCAATATCTCCATGGTTTCTCATCCTGTAACTTCCCACTATCTCAACATCTCTCAACCTCCCATGTTCCCACTATCTCTATAACTTCCCACTATCTCCACATCTCTCAACCTCCCATGTTCGTTGTTGACTGAATCAAATGGAACCGTTAAAAAACTCCCCACCTCCCACCTCTTCTCCCACTCCATCTTCAACCTCCCACTTCCTCTTCAACCTCCCATCTCCTCTCAACTCCCCGTTTCTCTCGGATGTCTGCCTATATAAAGAGAGGGAGACCCCTCTTCAGCCACTCTTTTTCCTCTCTCTCTCTCTCTCTCTCTCTCTCTCTCTCTCTCAACGACACTCACACACATCCTCTCTCTTTCTCTCTTCCTCTGTAATTTCATGTCACTCACTCTTTCTTTTGTTTGTATATGTCTCTGTCACCTACATTTGCAAGTATATTATATATATTGAATATTGTTTGCAAGTTTTAAGGTTCTGTTTTTCTCATTTCCACAGATAGGAGGGCGGAAATTGGAAGAAGAGGACGAAGAAGAAGAAGAAGAAGAAGCACTAGGAGCGTCGGACTTTGTTTGTGGTTCGTTACCATTTTCGGTTCTGTTCATATCTGCTTCAACATTATGCTAATTTATTACTAATTGTTGATTGGGATATTGAATTTAGGGGCGGCGTCAGATCTTCAAAAGGGGGCACCTTTACCTGACAAAAGGACTCTAGAGTTGATTCTCGATAAACTTCAAAAGTAAGTATCGGTAGGCTAATATTCAAAATTATGCTTTGTTTGGGTTAAAGCTTTTTCGGTATGTAAATTTGCAATGGTTAATTGTGGCAGAAAATATACTTATGGGGTTTACGTTGAGCCAGTTGATCCTGATGAGCTTCTTGATTATCATGATGTGATCAAGCACCCAATGGACTTCGCTACTATGAGGAAAAAGCTTGTGAAATGAGCATAATTAACTTTGAAAGATTTTGAGGTAAGTTTATTTTGTTTTTCCTTATTTTTACTGAATTCGTTCGCCTTTTATGTCAATTCTTGAGAGTATAGTTGGCTTCTTTTTCATGAATGCAGAATGACGTGTATCTAATTTGCACAAATGCAATGCAATACAATGCACCAGATACAATCTACTATAAATAGGTATTCAGTTTGGAGGTTCACATGTTCCCTTTTGTTTCACCATTTTGTTCATTTTATTGATCTCACCACTTTAACAATTTAGGAAGGCAAGAAGTTTGTTTATTCAGTATTCCGATGGCTTTATCCCGGTGAACTTCAGTTTTCGGTACAATGATATATACTTTTTAATTTGGTTTTTTTTCCCTAATTATTTATATATTATTTAACATAGTTTTTTATTTCAGGTTAAGGGTTGATGTTGATTTCGGATTTTGATACATGATTATCAATAAACCGTTTCGATTATGTTACAATAATGAGCCAATGAGGCAAGATTGAAGAATTATTCTTAACTTGGAGACCTTTCTGGTACACAAAGAGGAACTAAGGAAACCAACTTGACTTTTCACTTTTGACTTTTGGTTCTTGACTTGGAGACCTGGTAAGTACGAGTTCTTGAATTTATGATTCAGTTTCAGAAACTACTGCTGTTTGAAATATCAGTTTAACCCGGTAATATAGGTTCTTCATCTTGTTCTTCACAAAAGTCTCGAACTTACTAAATGTACTTTTCAAATTTCGTTCATTCTTTTCAAACTTGCACTTAACTTGTTTGATGATATGCCTCAATGAGACATGTGGTTATTTCAGGAAGAAAGAACTTTTCACAACATCGAAGCTTTTTTGTGGTTGTTTTTCATTATTTAACGAGAACACTGATATACCTTTTTCCTAGAGGATATTTGGGAGATTTATCAAAATTCGATATGATGAATAATAAAATGATTCATGGTGATGATGGAGAAAAGAAATCAAGAAAAGACCAACATGATTTTATAGGAAGAGCATCTTGGGGTCTGTTGGTGGGCTGTCTAACTTTTTTTAACTTGTTTCAACTGTCTAACTTTTTTTAACTTGTTTCTTTTGCAAACCTCAAATGACATTTTCTTCATTCATAAGCTAATTCTCCCGATTTTGGTAAGGATTTTGATGTTATCTGTAGACTATTCGTAGCTTTATATTTCAAATTTCACTATCTTCAAATGGTTATTTAATAAAACTTATGTAAATAGGCTTTGAAGAAAACATTCAAGAAGCTGGACCATGATGTAAATATACAAGACTTTGTAGGGGCAAGGTTGTCATTAATCCTTGCCAATCTTCTACATCTTTCTTCCCTTCAATTTAGGACATCTAATCTTAGTTTCTTTTGGTTTTGTTGCAAACAGTCAATCAGGTGAGGTCACAAGACACCCCTCTTTTCTACTTTATATTTTAAAAAATTAAATCAAAACTTCTGTTGATAATAATTTTTAATAGTTAATAATATCTTTAGAATTTAAGCAATCATGCAATGATGTTACGATCTCAACTTACTGACTTACATAAACGACTAAGGTACCTTCGAAACCTTTACATATTTAATTATTCTGTAATTCTTTTCCTACATTTTTTAGTATGGTTCTTATTTTCCTACAATTTTTATGTATTAGTTATTGGACTAATCCATACAAGATTGAGAATATTAAACATCTTAAACATATGGAAGATTCCTTAAGGGAATCACTTGACAGCATTCGTACACATAAGGTATTATAACATTGTACATTTGTACTTTCAGTTTTGTTCTAATTTAGGCATTGTATTTTAGAAAAGCCACCCGATTATAGCATTCAACTTTCAAGAATTTTCTTATTATAGAAGTGAAAATTATAGCTATACTTTGGTAGATTTTATACAGCACAATCTTGTAATGAGAAGAAATGAAAGTACGATGTTATAATAAACAAATCAATTGAAGTACATTGCTATTTCTTGATTTAACCTTAAATGCCATGTTTTTCCAGGAAAATTTTGGACAACAAAATCTTATTTCGCTAGATTGCACGAACCAAGTACTATCTCTTTACAAAATTCCAATTTTTCCCTTTCCATCATACATGAAGAATATTTGATTTACAAAAATGTTGCATTACAGTTCCAAAATGGGATGCATTTGCCTCTAATGATGTCCAATACCCAAGAAGATCAAACCTTACCATGGCTTCCTCTGACTTTTATTTTAATTTAAACTCGGAACGATTTCATTCTGCATATTTTTAGATTGTTTTAGCACCCTATTTAATATTTTTAGTTTTTTTACCATCCTACTTCCCACTTGTCGATAACTTCCCCACGATGTCGACGATAACTTCCCACTCACCGATAACTTCCCCACGATGTCAACGATAACTTCCCACTCACCGATAACTTCCCCACGATGTCAACGATAACTTCCCACTCGCCAATAACTTCCCCACTCGCCGATAACTACCCCACGATGTCGAGGATAACTTTCCCACTCGCCGATAACTACCCCACGATGTCGACGATAACTTCTCACTCGCCAATAACTACCCCTCGATTTCGACGATAACTTCCCACTCGCCGATAACTTCCCACTCGCCGATAACTTCCTACTGGCCGATAATTTCCCCACTCGCCGATAATTTCCCACTCGCCGATAACTTCCCCACTGGACGATAATTTTTTCACTCGCCAATAACTACCCCACGATGTCGATGATAACTTCCCACTCGCGGAGAACTTACCATTCGCCGCCAATAACTTCCCCACAATGTCGACGATAACTTCCACTCGCCGATAACTTCCCCACGATGTCGACGATAACTTCCCACTCGCCTATAACTTCCCCACGATGTCGACGATAACTTCCCACTCACGGATAACTTCCCTACTCGCCAATAACTTCCCCACAATGTTGACGATAACTTCCCACTCGCTGATGACTTCCCCACTAGCCGATAATTTTCTCACTCGCGGATAACTTACCACTTGCCGATAACTTCCCTACTGGACGATAATTTCCTCAATCGCCAATAACTTCCCCACGATGTCGAAGATAACTTCTCACTCGCGGATAACTTCCCAACCACCGATACTTCCCCACGATGTCGACGATAACTTCCCACTCGCCGATAACTTCCCAACCCGCAGATAACTTCCCACTCGCGGATAACTTCCCCACGATGTCGACGATAACTTCCCACTAGCGGATAACTTCCCCACTCGCGGATAACTTCCCCACGAAGTCGACGATAACTTCCCACTCGCGGATAACTTCCCCACTCTCTGATAACTTCCCAATTGCCGATAACTTCCCCACTGGACGATAATTTCCCCACTCGCGGATAACTTCCCACTTACCGATAACTTCCCCACTGGACGATAATTTCCTCACTCGCTGATAACTTCCCCACAATGTCGACGATAACTTCCCACTCGCGGATAACTTCCCCACTCTCTGATAACTTCCCTACTGGCCGATAATTTCCCTACTCGCGGATAACTTCCCATTTGCCGATAACTTCCCCACTGGACAATATTTTCCTTACTCGCCGATAAGTTTCCCACGATGTCGCCGATAACTTCTCACTCGCTGATAACTTCCCCACGATGTCATCGATAACTTCCCACTCGCTGATAACTTCCCCACGATGTCGCCGATAACTTCCCACTCGCCGATAACTTCCCTACTCGCTGATAACTTACCACGATGTCGCCGATAACTTCCTACTCACCGACAACTTCCCCACTTGTCGATAACTTCCACTCGCCAATAACTTTCTCAATCGCGGCTAACTTCACACTCGCCGGTAACTTCCCCACGATGTCGTCGATAACTTCCCACTCGCTGATAACTTCCCCACGATGTCGCCGATAACTTCCCACTCGCCGATAACTTCCCTACTCGCTGATAACTTACCACGATGTCGCCGATAACTTCCTACTCACCGACAACTTCCCCACTTGCCGATAACTTCCACTCGCCAATAACTTTCTCAATCGCGGCTAACTTCACACTCGCCGATAACTTCCCCACTATGTGAAAAAAAGTTTGTCAAATGGTCCATCTCTCGCAAAAAATTCCTACATTTGGGCAAAACGTTAAATAATTACTTAAATGGTCCAAATAAAATTTCAAAAAGATATAATGCTATATTAGAATAACTATTGGATGTACATTGTTATTTCTCACATTTAGCACCTGGGTAAAGAAGCAACAATGTACTTTGATTTTTGTTTTTGTAATAGAACATTGTAAATCTGTCAAAATAACATAATACTTAAAAAAATGATATTTTCCATAAACATATAGACTTTTGAATTTACCATTAATAGCAACACACAATAGTAATAGCAGTTTTTTTTATTGGGTAGATTTTTCAAAGTGTCGTGTCTTAATCATAAAATCTATCACTAACAATGTCCTAATAATAAAATCTGAAAGTATAGCGTTATAATTTGTAGATTTTTCAAGGTTTTACAAATACTCTGGAAACCATTACCTTTCTGAGTAGTTTCCTGATTTGCCCTTCCCCTTCACAGAAATCCATGCTGCTAAAATCCATCTCTATCCTTACAAGGCCATATTGGTAAATAACTTAAAAAGTTATTGGTTGAAAAGTTGTTCATAGGTTAAGATAAGGAACTATAACTCCTACAAAAGCAGCCAATTAGCGATCTTTTCTTATAACATTCAGGTTTCAAAAATGAATCTTTAAGAACCCGCAATCAATTCAAAGATGAATATTTAAGAACCTGCACAGAAGTTAATTGATCGATCAAAATCACCTCCACGAAGCATCACTTGACAAGAGGTTTAGGAGTCCATCCTCATTCAGTTCAAAAATAAGGTTATTAGGCATACCTCATGCTAAACTAAACCCCTTCGTAATAATGCCCACTTTGAAATTTCAACTAAATCCATCAATTTATAGTTAAATCACTTCTGCAAATACAACAACAGAATCAGACCTTGATAGTACGTTGTTATTGGCAAAATAGAAAGAAGAAGTACCTTGCTATATTTAAAAAATCCATTTATCAGCCCTTGATTACTTACTGTTCGATCTATGAAATCGTCCATATGGACATAACTTGATGCATCCCAAACCAACCTATTCGACCACCAGAGACCCATCTATGTCTATTACTGTTTTTGCTAAAAGTGTAATAAATTATTGTTCTCGGATGAAAATTCAAAATCTATAGTACTATCGATTGAGAGTAGAGACGACTAAAATTACAATATGATAGTAGCGATTGGGATTGCATCAATCAAGGGTCGTTGACAACTGCTTCAGATTGCCCTTGGTGTTTACTAATTCAAAACTTTGACCAATAGTCGTTGGCCAACATGCCGGCAAAAGAGTCTTTTTGCCAAGAATTCCATTATACCCATCTGACGAAGACATGTTCCCATTCAAGCTAAAAAAGAAGCAATTTCCAATTCGTCTTAGTTTCTCTATGACGATCAATAAAGCTCAAGGACAAACAATTCCAAATGTTGGGTATATTTACCAGAATCGGTCTTTTCACATGGCCAACTTTATGTGGCATTGTCCAGAGAAATATCCCGTGTCAATACAAAGGTATTAGTAAAGCGGGCCAAAAAATTCATTCATGATTAATGCTACACATCAAATGTGGTGTATAAAGAAGTCATATATGATGAATAATGTACAATCGAAATCTTAATCATTTACAAATATTACCATATGTATTTAATATAATGAATTGATGTTTCTTGCAGTTCATAACTATGTATTTGTTCGTTGAGCTTTATCTATCAATGTTCTAATTGAACAAATTTTGTGGATTGTCGTGGGTTATAATTTATACTGTTCAAAACAATACATATTTTCAAATGTATATTTTATTTTGATTCAAGTAAGAACATTTGTGTTCTTGGTACTATTAGTTTGGTTATGTGTATGTGTTTGTGTGCCCATGTGGCTATGTGTTAGTTTATTTTGTATTTATTACATATGTGTGTAGATCAAGCAGAGTAGGATTATAGATTGAACACTCTAAATCGTAAACCTAACTCTACATAATAGACCTTAAACTTTACGTCGTAAACCATAAACCCTAAACGATAACCTATAAAGCTGAGCGTTAAATCGTAAACCCTAAACCGCAAACTACAAACGCTAAACCTAAACTGAAAATCCTTAACACAAAACGACTAACCTAACCAACCTCGACAGCCCCTCCCCCTCCCCCCCACCCGCCGCCGCATATCGAATATAACTTAGAGAAACCAAAATTATTTCGGAAGGAAAGCATTTATCACAAACTATTTTTAAAAATGAAGATCTTCACTAAGCTGGCCACATGCTAGCAAAAGTCTGCAAATCGTAATAAAGCTCAGAAATTTATCTTGAAAAATGATGGTTTTTGTTTTTTTATTAATATCATATTATATGGATTTGACTGTTTGACTATCTTTTGGCAGGTGAAGACTGTTTTTATAGATGGCCTGCCAGCTTCATGGGCCAAGGGTCGAGCGCATGACCTACTAAACAAATATGGGGAAGTGGTGAAAATTGAGCTTGCCCGTAATATGCCTTCTGCAAGATGAAAAGATTATGGATTCATGACATTTGGAACACATGGTTCAGCTTTAACATGTGTTAAAAGTATTAATAATAAGGAACTAGGAGATACTGATAACAATGTTACTTTTGTAATTTATCGTCTGGTTTGTAAAATGTTTTTGGAAGGAATGGAATCTGTCAAAAGAATTGGAATATGTTATGTACTTTCTAAAGGGAAAAATTTATTTTATAATCATTATTATTTTAAGGATTAATTGCAAATATGCTAATACCAATCCGATGAACCAACTAAATTTTCGAATGAAATGACCAAATAAAACAGTTAACCGTCTACCCATTACCTCTCCCCATTCCCCCCCCCCCCTTCCCCCCACCGCCGCCGCATTGCGCGGGGCCGCTGCTAGTATATATATATATATATATATATATATATATATATATATATATATATATATATATATATATATATATATATATATATATATATATATATATATATAGGATGAAACATCTAATCATCATACACACACAACCACGTGCGATCAATCACCTTAGCGTCCCAAGGCGGGGTGGTCAACCCAATAGCGCTATTATTGTCCATAACGTACCTCAAGAATACGGGCATAGTCATGGAGATTAGACTAAAAATGATAATGCACTACAAGTACATGTAGCGTAAACAAACAATAATTATACACATAATGATTTACATATAAATGTCCCAACAATGTCTCAATGGTGAAAAAAATAATATAATGAAGTTGGAACATATTAAAACCACATGATACACCCCAAAAGTATTGAACATTATAAAATATGGGGTAGATTACTCACATTAGTCCAATAAGGAATGCACGTGTTGTACGATAGACGGCTCGAGTCAAAATGTCGTAGAACCTAATATAATTAATAGTTTGGCTTAGGAATCGATAAACGGGAATATAATATTAATAAAAATAATTAGACACATATTCTTATTTTAGATGAATTAACAATAATCCAAATTTTGTTTTGAATATTAATGTATTCATATGTTAAATGAATTTTAAATTGAATTAATTACTTTGTTTAATTAATTTATATCTTCACTTTAGGCAAAATTTTAATAATTTCTTATTAAAATAATAACTAGTCAAATTATAAGTATTTACAGATTTTATATATTATAAACAATTATTTATATGAAATAATCATTAAAAATGCATTTTTACATGCTTAGATATTTAGGAAAATGGTTTTAAATACTAAAAAGTAATGAAACATTCTGAAATTATCAGAAAATCATTATTTTATAAAATAGTAATTACTATAAAATTTCATATTTTTCTTAACTGCTTTAGTATTTATTTAGTATTTTAATAATTAAACCACAACAAAATTCGGGAAAAATAATAAATGATTCTCAAAACTTCTGGCAAATTAACCATAGTATTCTACCATTATATTGAGCCTACTGTAAATATGTTGGATATTTTGAACTATGGGAAGTATTTCTTATGTTTTTCATTATTAACTAATCAATAAAATCATAAATAATAGGGAAATATTAAGAGAAATTCATTAGACTTTTTATTTATGATTAACATGTTATATATGATATTATGATAAGGTTTTATAATTGTTGGACATGTGTAGCTATTTATTATCAATTTAAACCATTAAATAAACATTAAATCAGGAAAAATAAGCAAACCTTCTTACAAAAATCTGTAACTTTTGTCATGGAGTCTTGAAAATGTGTATAAGGTGCGAAAAATATAAAATCTAGATTTGAACATACCTAACTATATTTTGCAATTTATTTTTCTACAACAAAATAAAATACAAAATAAGCATCAAACAGTAATATAAATGCATGAAACTTTATAAATTCACTTTACTCAATATATGTGTTGTTCCAAAATGTTTCTAGAATTTATTGACTGCAAAAAGTATTTTATGTGAATTATTGCCATATTTTATTGCAATAATTATAGTAATTCAATACAAATAAGTTATGTTTTGAAAATTTCCAGAACTTCTTATTTTATATATGAGAGTTTGAGAAAAATCAGGTTTATGCATAAAATGAGTTTTAGATATTTTGGTGGATTTAATTTGTTTCATGTATGAATTTGGAACTTTTAACAACATACCTTGATGAATGCTTCTAGAGGGATGGAGATTTGAGTATATTGAAGTGTTCTTGGCTGAAAAATGAAGATTTCTAGGAGGAATTTCGAGATTGAGAGTGAGAGGAAGAATAGATATGGTTTGAGTGGTGATGAGAATAATGTGTTGGGAGAAAAATGAAAGGAAAGATGATGGAAGGTGTGAGTGGGAGACAATGGGAATAACCTTTTACTTTTGGTGGTCTTCATAATTCCCCACTAACACAAGCATCTTAAGAGTTTTATAAAATTTAATGTAGTGTTTATAAAAATAGAGTTTTATAAAAAAATAGGTTATTATTTGATCATAACAATCTACTTTGATTTGAAGTTTAATTATAGCATTCAAGTTTGATTCTTTTAATTTAATTAGAGCATCATACTTTGATTTGATTTTAATATGGTTTCATAATTTAATTTTATTATAGTTATAACGTTATACTATGATATATTGCTATTAACGTCAATTTATATCGTAGTGTAAGGGTTTTGATCCTATTAGCGTCATGAAATCTCGAGTAGGGTTTATTAAATTTCCAATTGGGTTGGGTTGAACCGAATCCATTTTAGGCGGATGTCACACTCGGCTCGTTTAATTCTTAACAAGCCTAAACGAGCTTAAGCTCGGCTCGAGCTCGTTAAGAAGCTCGTTTACTCTAATGATTAAATACATTTTAATATATATATATATATATATATATATATATATATATATATATATATATATATATATATATATATATATATATATATATATATATATATATATATATATATATATATATATATATATATATATATAATATTATATTATATAGATAGGCTCGTTTAGGGCTCGCTAGCCTAATCGAGCTTGGTGACAAAGGCTCGGCTCGGGCTCGTTTAATAAACGAGCCTTATATTTAAGCTCGGGCTCGTTTAAAATCGGTCTCGAGCCGAGCTTTTATCGAGCCGGTCCCGGGTAGCTCACGAGCCGGCTCGGCTCATTTGCACCCCTAGCTACGCTTCTAATTCCTTGCTAGGCTACTGGTTTCCTTTCCTTCTTCATCTAGGCTTGTATTTTTGGGCTGAGGACTACATATAGGTTACTTTTAGGCCGAATTTGAGTAGTGGCCCGTGCCACTGTGGGCATAAGCCCAAATCTGCCCCTGCTACAAAGTTGAACCTGTTGTAATTAAAAATTAAAGTTTATTACTACTTTTTGTAACAAATAATTTTGATTAATTTTTTTTTTATAATTATGCTAATTAATTTACATAAAATATTTAAAAGGATTTGAATGACATTAGACCAAGTGACATTGATAGTATGGGCCAGCTAGGGGCTGACTCGAAACACAACTTGGACTTTCAAATATTGTGGTTACTATTTTTGCTTTTCGAAATTTTTGAATATGCGAACCTTGTAATGATAATAAAGAGAACAATTAACATCTCATCTTACATTTATGGAAAGATAGCAATTGCAAAACAAATCCCGACCAAATATACGGGAAGCTAGCAATTGCGAAGACTTTTTGACTAAAATGATGTTTCTGAAAAAACTATTTACCAAAACGGGTTGTTTTCAAAATATTTACCAAAAAATGTGATTTAATACTAATTCTAAAAATTACGGTGCGTAACTATTGCCCTACCCATCCAGTAATACACTGCTTCGAAATCCGCCTCAAAATCATGCCTGACCATCGATCGAATCCATCTTCTCCGGTGCTCCACCTTCGGCGATGATTTCTATTCGTTTCTGCAATCGATGTTTTCTGATTTTCTATGTTACATGTACATCATTAGATTTCCTTTCTTATATGTAATTCAATTTTTTCAAAGCTACATGTACATCTTTAATTCATTTGACGAGAAAGTCAATTTTTATAATGCTTACGAGTTACTTCTTCGAATCTTGTTCCTATTTATAAGTTTGTTTGAGAGAGAAGTAAGATGATCTAAAACTACTCTTGTTCCATCTATTATGTTTTAATAGGTATATATTAAAGAACGAATTTAGTTTGGTTGATGCAGAAGGTTCTTTATGAATGTATGTAATACAACACATTCAGACATCAATAGTGTGGTTCGTCGTTAGGGGTGAGAATACATTGTATGCACCTTTTCTTTGTATTTACTCAAGAGATGCCTTCTATTCGTGAATCATGCGATCAGTTATCATGTGATATAAAGAATCTCTTGATTTTAAAAGTAATGCGTGTTAAAAGTGAAGTTTGCATGATTATGATTTTTCGGTACTGAAACTTGTTTCGATGATTTTAGGGTCACTTACACGTGCATCTTTGTTTCGATGATTTTGGGGTCACTTATAGTTTGCATGAAAATGAAAATTTTATCAAAAATACTTTTTTGGTAAAAAAACAACACCTATTTGGTAAAGATTTTAAAAACAACCCATTTTGATAAATAGTTTTTTTTTTCAAAACACCATTTGGGTCAAAAACTCCGATTGCAAAGTTTGAGGATTATATAAGATTTAAATTTTAAGGTTCTAACTTTCTATATAGTTAATTTTTGTATGATAATATTATTCGATTAGTCTATAACTATATGTAATTCTTGGATGATAAGATTATTCGATTAGTCTATAACTATAAAGATAGGTGTTACACTTCACACGCAAGTAACTCAATTTTTGTAAGATTGAAAACAAACAATATATCATTGTCAAAACCCACAAATAATTTCATATTTCTTGAGGGAAGGACGTTGTTTTCATGAGAACTTTGCTATCTGTGTACAACATTAGTTAGAATTCTTAGTGCTCCCACTTACTTCTGGTTTTCAAACGACCAACCTCTTTGCCTTTCTCATTGAAATAAAGATTCCATGTGCGATACGCTGTTCAAGTCCATCAATAGACATTTCAAGCTAACACACTCTATTTGGATATTTGGACAATACAAAACCTTCTAGTTATGTCATATACACATCCTCATAATGTTTTTCGTTAAGGAAAGCAGTTTTTACACCCATTTGCCATATTTTATAATTACCGACTGCTGCTAGGCATATGATGTCTAAATAGATTTGATTAGTGTCATTGATGAAAAGGTTTCCTCATAATCAAGCTTTGAGTATGAGTATAACTCTTCGTCACCATTCTGGTTCTCATGTGTGTACTCTTCATCCATGTTTGTCTTCGGCTTGAAGAGCTATTTACACCCGATTGTTTTAAGATCAGACGTGTGATCAAATTCAATCAAGTTTTAAACTTGGTTATCCTTCATGAATTTCATCTCGCTCTCCATAATCTCCTTTGTTAACGTAGCCTAAGGGCATGCCACAACTTCCGATAATTGGTAGGCTCATAATGGTCCACCAGATATTCACCCTCATTAACATGTAATCCATAAAACCTAGGTGGATGATGACCTCTATCATCTTCTCGGACATGAGATGGAATTATGTCATATTCCTCAACAAACTGTTACCGAGTCTCCATAGCTTTCTCTTCCTCTAGTTAAGTACTACTGCCAACATCATGTTCATTTATCCTTTGAGGCTCATCAAGATCAATCTTGTTAGGACAAATTCTTTTGGTTTAATCTTTGCATTTTATAGGGACTAAATATGTAAAATATCAAAGTTATGGGTTGTTTCAGGTTTTTCGGTTGGGACCGAAAAACCTATGGGTTGTTCGGCCTGGCTGCGTGTTTTTCAACCCATGGGCTAAGTTGTTCGTTCTGGTAGGCTTGAGTATAAGTAGGTGTCGAGTACTCTCCTTTGAGGGTTGGTTGTTTTTGGAGCTCTAGAGATCATAGCAATATTTGTCAAGCTCAAGCAACTTGTTCTTATGTATTAGTCGGTTTTTCTAATAAAGATCGAGTGCATTGAAGTATTAATTCGTGTGTTTGGATTGATTTGATTGATACCGTGTGAAGATCTAGTGAATTGGGACCTACAATTGGTATCAGAGCCTGAAAACCTTGTGTTTTTGAGTATTTTGGTATCAATCTCATCTTTCCTTTGCTTGGATCTTGGAGTTTTGAAGGTTTTTGGACTGTTTTAATCGAATTTTGGTGTTTTTGTGCTTGGTGTTCTTCATGTTCTTGGAAATCTTCAAGCAAAAGTCATCAAACTCACGTTTTTGATAAAAAAAAACGTTGTTTGCGAAGTTGTTTACGTGATTTTCAGATCTGAGGAAGTTGTTCGGTCACACTCTCTTGTTGTTCGGTGGCGGCGCTGTTTGATTTAAGGTTTTAGAGGTTGTTCGGTCAAGCTTAAGGTTGTTCGGTCCGGTAACAGTTGTTCGGTGAGCCCAATTTGTGTTGTTCGGTGCATCCTTAGGGTTTCAGTTTCTCAGTTGAAGATTGTTGTTCTGTTTTAGTTCCTCTCCTAGTTAATCGGTCTTATTATTGTTCGGCCAGGGTGTTCGGTTGAGGTTTTTCGGCCAGGGTGTTCGGTCTACAGTGTTTTCGCTAAAAAAGGGGTAAAAAAGTTTCGAAAGGTTTCTTCGAAATTTTTGTTTTTCGCCAGAAATTTTTTTGGGGTTTCCGATCAACTTTTTGGCATTTGAAGGCTTATCGATCATCTTAATTCCTTAAAATGACCACCACGACAAAGGACAATTGTGAAGTCTCATGCACGCCAGATTGTGAAAAGATAATTGTCAAATATCGTAAATTAAACTAAAATCTTGTCCAAGAAGTCTTTGATATGGAAAACCTTGTCCATAAACACAAAAAGAAATTAAAACCCCTTTAGGAATCTTTAGATGCTAAAACTTCAAATTATCTTAAAATTCAAGATGAACTCACCATAAAGAATTGCCATCTTAAGTTTGCAAATGAAGACATTGCTAGATTAAATGATGAACTAGATACATTAAAATCAAATTTTCAAAATGCTGAATCAACTTTTAAAAAGGTATATGTATCAAGTGAAGTAATTGAATCTATACTTGAAAAACAAACTAAATGGTCAAACATACACGGTGAAGGTCTTGGATACAGTGCATTTCCTCCTCCATATAATAACAATTTTACTCCATCATTGGCTACTGAAGAATCAGAAGAATGTTATTTGTCGAATTATATTCAATAGAATGTGAGAGTACTGAAATGAAATCTACTGATTCCTCTACCTCATGTGCAGCTAAAGTAAACTAGGAGGATAAAATCAAGCAGAAGAAGACTGCTAAGACCTGTGCCCCTTCTAAACCTTGTGGTGATGGTTTGAATTCAAAAATTCAAAATGTTGGAAAATACAAACCATGAAAGTTTGTGAAAGAGGGTGATATTCCTTGTGGACAAAGACCGAGTCCCAATAAATGTGGTTGTGCTTATACTTGTGGTAACTCCTTGAAAAACTTAAAAGGACAAGGACCAAGTCACAATCTCATTTACCTGAAAAGACAAACTTGCTTTAATTATGGGATTGCAGGTCACATAGCTCGAAACTATCCACATCTCTCTTATGTTCCCTATTATGCACAATACTGGCAGAACGTGCGAAAGGGGAGATCTTCTAAAAGAAAGCCCTCAAGATTACGTTCAAGAGATGGTGACTGGAATGCGGCAAAGGCCAAGAAGTAGGCCCCCAAGGATAAGAAGACCGATTCGAGAGATGACTCTGCCAAATCAAAATCGGTAAGGTCGGGCTCATCTCAAGGATCGTCCTCGAGTCCACACTGGCAACATAAGCACAAATCAAGGGGGAGTTCTGCTTCAAACTCAAGTGTTGATACACCTATCCTGTCAAACAACAAAAGACCCAAACTAAACTACTGATGGGTACCCAAAGGCCAATATTCCAAATCATCTACTTATCCTGCTAACTCTTCATGTTCTTTATTTGATAAGCAGGATATGATCTTGGAACAAGTAAAGTGTGTTGATGACAATAGTGCCCAGTTTCAAAATGGACTGGGTTCCCAATACCAACTAAGCCCGCAGCTTGTGTAGGAGCAGCTATGGAGGAATATCATCAGATATTGGTCTGTTGATAGTGGCTGTTCTAGGCACATGATTGGAAACATCTCTCTACCGCACAACATTCAAATCATTAATGGAGAGTATGTGTCCATTGCGGGAGGGGAGAAAGAAAGGATCACGTGGGGTTCGTGACAAACGGTGTGTTGAAATTTGAAAATGTAACTTCGTTCTAAACTGGATTTGATTTGTTTTGATGACTGCAAAGTTCAATTTTGTAAAACTTGTACATTTTTGTTTCTGGTTAAATTTGTTCATGGTTTATTTTCAACACTCTTTCTCATGCACAAATTTAGGGGGAGAAGAAAAACAAAAACAAAAAAAATCAGAAAATCAACTTAAAATTCAAAATATTTTAAAATTGCTTATTTTAGCTTCCAGTCTTAATTGTAGAGTTTTACTTTCTTTTTAAGACCATAGCTGAAAAACAAAAAAAAATTACAAAACTTTAAAAAATACAAAAATATTTTTATAATTTTCATATATTTCCTTATTTTTATAATTTTCATATCTTTCCTTTCCGAAAATTAAAAATTTCAAAAATATTGTTTTTCTCTTAATTCCTTATCTACCGACGACGCACCGAGTTATACCACTCACTGCTGAGGTAACTTTTAAGTGTTAGTGATCCTTATCGGTACTCCTCAATTAGTGTGAAGCACTGATAACTCTTCTTGACCCAATCTAAGGTTTTTTTTCTTGTGTAACATCAACTTCTAGACACTTTGAGTAAAACCACTCAGAGTCGAAAGTTAAAAAGTCTGTGCCGATGGTTAGATTGCGTACCGTAATCTATCACATGCACAAATCTTTTATTAACCATCTTTATATTTCTGATGCAAGAAATAGACGATTCATTACTTTAAACCAAGTAATGATGATATTTCGACACTCTATGCCAGTGATCTCTGTTACAACACCAGTAGTATATGTGAGGCATAAATAACTATTCTTACCTATAAAGCTTCTAATTCAAGAGTTGGATGATTCAGTGTAATAAACCATACACTGATGACAATTCGAAAGTCTAGCCGATGGGTATGTCTAATAACCAAGACATATTACACGCTCATGCTACTCTTGACCTTATCTTCTTCTAAACAAGATGTTCGTGACTCAATATGATATTACCTCGCATTGATGAAACATCGAAACTCTGGGCCAGTGATCGTTGTTGTTTACCACAGTAGCTGTGAGACCTTAACAACTTCACCTGATTCAAAATTAGCACCAGAATGGTACACTCCGCAGAGTTTGGATACCATTAAACGTCTCACCATGAGCCAAGTCAACTTGTTGACTTGTCAACTGTATTGAGATCTTTGATCAAGGATATGCAGGGGCCAAAATAAAAACGACCACGAGTAGTTCATCGATACTCAAATAATCACAGTGCATTCCTCTGGGTTCACACAGATACTGCGAGAAGTCTCATTCTGAGCCAAGGATGAATCCTTGAACAATTGTGGTGAGAGTTTATAACTCCATGACCCACAGGATTTGCGGTCAATGTACATATCGAGAAGCGCAAGTCAAAAACAACGTTCAAAAGTTTCGACACGAAGTTTGTTCCCGAAGAAGGTGAAGCTAAATTCTATGTGACAAGCTGATTGAATTCCTCCTCAGCTAGTTTGTTACTACATCAACACCTGAAGTGATCAAGTGAAGAGATGAAGAGTCAGACTCCAGTCAAAGTCAAAGTCAAATCAAAAGCTGGAAGTGCTGATTCAAGACACTTACTGAAGCCTAAGGAACTTACCAAGTCAAATCTGAAGACAACCAGTACCGAAGATAAAGTTGCCACTGCAATTATGCTGAATTCTATCAACATTTACTCCAGTCACCTGCTAAGGGGAAGATTGTCCTGCTAAGGGGGGAGATTATCATATTGAGGGGGAGATTGTTGAAAATTTTTTGTAGTGTTCAACTGAAGCCTAAGAGAAGCCTGAAGATCAAATGAAAGCATTAGACCTAGGGGGAGATTGTTAGGAAAAATTCTTTTAGTTTAATCTTTGCATTTTATAGGGACTAAATATGTAAAATATCAAAGTTATGGGCTGTTTTAGGTTTTTCGGTTGGGACCGAAAAACCTATGGGTTGTTCGGTCTGGCTGCGTGTTTTTCAGCCCATGGGCTAAGTTGTTCGGTCTGGTAGGCTTGAGTATAAGTAGGTGTCGAGTACTCTCCTTTGAGGGTTGATTGTTTTTGGAGCTCTAGAGATCATAACAATATTTTTCAAGCTCAAGCAACTTGTTCTTATGTACTAGTCGATTTTTCTAATAAAGATCGAGTGCATTGAAGGATTAATTCGTGTGTTTGGATTGATTTGATTGATACCGTGTGAAGATCTAGTGAATTGGGACCTACAAATCTTGCTCCCATTGATTTATTTAAATACGTGCTTCCTATCATAAAAGACTGCCATTTGAGCAACATGAGTTTATTATCAAAATGTTTATTATATCCAAGTAACCTAGTAGAATAACACTTTTTTAATCAGTGTTCTTTGAGCTTCTCGACAAACTGTAAGTCTCAAAACACTAGATTTCTAAATATGCTAGTGATGTAGAATCTTCACTATATATTTTCTATACAATGTTTGTAGAACTTCTTGTGTTAGTGCAAGGTTTAGGACCTTTCAATTGTGTATAATGTCTAACATCTGATAGTAATTGGAAGTATAATATGATTCATCATAAGTCAGACCTCCATGTGTGATTTCTCATTAGACTCATCATGTGATACTGTGATGTATCAAATGGAATTAACTTATGAAAAACTTTTCATAATTCATTAGATTCTTGTAAGATTCTTGACTAAGAAACTCATCATCAACGTTTGGATTTCAGAATCTTATTTTATGCTCACTTGATTCTATACTCTATTTTAATATTCTGAATACCATATAGGATTCAGAATCAACAAAGTATTTTTTACAGTTTAGTGGATAAACCGAACGGTCCGAATAGTAATATAATATAAGTAAAAGAAGCACACGCATATCACTTAATCAATCTTTAATCAAGTTTTTCATAAATGATGTGGGTAGAGTTTACTCATCGGATGACTAAACATTTTGAGTTAAATTATTGACAAATATAATATTTTTTTTACTTACCGTATAAACTTTGATTCGTTTTTAAAATAAAAATTACATAACTGATATTTTTCATTCCACAATTTGACTCAAAAATAAATTCGGATATTTTTTGCTTTAAATTACATCGTTTTTAAAAGATTCTATACCTAAGCGTATCTACATAACAGCCACATATTCACTTTTTCCATATATATAGATGCACTAAAAACAAATAAAGAGATGTGAAGGAGTTTATATGATTGTGTTTCTTCGTGATTTAATGGCTGAAAAATTTGTTTATGAAGTTATAAAGTGGTCCTTATGCGAGCATACATGAATTTATTAAGTTATTACGGATCTTGTTTTCCATGAAAATATCCTAGCTTTCAATAATATCTTTCGTGTGGTATAACCATTTCCTTCAAAAAAAAAAAAAAAAACTTTAATCGAACAAACTTAACAAATATAGTTTCAATCAAATCAAGTTTTTATCAAGCTAGTCGAGTTTGCTTGAGCTGAACTAAACCAAGTTAAAGTACGCTAAACAAGATTAAAACACATAACGAGGAACATGTCTCAAGTTTATATTGAACTTTTTCAATATTATATGTGTCGTTGTTTGTGGATTAAACTCGAATCAAGTTTGCTTGTATTCAACATTATTCAGGTACATATTCGCATATTATTAGAGCCTTTAAATGCAGATTAATTTATTGAACATAGATAATGTTCGGTTTATTATTATTATTATTTTAACAAAATACATGATATAAGCGTTTTAATCGGATTAGATTTATCTATGAAAATTTAAGGGTTATTGTCATGAAAGCCCTTAAGTTTGTAAGAAATGTTCGGGTTTACCCTTTTATGTAACTTTTGTTCATAAAAGCCCTTAAATTTATGTATGTTACATTAAACCTCTTAAGTTTGACAGGAATTTACGGTTTTACCCTTGTGTCCTGTTATAGAACCTATCAAACTTAAGGGTAAAACCGAACATTCCTACCAAACTTAAGGGTTTTAATGAACCAAAATAAATTAAAGGGCTTTTCTGAACAAAAAATACATAAAAGGATAAACCCGAACATTTCTTACAAACTTAAGGACTTTTATGACAATATTCCAAAATTTAAACTAGACTTGTGCATAATGAAAATAAAAAAGTGAGTTGTAGGAGGAAGCTGCAATAGAAGGGGGTGTTATCTAAGAAAGCGTGTTCCGGTCGTTCGAATGGATATCCATGGGTCACGTGGATAATTGATGAAGATGGCAGTTACT
This sequence comes from Cichorium intybus, assembly GCA_023525715.1. Lineage (NCBI taxonomy): Eukaryota > Viridiplantae > Streptophyta > Magnoliopsida > Asterales > Asteraceae > Cichorium > Cichorium intybus. The sequence continues at coordinate 54,017,256 of CM042016.1, read as the reverse complement.
AGTTAGGGTTGTTGTGTTATGGCAGTTTGGTCGGTTATTCAATATTGTCATATTGTGTACTATATTTCAAATTGTCCTGTCGACATAATTATAATTTTTGCATTTTACTTCTAAATTGAAGGAAGAAAACCTAGAAATGAAAATAATCCAAAAAAGTATTTTATAAAGTTAATTTTTTTTCTTATGACTATAAAATTGATTTTTTTGAATCATTTTGATTACAAAAATTTGAGCAAGAACTGAAAATCGTAAATAAAAAACAATCCAAATAAATAAAAGTTCCAGAATAGAATCATAAGTTTAAAAAAAAAAACAATCTATAATTTTCCTTTTTTTTAACAAATCTGCCATATCTCCATTACTTTGTAGGTTTTCTTATTTCGCCGACATCTGTTGTCATAATTTAGTATATAACCACCATCATTGGATCAATATCGTATTTTATTATTTAGTTATAATGAAAGGGGGGTTATGTAAACATTTTTAGAAGTAAAAGGTAGCAGACTGATATTGTTAAGGGGCGCAATTCGCAGATGTTTCCTTTAAACATAATTGCCCCACTTTGAAAAGTCGTCATTGCTTGCTCCCTAATTCATTTTGGACCATAAGAACGGAAAACGCAATCGAAGTTCGAATATTCCTAATTGGTTCGATTTTTAGTCCATGATTAAGTTTAAATCGGTTCAGTTTAATCCAGTCCGCAAACCACGGTCATCACTCATCCCGGTCCTCAATGCAGTACAAAATAAGTGATTTTGATACAATTATCATTAAAGGAATCTGGATTGATGGGCAATAATATCGTATCCCAAACGTGTTTTTAGATTTTCAATAAGAGTAAGAAGTGTACAAACCAAGTCTTCTTATTATGTTTTGGTAATTTGTTCTCATTTCCTAACTTCTTGCCATTCCAAGAAAACATCCACTTCATTTTCCATAAATACTTTCGCAATGTTTTTCAAAATGATTTTTTGTTCTATTTTTTTCGTTCATTTTTCAGAAATACTTTCGCAAACCACCATTCAAAACAAATAGACTGCAACAATTTCTAAAGCATATGAATAAATGTTACTCAGTCAACACTCAACGATATATGTATTACACATGACGTAAAAAACCCCCAAACACCAAAAATACCTAAAGAAAATCAAAAAACCAAGAAAAACGAAAAACCAATGCAATAGAACCCAAAAACCAAAACCGAACCCAAAAAAAATAAAACAGTTTTTTGGAGCTAAAAACGAGACTTCATTGGTGTGGTTTCATTTTTAGACAAAAATAAATATTACAGAAGATGTATTTAGTTGGTCGTGCATTGGTTTGACACAAAACCAATCACTCTAAAATTGTCATTTTATAGTTGAACCCAATAAATTGAACAAAAACCCAATCTCGGTATTTCATCCATACAAAAAAACACAAATTGCTAGTTATTAAAAATAACCCTATTAGATCTATCCAAACCCATCGAATCCGTCTGCCGTTCCAAAAAGAAAAACCATGGAGTCCATTTATCATATTTTCTTATGTAGAATTAGAAACACATCAAACTCTCCTAAACTAATTAAGAAGATATTTAGAACCGGACCAGTAATGCTTATCGGACTCGTATTCTTCTGGGTCCATACGATAAACGCACGTTTTGTACAAATACCGTGGAAACAACGCCCATGGCTTAAAAATTCATAAGCAACCAAGTCAACCGATATTGGCTTTACCTCTTCTTTACACTCATCTCCGTATCCCTCTTTCGACCCCACCTTGATAGCCATACGCGATGAATGAGGTGAGTAACATATTAGTTTTGATATGTCGGGTTGAATTATATTTGCAAACATTTTAGAAATATAAAATAAGATCACAAAAATCGAATCACTTAGAACAAGTTGTAAAATTAAAACCATATCATTAAAACAATTCCAACGTTCCAAACGATATCGTTGCCCATGACCTTGACCGTTCAACAAAATTAAGAAATCGAAACCGCTAGCGGAGTGGTACAATAGAATTTCAACTGCATGCTAACACAAGTTGTAAATTTCAACGAAATGGACTTATTTGAACATGAATGTTATTGGAACTAAGTGATAAAAGATACGATTCAACTCACAATTTTGTGATAACTTTTATTCAAGAACAAAGGAGGCTTATATAGCCTTTACAAATAACGGAAAGAAACGGGAAAAACTCTAAAACAAAACAGATTCACAATCTCCCCTGATTCTCGTTCTACACGAAAAAGATGGAGAAGACCTGGTACTCCGGATTACTAAGTCACCGACTCCTGGCTTTGGGCCTTATTCAAAAACAGGCTAAACAAAAGTGGGCTAACTCAAACACTGAACAAATAGCCCAATAAATTCCTTCCCTTAAACAAGTAAGCATTGAGCTTCTTGTTTAACCTCTTTCACTCCAAGTTCTTCCCTGATGAACTCAAAAGCAGCTAATGTTAATGGTTTGGTCATCACATCTGCTAGTTGCTCTTTTGTGCCACAAAACTTCAGTTGTATTATGTCTTTATTCACCAGTTCTCTGATGTAGTAGAACCTCACATCTATGTGCTTTGTTCTTCTATGCATTACAGGATTCTTTGACAACTTTATGGTTGAACAGTTATCACACATGACCTCCACAGTTCCTGTCTTTTCTTCAAGTTCTTTAAATAATCCTTTCAACCATACACAATGACATACACAATTTGTAGCTGCTGCATACTCTGCTTCAGTTGAAGACAGAGTAACAATTTCTTGTTTTCTAGAACTCCAACAAATTGCAGCTCCACTGAACAGACAGACATATCCAGAGGTGCTTTTCCGGTCTTCTATATCTCGTGCATAATTGCTGTCAGTAAACACCTTTAACTTCTGATTTTGATCCTTCCCATAGTGCAGCCCATAGTTCATGGTCCCTTTTACATACCTTAACACTCGCTTTGCCACAGCCATGTGTTCCTCCTTAGGTTTTGCCATGTATCTTGCCTGCAAACTTACCACATACATTAAATCTGGACGTGTTACAGTCAGATACATGAGACTTCCTATGAGACTCATATAAATGGTGTTGTCCACTTCCTTCCCTGCTTCTAGTTTCTCAAGCTTAGTACCTGGAACAATCAGATTCTTCACACCGTTTGCTTCAATCATCTTGAATCTCTTCAGAACTTCTCTTGCATATTGTGATTGACACAAGGTGATACCTTCTGAGTTTTGACTCACCTCTACTCCGAGAAAGTACCTCATTTGCCCCAGGTCTGTCATCTCAAACTCTTGTTGCATGCTTTTCTTGAACGCTTCACACAGCCCATGATCATTTCCTGCATATATTAAATCATCTACATACAAGCTCACAATAATGATTTTATCCTGCTCTTTCTTCACAAATAGGGTATGGTCATAACTGCTCTTCTTGAAACCTTCCCTTAAAAAATAACCTTCAATTCGATTAAACCAAGCTCGAGGTTCTTGTTTTAATCCATATAGTGCACGCTTTAACTTGTACACTTTAGCTTCTTCTCCCCTTTTGACAAAACCCTTTGGTTGATTGACATGGACTATGTAACACCCGACTTATTAACAAAACACCCCTTAAATTTTTTTCTTTAAAACCAAATATTTTACAATAAAACCATAAGTATGGGGTATTAGTTAACACAATACAAGTACAAGTGTATCACGAAGTACAATACATATAAATATTATACATTCTTCAAGCCGGGATGTCACTTCAAATCCTAAGTCCTCAGTCACGGACTTTATCTTTTCCCTTGGCGGGATCACGCTCACCTGCAGGGACATATCAAATAAACCGTGAGCTATAAAGCCCAATGAGTAATCAACAAATAACATTACACATAAATAAGAGAATAATAACAATTAACTCTTATACAGTTTTTTTGTCCCATAAGTCATAGTCATTTCTGACCGCACCATATATCATAGCCATATTGGCCGCACCAGATATCATAGCCATATAGGCCGCACCAAATAATCATAGCCATATAGGCCGCACCAAATAATCATATCCATATAGGCCGCACCAGTTGAACATAACGTTCAAAATCATAGCCACAAGTGGCCGCACCAGTTAATAACATTTTATTGTTTATATCATAGCCCGAAGGCCGCACCAGTTTAGGTTCAATAACCCAATATCATGGTCCTAAGACCGCACCAGAAATCATATAATCTGTCATTTTCGTCCCCAAAACAATTTCCATCTGCAGCTGCTCATTTAGTATATATCACATCGGATAACAGTGAGATTACTCACCTGAATGCTTGCTACTGCTAGCTTTCGTTAGCCCTTGCCTTTCAAAGTATTTCACAAGATCTTGTCCCGTACCTATAATGTCATTCATTTTCACAATGATTATAGGTTACCAACTGTTTTAATTGACTCTAATGCACAAGAGTTCAATATAGTATCAATACAAACAATGTCTAGATAATAGACTTTCCGTTTACTATCTTTTTACGAATTTCACTATTCACCGAGGCATTCGTATTGATCTACAGTGCCCCCGAGGGGTCGGAAACTCAATATAAAAATTTTCCCAAACTTTTCAGACCATAACGAGCCTACGGTTCAAGTTTGAGCTTAATCAGACAAGCCAAACAAAAGATAGCATTTCTGACTCCCTGTCCCAGGGCGCACTGCGCCTGGAAGGGGGGCGCACTGCGCCTAGCGCCAGTGCAGGTCTCCTGTCTAGTCGCGAATTGTGCACTGTAGCTTGCAGTTTGGTCTATAAGTTCTTAATGTTGTTCTTAACCGTTTGGGGTTTATTTCTAGGCTAAAACCTTACATTTTAACAAGGTTTTCAACCCTCAAAACCCACTCAATCAATCATATGAAGAATTAGGGTTCTTAGTTCTAAAAAACCCCAAAACTTCAAATTCATCATAAATAACAATCTACTTCCATTATCTTGAATTAAGCCCTTATTAACATGACTTAATGGAAGTATTACATCATTTTAATCACCCAATCATAACTGTAAATACAGTTTTGGGTTCTACAAAACTCATCAAGAACACATAAACTAGAACTTGGAAAAACTTACCTCCAAAGTTTCCAATTCTACCCTTTGAAGCCAAGAATCGAATTCCAAGTTCAAACCTTCAAGAGTTCTTCAAAATTTCTGGAAAAATCAGTCACAAACCCTCTCCCGTAAGCCTCTAAAAATCTGCACACAAATGGGAGAAGCTTCCATCCTTTTATACTTCCAGAAATTGCAGTTTAGTCCCTAGAGTTGCATATATTGAACTTTTGCCACCATTTACACAATTTATGACAAAAATCAGATTTTATAACATTTTAAGTCCACAACTCAAAATATTATTACAAAACAAATCCTTTTCTGTCCAAAAGACCAAATTACCCTTCTAAGGTAAAATGACCAATTTGCCCTTTTTATTGTAATTACATAATAAACATGTCTTGGCGTTACAGACTGTAACGCCAATACATGTTTTATTATATAATTATAATAAAAGGGCAAAATGGTCATTTTACCTTGGAAGGGTAAATTGGTCTTTTGGACAGAAAAGTATTTGGTTTGAAACAATATTTTGAGTTTTGGACTTAAAATGTTATAAAAACTAAATTTGGGTCGTTTTACCGCAAAAGGGTATTTTGGTCATTTGACCATGTGAAGGACCAAATATGAAAAATATTGTGTTTGTGGCAAATGTATAAAGAATGAAAGTTTTATTGTAATAAAACTTGATTATAGTGCCAAGAGTTCAAGAAATGGAACTTAGGGACTAAAATTGTAAAATCTAAAAATATAAAATGAAAAATCCTTTCATTTTTGGCTGAAATTTTAGGAGCTTACGGGAGAGAACTCTTGGCTGAATTCTGCAGAAGTTGGAAGAGTTCTTGAAGGTTGAGGCTTGGATTTCGATTCCTAGCTTTGGATTGAAGAATTGGAAGCTTTAAAGGTTGGTATTCCAAGTTCTAGTTTGTTTGCTCTTGATGGGTTATATAGAAACTGAAATTTGTAAATTTCAGTTGTGATTATGTGGTTTAGATAGTTTATTACTTCCATTAAGTCATGCTAAATGGACTTAACCAAAGATTTTGGAAGTAGGTTGCTATTTGTGATTGAATTTGGAGTTTTGGGGTTTTGGAACTAAGAACCCTAATTCTTCATTCTAATTGATTTAGTTGTTTTGAATGGTTCAAAACCTTGTTAAAGTATAAGGTTTTAGCCTAGAAACAAACCCCAATCGATTAAGGACTGGATTAAGGACTTAATGGGCAAAAACTGCATGCTACAGTGCACAAATCGCGGCTGGACAGGAGACCTGCGCAGGCGCCAGGCGCGGTGCGCCCAAGCCCCTGGCGGGGTGCGCCCATGCCTGGGCGGGGTGCGCCCCTCAGGCAGGGACTTCAAAATGCTAACTTTTGCTTGGCTTGTCCGTTTTAGCTCAAATTTGGACCATAGGCTCGATATGGTCTGAAAAGTTTGGGAAAATTTTTATATTGAGTTTTCGACCCCTCGGGGCACTGTAGATCGATTCGAATGCCTCGGTGAATAGTAAAATTCATAAAAAGTTAGTAAACGGAAAGTTTATTAACTAGGCATTGTTTGTAATGATATTGTATTGCACTCTAGTGTATTAGAGTCAATTGGAATGGTTATTAACCTATTATCATTTGGTATATAAATGAGTATATAGGTATGGGACAAAATGGTTGTGATGCACGCAAAGGCAAGAAACAACCGAAATTGAAACGCAGCTAGCATCCAGGTGAGTAATCTCACTAATACCATATGTGATATATGATGATTGAGTTGTTACAGGTTGAAACTGATTCTGGGACGAAATTGATGGTTCAAAGATACATTTGAAGAGGCAAGACCAGATAAGCCGTGAGTCTATAATAGACAAGAATGGAGCTGTGTGTCAAACCTATATAGACAAGACCGGATAAGCCGTGAGTCATTGCGATGACAAGAACGGAGCCGTGAGTCTAGGCAACAGCGGGCTAACCCGTGAGCCAAGGCAACAGCGGGCTAACCCGTGAGCCATAACTAATTCTGGATTTTATACCCAATGGGTGCGGCCTTCGGGCTATGACTCCGGTGCGGCCTTCGGGCTATGTCTCCGATGCGGCCTTCGGGCTATGACTCCGGTGCGGCCTTCGGGCTATGTCTCCGATGCGGCCTTCGGGCTATGATTTGGTGCGGCCTTCGGGCTATGATTTTGTTACATCTTATAAAGCTATGACACAGGGTGCGACTTAAATAGCCAGGATATACGATGCGGTCTGATGTGACTAAGAAATATGGGACAGAAATGGTTATATATGATTATATGTGCAAATAACTGACGTGGCTGATAATTGCAGGTTATCATGTTTTAGTCTGTAAGGCTATAAATTAGGATGTGAAATCCTAAGAGATATTTGGTCAGCCAGTAAGGCTAGGAGTTTGGATTGATATCCAGACAGTTATACGAATGTATTTCTAATACTTGTTATTTGCAGATACGATTACTCACTGAGCTTTATAGCTCATGATTTTGTTACTGTCCCTGCAGGTTAGCATGATACTGATAGGGGACAAGATAGAGTCCGTGACTTGGAAGTGGGACTCATAGATGCTGTCAGTAGCAGCCCGGCTTTAAAGGAGTTATGGTATTTTATACTCTCCTTGATACACTTGTACCCATTTTTATTAAAATATACCCCTTTGTTATGGTTTTAAGTTTTGAAACCTTGGTTTTAAATGAAAAATTTTTCAGGGGTGTTTTGTTTTAAAAGCCAGGTGTTACAAGTTGGTATCAGAGCCGTGGTTTAAGTGAACTAGGTGTCTATAGAGTAGATTCCTGGACTTAAACCTTGAGACAGTAGACATGACGAATAGTTAGGTGTATATAGTTGTTATTATACATATATAACCTAACTATTGCTAACTTCTGACGTATAAGAAGTATGAACCGTAAATCTCCTTGGGAGACATTTAGGGCGCGAAGCTCTAGGAAATGGACCAGCCCTTTTGCAAGACTCCGTTGGATGAGGAGCAAAAAGGGGACGAAAAGCAGAAAAATACACATGACAAGCAGTAGTAGCTGATGTGGTCAGATAAAGAAATCGGTTGCTTACCTTGGTTGATATTCAAAGTGAAAGAACAGTAGTTCATACTACAAGAAAAGCAGAGATATTAGTGGACTTCTCAGAAGAAGTTGCCACAGACCGGTCCAACCTTAAAAAGAAGGGACCAGAATGAAAAGACGATGTGATGTAAGAAGTGCAGGAAAAGCACTCAGAAAATTGTAGAGTTGAGACTCTACCGTTGAAGTGCTGGAATTGCAGAAAATAGGAGTATATCGCTCGAGTTTGTTGTGTGGGACGGAAGTGGTTCCAGCATGGAACTATAGATCACTTCTTTATGACATACTCACATGCTAAATGTGGAGTAACGGGTGATGAACCCAGGAATGGAGAAAAAGAACCAGCAATACCTTGAGCATTCCAGCAGATTGTGGAAGAAGCTCGTGAGGAGGCTGATATGATCTTCAATATAATTGTTCTAAATATAACTTGTGTATGTTATATTTGATCCAAGAAGCTATGCCTGGGATCGATGACTTGATGTCTTGTTGGAATATTTCATCAACGATTTTAGATGAAATTGTGGAAATAGCTATGGTAGATAGCAAGAATGTTCTAGATATTGAACACCTGGAAGGTAGTTTGCCTAGGATTTACGGGACCGTTTTTCCCTAAAAATCTGAAGCCGATAACTACCAGAGAATCTGAAGCAATTGTGCTTATGAATTGGTTAGCAATGAATTATGCTAACATGAATTGTAGAAATAAGAACATTATGGTTCTTAGAACAGAAATGAGCGGATGAACATTCATGGTAAATGACCGTTGTTGAGAATACCGGTTATTTTCCTTTGCTTAAACTCGGAAAAGAGTTAGTAAATGAATGATTTTGTAGTGGGCATACGTGGTATGGGCCAAGCTAAATAAAGCAGTGATAGTAGTGTACTACTTTAGATAAATTCTTGGATGTTTCTTTTGAAATTAACTTCCAGGATTTCTGCCAGATTGGCGAGAAGAGCTTATGATTAAGCTGGACTTGGGAGCCGTTCCTATTATTTAGGCTCTATATTGATTAGCCTCTGTAGAGATGGCAGAGTGGTAAAACAATTGGAATAAATTGTTTTTGAATTGGGGTCTCATATGACCGAATGTGTCATTATGTGGAGCCCTATCTTGTTTGAAAAGAAGAAAGATAAGTTAATGTGCATGTACATTGACTACTGAGAATCTGATATTCTCGAAACCAGACTGAATATGAAGTACATTTGTACCATATATTGGAGTTACTTCACTGAGTTAAGTGATTTGTAAAATTCTCCAAGTATAAAAATTTGGCAAAAAGAAGTTTCAATTCTTTGGGCATGATAATAGTGCCAAACATGATAAAATAAATCCAGTAGAATTGATGATGTGATAAAACTGGAACCGCCTGAGGAATCAGACTGAAATTGTTGTTCCTTGGATTGGCGGTTTATTATAGGAGAGTTGTAGAAAACTGCTCCTCGATTGCTGGTTAGCTGACTAAAGTTGACCAAGAAAAGTGAAAAAGTTTGGGTGGTAGAACGACCACAAATATCTTTTCAAAGGTTGAAATAAACCTTGTGTGAAGCTCCGGTGGTAGCATTATTGCTAAGCGGAGAAAATAAACTGGATTATAGAAATTGCATCCAGAGTTGACTTTGGATACATGATATTGCAGTAGCAATTATGACTTTGACATTGAAGCTTTGGAGACACTACTGATGTAGTGTAAAGCTTACTGTTTATATGGATCATATAAGTTTGAAGTACTTAGTTGATCAAAAGAAGCTAAACATGAGATAGCAAAGACAGATGGGTTACTTAAAAATTTCGGTTATGAAATCTTGTACCATCTCGGAAAGGCGGATGTGATTATAGATGCCTTGAATTAGAAAGAGTATCTTTTGAAAGATACAACCACATGCGTGAGTGTGGCGAATTGATTTCCTGAGTTGATTCAGGTAGCACAAGAAGAAGTGTGCAAGTCTGAAAATGTGAAAAGTGAATGAATGATTAGCTATTGAAAGAAGCTAGTTAGAAACTCACAGCGATTGAAAACCCTTGGTGGTTATGTATGTGAGTTTCAAAGCAAAGTAAGATATGAAATTTACCCTTAAAAGATGTATGTTGGGGTAGATATGTAAAATGCCCGGGACAGTACCAAACTGTGTAGGATGATATAACCTATGTATTGGTGGCCGGGGCTAAAGAAAGATATTGAAAGATACGTGAAAAGTGTTTGACTAGCGTGTAATTCTAGTCAAATCATTAGAAGCAAACGAAAAATTTAGCCGTTGTCGATCCCAAAGAAGAAATGGGACAAAAATATTATAGACTTTGTAATAAAGTCTTTGCAAGTACCGCATGGGTATGACACCATATGGGTAATTACAGGTTGATTGATGAAATCAGTGTAGATTTATAATGACTAAGGAAGAAATTAAGATCAAAAAGTAGTGAAAAACTACATAGAAAGATAAATATGTCGACATGCGCTGCAGGTGTCGACTGTTTCGGGTTGAGACACTAGAAGTATTTGCTGAATTTAGCATTAATTCCTAGAATTGATAGTTCAAAAGTACTAGTAAGTACTGTATAGGAATTGCAGAAATGATAGACGAGGCGAGAAAATGATGTAGACTCTAGAAGATGTGCTTGAAAATTGCACAGCAGACCTTAGTGGAAGATGAGAAGATCGCCTATCTTTGGTAGAACCCGTAGATGATAATAGTTTTAGTACCAGCATTTAGATGACTCGTATAATGCATAGTATAGAATACCGTATTATCCTTCGATTTATAGGATTGAAGATGTGGAACAGCCGTTGAATAGATTCTAGACGATGATAAAAGTTAAAAAGAAGACTTGATAAATACGAGAAAATTGAAAAATGGCTAAGAAGCAGTAACGGTAGTACATGAACCATAGAGTAAAACCGTTGCAATTCCAGATGAGGAATGTCGGGGTAATCAAAAGATCCCTTGGAAAGACTAAAAATCTGTTTGGGACAAAAAGAAGGTTAAGTCCTCATCTATTGGACTTTTCCATATGTTCCAAAGAGTAAGAATTGGGGTGTACTGATTGAAGTTTCTTGATGAACTTCAAAATATTTGTAAAGTTTTCTATGGGTCTCATGGTTCTGAGAACATAGATTGATAAATTCTAACGAATCCTTCATGTTGAAATGAGGAAGATAAGTGATTAAGGTGCCCGGGACAACCGGAAGAGTGATATGCGAGTGGTGATATAACCACGAGATAAGAAGACTAGTATGGTTAAGTGCTTAGGCAATACCATAAAGGTTTCCATATGATATGAGAAACCGGAATTGTAACGAGAAAGAAATACCCTCGCTTGATAGTATGATTTCGGGGACGAAATCTTTTGAAGGAGGGGAGAATTTGTAACGCCAAGACATGTTTTATTATATAATTATAATAAAAGGGCAAAATGGTCATTTTACCTTGGAAGGGTAAATTGGTCTTTTGGACAGAAAAGTATTTGGTTTGAAACAATATTTTGAGTTTTGGACTAAAAATGTTATAAAAACTAAATTTGGGTCGTTTTACCGCAAAAGGGTATTTTGGTCATTTGACCATGTGAAGGACCAAATATGAAAAATATTGTGTTTGTGGCAAATGTATAAAGAATGAAAGTTTTATTGTAATAAAACTTGATTATAGTGCCAAGAGTTCAAGAAATGGAACTTAGGGACTAAAATTGTAAAATCTAAAAATATAAAATGAAAAATCCTTTCATTTTTGGCTGAAATTTTGGGAGCTTACGGGAGAGAACTCATGGCTGAATTCTGCAGAAGTTGGAAGAGTTCTTGAAGGTTGAGGCTTGGATTTCGATTCCTAGCTTTGGATTGAAGAATTGGAAGCTTTAAAGGTTGGTATTCCAAGTTCTAGTTTGTTTGCTCTTGATGGGTTATATAGAAACTGAAATTTGTAAATTTCAGTTGTGATTATGTGGTTTAGATAGTTTATTACTTCCATTAGGTCATGCTAAATGGACTTAACCAAAGATTTTGGAAGTAGGTTGCTATTTGTGATTGAATTTGGAGTTTTGGGGTTTTGGAACTAAGAACCCTAATTCTTCATTCTAATTGATTTAGTTGTTTTGAATGGTTCAAAACTTTGTTAAAGTATAAGGTTTTAGCCTAGAAACAAACCCCAATCGATTAAGGACTGGATTAAGGACTTAATGGGCAAAAACTGCGTGCTACAGTGCACAAATCGCGGCTGGACAGGAGACCTGCGCAGGCGCCAGGCGCGGTGCGCCCAAGCCCCTGGCGGGGTGCGCCCAGGCGCAGTGCGCCCATGTCTGGCGGGGTGCGCCCCTCAGGCAGGGACTTCAAAATGCTAACTTTTGCTTGGCTTGCCCGTTTTAGCTCAAATTTGGACCATAGGCTCGATATGGTCTGAAAAGTTTGGGAAAATTTTTATATTGAGTTTTCGACCCCTCGGGGGCACTGTAGATCGATTCGAATGCCTTGGTGAATAGTAAAATTCATAAAAAGTTAGTAAACGGAAAGTTTATTAACTAGGCATTGTTTGTAATGATACTGTATTGAACTCTAGTGTATTAGAGTCAATTGGAATGGTTATTAACCTATTATCATTTGGTATATAAATGAGTATATAGGTATGGGACAAAATGGTTGTGGTGCACGCAAAGGCAAGAAACAACCGAAATTGAAACGCAGCTAGCATCCAGGTGAGTAATCTCACTAATACCATATGTGATATATGATGATTGAGTTGTTACAGGTTGAAACTGATTCTGGGACGAAATTGATGGTTCAAAGATACATTTGAAGAGGCAAGACCAGATAAGCCGTGAGTCTATAATAGACAAGAACGGTGCTGTGAGTCAAACCTATATAGACAAGACCGGATAAGCCGTGAGTCATTGCGATGACAAGAACGGAGCCGTGAGTCTAGGCAACAGCGGGCTAACCCGTGAGCCAAGGCAACAGCGGGCTAACCCGTGAGCCATAACTAATTCTGGATTTTATACCCAATGGGTGCGGCCTTCGGGCTATGACTCCGGTGCGGCCTTCGGGCTATGTCTCCGATGCGGCCTTCGGGCTATGACTCCGGTGCGGCCTTCGGGCTATGTCTCCGATGCGGCCTTCGGGCTATGACTCCGGTGCGGCCTTCGGGCTATGTCTCCGATGCGGCCTTCGGGCTATGATTTGGTGCGGCCTTCGAGCTATGATTTTGTTACATCTTATAAAGCTATGACACAGGGTGCGACTTAAATAGCCAGGATATACGGTGTGGTCTGATGTGACTAAGAAATATGGGACAGAAATGGTTATATATGGTTATATGTGCAAATAACTGACGTGGCTGATAATTGCAGGTTATCATGTTTTGGTCTGTAAGGCTATAAATTAGGATGTGAAATCCTAAGAGATATTTGGTCAGCCAGTAAGGCTAGGAGTTTGGATTGATATCCAGACAGTTATACGAATGTATTTCTAATACTTGTTATTTGCAGATACGATTACTCACTGAGCTTTATAGCTCATGATTTTGTTACTGTCCCTGCAGGTTAGCATGATACTGATAGGGGACAAGATAGAGTCCGTGACTTGGAAGTGGGACTCATAGATGCTGTCAGTAGCAGCCCGGCTTTAAAGGAGTTATGGTATTTTATACTCTCCTTGATACACCTGTACCCGTTTTTATTAAAATATACCCCTTTGTTATGGTTTTAAGTTTTGAAACCTTGGTTTTAAATGAAAAATTTTTCAGGGGTGTTTTGTTTTAAAAGCCGGGTGTTACACAGACTACTTCCTTAAGCTCACCATTCAAGAAAGCGCTTTTGACATCTAATTGGTACACTATCCACCTTCTTTGAGCCGCCATTGCTAATAGACTTCTGATTGTGTCCCATCGAGCTACTGGTGCGAATACTTCGTTGTAGTCTACTCCTTCTTTCTGGGCATATCCTTTTACTACTAACCTCGCCTTGTACTTATCAACTTTTCCACGTTTATTGATTTTGGTCTTGAATACCCATTTTACCCCTATGGGTTTTGCTCCAGCTGGAAGTTCAACTAATTCCCAGGTATGATTCTTTTCTATGGCGGATATTTCAGCATTCATTGCTTGTCTCCATTTATCTTCTTTGCATGCTTCTTCATATGTTGATGGATCCTCCATCGCGCTCTACATTGCGAATCCAGCTTCATCTTCATTAAACATGTCTCCCGCCATATAATAATCTTTTGTCCAACCAGGTGCTCTTCGATTGCGACCAGGTGGAGTGCTTTGTGAGCTTTCTGAGTCAGTAGACACTGGACTGCTAGGATCTGCCTGTGTGTTATCAGTTTGAGGGGTGTCTTGGAATGGTGTGTCTTCTCCTACTTCTGGGCTTGGTGCTGGACTTGGCGAGTTCTGTGGAGTCTCTTCATTCTTTTCTTCTTGCAGTTCTTCTTGAGCTGGTTCTTCATCTTCTATGATCAATTCTTGTGTTTCTTGGTTTCCTTTTGGCCAATCCCAGGTTGCATCTTCGTCAAAGATCAAGTCCCTGCTGATTACAAGTTTATCTGTGATTGGATCATACAACCGGTACGCTTTTGATTTTTGACTGACACCAAGAAACACACACTTGTGACTCCTTGGATCCAGCTTTGTTTGTAGTTGAGCAGGTACGTGAACATGTCCAATGCATCCAAACACCCTAAAATGTTCAACACTTGGCTTTGACCCTGTCCACAGTTCTTCAGGTACTTTATCATCTAAGCTTCTGCTCATGCATCGATTCAGCACGTGCCACTCCCATCTTGCTGCCTCTGACCAGAAGTATTTAGGCATGGATGTTTCTGTGAGAAAGCATCGAACCATATTCATTAAGGTTCGATTCCTACGTTCCGCAATCCCATTTTGTTGTGGCGTGTATGAGGCTGTGAGTTGTCTTTTGATGCCCTGGTCTTCACAAAATTTGTTGAAATCATTTGAAGTGAACTCCCCCCATGGTCACTTCTTAAACATTTGATCTTCACTCCGGTTTCAACTTACACACTTCTTTTAAAAATCTTGAATATTTCAAAACTTTCACTTTTGTGTGACAATAAATAAACCCAGGATTTTCTAGTGTAATCGTCAATAAACACCAGTATGTACCTTTTTTGGCTATTTGAGGCTGGAGAAATAGGCCCACACAAATCTGTGTGTATCAGCTGTAGCTTCTCAGTGGCGTGCCAATTGCTCTTCTTGGGTATGGTTTCTTGATGTTGCTTTCCAATTGCACAAGTCTCGCATATGCCATGTTTCTCGGCTATCGTTGGTAAACCTATCACCATTCCTTTGTACAACATGGTTCTGATAGCCTTGTGGTTTACATGTCCAAATCTCTTGTGCCAAAGCTGTGTGCTGGAATCACCACTCACTTGAAGACATTTAGGTTGTTGAGATTGCGTTGAGACATACACCGGAAACATCCTATTTCTTGTCATGCTTGAAGAGATGATCAGGCCCTTCTGAGGATGGAACACTCTGAAGACATTGCCTTAGATGAAAAATGTCAAAGATTTTTCTTGTAGCTGACCGACACTCATGAGATTTGATGTCAGGAATGGGACAGAGTAAACGTTTGTAATCACCTGAAACATCCCATTCACACTGATACGAATATCGCCCCTTCCTTTGACTTCCAGCTTGTGGTCATTCCCTAGTATGACCTTGTGTTGATATGTTTCATCAATGCGAATAAATCACTCTTTGATGTCAGTCATATGATTCGAGCAAGCTGAATCAAGAAACCAAAACGCATGCTTCTTATCTTCTTCTACAGCCATCATCAGCATCTTAGTCTCTTTCTCGTATCCTTCAATATCAAAAGAGGCCATTAACAAAAGCTTTACATTTTCTTCAAACTCCGTATAATTCACTTGTTTGACATCGTTTGGACACTCATATTGAAAATGTACAAACTGGTGACACTTATAGCATTCAATCTGGGACTTGTCGAATTGAGGCTTGTTCTCGCTTTGGGACCTTCCTCTGCCACGTCCTCTTCCCCTGTATGAGTTTCCTCTGCCTCTGCCTCTACCTCTTCCAACAACTTGATCATTTTCGACTTTTAAAACTTGTTCATCATTCACATTCCTTCTGATTTTCTGTTCATGGATCAATAACGAGCTTTGAAGCTCATCTACTGTCATGGTGTCTATATCTTTTGATTCTTCTATGGTACAGACTACGAAATTGAAGCTTTCAGTCATAGTTCTTAGCACCTTTTCCACAATCTTCACATCGTCATGTCTTCTCCAGCATTTCGCATGTCATTTGCCACCACCATGACTCGCCCGAGATACTAAGCAACTGAGCTCTCTTTACTCTTGCGTTTCCCTTGAATTTGAGCTTCTTGGCATCCCATATCTGTTTTGCCGTTTCCTTCTGCTGAATTTGTTTCAGAATCGATTTGTCTATCGACTGAAACAAGTAATTACAAGCCTTTAAATCTTTAAGCTTGGATTCTTCATAATTCTTCTGCTGTGTCGCTGTGGCTACTTCTCCTGGTTTGATTTTTTGGTACCCTTCTTCTACCACACGCCAGTATTCTTTCGATCGGAGGAGAGTCTCCATCACCATACTCCAATGGTCGTAGTCTCCGTCAAATTTGGGTACACTGGGGCTATGAAACTGTCCTGCTTCCTCCCCCATGACAGTGATTTCTCTCAGATACTCTCTTGAAAGGAATATTGCTCTGATACCACTTATTGGAACTAAGTGATAAAAGATACGATTCAACTCACAATTTTGTGATAACTTTTATTCAAGAACAAAGGAGGCTTATATAGCCTTTACAAATAACGGAAAGAAACGGGAAAAACTCTAAAACAAAACAGATTCACAATCTCCCCTAATTCTCGTTCTACACGAAAAAGATGGAGAAGACCTGATACTCCGGATTACTAAGTCACCGACTCCTGGCTTTTGGCCTTATTCAAAAACAGGCTAAACAAAAGTGGGGCTAACTCAAACACTAACAAATAGCCCAATAAATGTGTCACACTTCCTGCCAAAAATATTCACTAAAACCGGAGTTTCTTTGAAAAGGCATAGAAGACATTGTTGTATTTTCAGATTTGTTTTTTTTAGTAGATTTATTTTGTTTACTTTAAGGCTCATTTATTATGCGATACGGGTGTGGTGGAAAAAAATGAAAACCAAACCAAAAAAAAAGAAAAAAAAAAAATTGAAAAGGATGTTTTTGAGTTTTATAAAAACTGAAATTTTGTGTTTTGGCTTTTTGTTGTAGCACTGCAAAAAGGGAATCAAAAAACACAAAACGACATATTTGATGCATATGTTTAATCAGGTTTTTGAAAAAAGTAGGGGTTTGGATGTAATCGGTCATAATTCGGTTTGGACGGTAAGACCGAATATCCTTAATCAGTTCGGTTTCGGTCCATGATCAAATCAAATACTTCAAAAAAACTGATTAAAAAAAAACTTGAAAATGGTGTTTTTGATTTTTATAAAAACTAAAATATTGTGTTCTGGCTTTTTGTTATAACACAAAAACGACATATTTTATGTAGATGTTTAATCAGTTTTTTGAAAAAAAAAAAAAGAAAAAAAAAAAGAGGGGTTCGGATTTAATCAATACTCTACGAGTTGATTACGTGGGCTGAAAACACAACCTCAATGCAGGACAAAAGAAGTCATTATGATACAATTATCATTACCAATCTTAGAGTTATAAAAAGTTTCGAAAAAACAAGCTCTTTTAGACAGCCAATCTTCTTAATTAACTTCTTGCTAGGTTTATAGAATTTGCCATTACAAAAAATAATCCATTTCATTTTCGAGAAATACTTTCGCAAAGATTTTCAAAATGATTTTTTGTGTATATTATTTCTGTTCATTTTTCAGAAATACTTTCGCAAACCACCATTTAAAACAAAAAAGTTGCAACAATTTCTAAAGCATAAAAATAATGGGTCAACGATATATGTATTGTGACGTCTAAATTTTTAATCAGATATATATATTAAAACTTGGATTCGATCAAACTTTAAAAAACACAAACACCAAAAATACTAACAATCAAAAACCAAGAAAAACGAAAATCCAACGCAATTGAACCCAAAAACCAAATCCGAACAAAAAAAAAAAAAAAAAAAAAAAAAACGGTTTTTGGAGCTAAAAACGAGACTTCATTTGTGCGGTTTCAGTTTTCGACAAAAATCAATATTACAGAAGATGTTGTATTTCGTTGCTCGTGCATTGGATTGACACAAAGCCAATCACACTAAAATTGTCATTTTATAGTCGAACCCAATAAATTGAAATAATGTGCAACACAAACTCAATCTCGGTATTTCATCCATACAAAAAACATAAAATAGCTAGTTACTAAAAATAACACTACTAGAGATATCCAAACCCATCAAATCCGTCTGCCATTTCAAAAAGAAAAAAAAAACCATGGAATCCATTTTTTTCATTTTTTTTCTTGTATAGAACAAAGTCACAAACACATAAAACTCTCCTAAACTAATTAAGAAGATATTGAGGACCGGACCAGTAATGCTTATTGGACTCGTATTCTTCTGGGTCCATACGAAAACGGACGTTTTTGTTGAGACTCGGATATTTGGGCTAATAATCAAACACAAAGTGGTAGGATATGAAGCTCAAAGTAGAGCACCACAAACCCCGGTTGAAACCAAAACTAATTATTTTCTAAATGTTTGGTTTGGAGTGGATCGGTTTTCTGATACCGAGTTTCGGTTAAAGCAGGATCGGTTTTTGTCGGTTTTTTGGATAGAATATTTACATTCGGTTAATCCAGTTACTTATTCGGAAAACCTGACTTTTAAAAATTCGTTTTTTGGATTATCCTATTAAATCCGATTTTTAAATTTTTTGTTTGAAATTAGGATTTTACTCCAATGAACTTGCTACCTATCATTATGGAATTACATAATAATATATAAATATTAAATATTTCTTATTTTGATAATATATTTGTTTATATTGTTTTTAATTTGAAAATTCAACTAATACTATATTCTTTTGATTATATCTCATGAAATAATGATTGATTAAAAGTTATTTTGTGTTGGCTAAAAGACCTTTATTTTACTACTAACATCAAATTCTTGATACTTGATTATTTTTATTTTAAATGATAAAAAAGAAACCTAAAACCCAATATCTTTTGGGATAAAATTATATATATTTTTATTCAGGACCGGTTAAACTATGATAGCACAATTATTTGAAATCCGGTTCCAAACTGTAGGATCGGCTAAAACGGATCGTTTATGTGAAAATCGGTATTTTTTTTCGAATTGGACTATTTATGCACCTTTAATCGACCAAAAACTCATGTACTAGGTCATCTCCAAGGGGATGTTAAATGTGAGTCGGTCAACTAGCGAGTAGCGAGTATTCGGTCTAGATGGGGAGTACTCAAATCAGGTAATACCTACATATTATATGAATATATATACTGAAATACCAAATATAATTATAATTGCATCAAATTATAATTGAATTAAACAAAATTAAAATAAAAAAAGAAAGTGTTTAATAAATAAGTAAATATATTATATATTTTAAACTAAATACTTAACAATTATAATTATTTATTTTCTTGAAAATTTTTGAGTTTGACCGATTTTTCCGAGTTTGACCGTTTTTTTCCGAGTTTAGCCGATTTTTCCTGAGTTTGAATGATTCCATGGTTGACCGATTAGCATGGAGTTTGACCGAGTAGCACTGATGTTAACCGATTCCGACCGAGTGCAAGTATTTTGGCCCATCCGAATAAAGTGCCTCGATCAACACCCGATTCGGAGTATTCGACCTAAGCATTACCATTGAGTCCATTCATCTTTCTCATTGTGAAACTTCGACCTAAGCATTACCATTGAATAGTTTAATGAGCTTTTTTTACTTTCAGAATTATTTAGATTATTTTTAATAGCTAATATATTTATTATTTTTCTGATTTATTTTATATTTAATAACTTAGTTTAATTTTTTTAATAATTTAATTTAGAAAAATAATTAAAATGATCAATTTTAAGTTTGTAAGTAAATTACTTTTGTTTATAATCTATTTTTTAGTTATCTAAATAAAAAAGTTTATTTAAAGTCTGCAAAAAGTTTTGTAATTTTTAAGTTTTAATTTCCATTACTTTATGCATTTTTATTAATTTATAAAATAAAAAATATATAAAAATAATAATAAAATGATTAAAATAAGACGGTGATGTGACAATCCATTAAATTTTAAAACAATCGACATTTTTGCATGACTCCTATTTTTTCACTTCCACATATACGTCACGTCACATTCCTCTCACTCTCCCATACTTCTCTAAATTTACAAAATGGTCACCCCTTACATTCTTTCATTTTTTCTAAGTAATTAATAAAAGATATATATATTTCACTTTATAACAAATATAAAATAAAAAATAGTTAATACAATGCAAATAATAAAAATTACAAATGATAGTTAAAACGAAAATTAAACATTACAATAATTCATTACCTTTTCTGAATCATCTAAATTGCCATCCGTATTCTCTTCTAACTTGTCGTCCAAACACCCATTTAATTCCTCATCAAACGACTCATACAAATCTATGTCCATATTTTTGACATTAAGTATATCATTTCTGTAAATACACTCCTCCAAATCAGTTCGAAGGTTGTGATCCATATCTAGATTACGTACTTCTATTCTATTTGCTAGGTATTATGGCTTATCAATACATATTGCTTTAATATATGACAAACTTTTGTTATCCTCGTAACAACATATCCTTTTTTTTCGTCTTCTAAAAACCATATTATGTAATATGATGCATGCATACATTAAGCTTTGTATTTTTCTATGGTCCTACACTGGATTTTTGATTATATGCTAATCTCTCTTGAGGACACCAAATGCTTGTTTCATATCATTCCTTACCTCCTAGTTAGGCTGGCTTAAGTTTAACTCTTTTTTCATCATCTGGATGTCCATTATTTGAAATATACAGAATACTCCGGATATATCCACTAGTATAAAAAACTCATGCGGTCACATAAAAAAGGTGACCATATGTCTTTAACCACGCAGGTTTTGTTTAACGAAAATGTCAAAAAAAAATTGCGTCATTTGAGATATGATATGACTTCATTAATTTTGTATGGCTGTATCAACTCAAAAATTATGGCCATATAAAAAAGTGTGGCTAATGGGTAGGAATAACATTTGTTAATGTAATCAAGCATTTTGTCAAAAAAAATCGTGACAATAACCTCTTTCTAGATTTCTAGACACACAAGTGTTTTTCAGATGGTGACTATTTCGCATTGAATGACAACATGATTCAATTTTATTTGTGGCCTTTGTTATTATTTCTTCACAAAGTTATTGTTTTTTAGCTTTTAGACACATATAATCAAGCAAACTGTACCCAAAAGTGTTGTTGTATAAAATATTTTTTCAATAACTTTGGTCATAAACTCTATCTAGACAAACATGTATATTTCGGTAGTGGCAATCGTTCATCTACTGGCCTCATGAAGTTCTTTTCGTCCTAGTCGTTTTTATCATTTAGTAAAAAAAATGTTTGTATTTGACACTTTAGACCCGTAAAATTAAGCAATCTGTGGCTAAAAGTGTTGTTGTATCAAGTTTTATGTTCAATAACTATGTCCATAAACCATTTCCAAACACACATCTAACATATGATAGTGACTGTCATTCATCCAATGACCTTAGGAAGTTCTTTTTGTCGTGGTCTTTGCTATCATTTTGTCACAAAAAGTCTGTTTATTTGACACTTTAGACACATATAATTAAGCAAATTGTAGTCAAAGGTGTTGTTGTAATCAATCATTTTGTTTAATAAGTATGGCCATAAACTCATTCCAGGCAAAAAAGTAAATTTTGCTAGTGACTATCGTTAATCCGATGGCTACATCAAGTTCTTTTTAACCCTGGCCATTGCTATTTTTACGTCACAAAATGATTCCTTATTTTAGACTTTAGACACATAGAATTAAGCAAAGTGTGGCCAAATGTGTTCTTGTAATCAAGCATTATTTCGAATGAATGTGACCATAATCTCTTTCTAGACACACAAGTATTTTTGGATAGTGATTATCGCTCATCCAATAATAAATTGAAATTATTGTTACAATGATATTTGGTATTATTTAGTCACATGAACTATTGTTAGCATGAATTTAAGGTGACTATACTTTAATCTATTGTCACATGAAATTATATTAACATACCATTTGTTTACATAACAGACACAAATAAGATTACAAATCGTGACAAATGTTTAGTGTATAGTCACGTGAATTTATTATTACCACGACCTTTGCTATCATTAAGACACATAAACAAAAAATCAATATGACTGTTATTAATCTAATGGCACGTGATTTTGTTATTACCATGACATAAGCTATCATTCCATCACGGGTATATGGATATCCACAATTATAATGGGTATATTAAAGATATTCTCTTAATATGTTGCAAATAAATATAAAAGTAAACATGATAAAAGAGAATGTTAATAATAATAATAATAATAATAATAATAATAATAATAATAATAATAATAATAATAATAAATATTTAAATAAGGTGTTAATTTACATTGTGAAGAATAAATTAATCAAAACCTAACTATAAAAACATCAAATTGGATTTGATTTTATCTTATTCATAACTGAAACATAACTAGATATTTCGAAGGTTTGGCTTTTTCATGTTGCTCCGTGTATGCTTCTTTATGACATGTACTATCATATAACATTTGTTCTGCTTTTTATATGAATTTCTTTCTTTTAATCGGATGTTGGATCTGGTACATGTACCAACAAGAAATTGTAGATATCAATCAACAATTAAGTAATTTGATATTCTTTATGGACTTTTATGGACTCTTTAGGATATCTCATTCCAAGATTTGGAGTCGTAGGCTTAAATCCAAAAGATTTATTTTTACTTTTTCTCACCATTTCCTACAAAATAGTAAAAAGGTAATTACGGAAAAAAATTAAAAACAATGAAAATGTGAAGTACTTACCAGTGTTATGACATCTTCTTACACCTCTTTATGTGTGGTATCATTATGAGAGTTCTTTTTTAAAACCTATATTATTATCTAGGAAATAGGACCTGGAAAATGTAATAAGAAAGGGACAATTTATGTATTAAATGCATTTTGTTGAATCAGTGACAACATCTGTTTTTATGTAACACATGGACCAATACAAACAATGAGACCTTAGGATGAACTTTAGTGGGTAACGCAATTCCTTAGAAAGAAAGATGAGCTAATAATTTATTTACTTAGTTTGTTGTGTTTATCATCTCTATGGTCAAGTGCATAATATGTTCATCTTTTTCTCATGTCAACGTCTCTCTTGATGTAGTTAAAACTCAAGCTCTACAATTCGCTCTTTTGATGATCTTTTTGTGCATGGAACATGCCAATTCTTGCCGGGAGTGACTCCACTACCAACACCTTTCAAAAATTATTTATCCTTACCAAATACAAGTATAAGGGCATCCATGCCTGGATCAAGTTTCACGGCTTCATAAAGTATCTTTTTTCATTGTTGATTTGTACACAGATGATGAAAAATTAATTTCATAATTATTTTAGTAAGTAAAAGACAAACAAAAAATTACAGTTACACTTATTATTATCTCCACCATTACTCTAACATCTTCATTTCCAATATCACATTTATTGTTTTCTCTAGCTTTCCTCCACATTAAATAACGTGCAAGAATTTCATTTTTGGTAATTTATTTATTTTTGATATTGTAAAAATTACCGGCACATAAAAATTACATAAAAAGGTTGCAAAAAAGTATGATGCTTATTATTGCAAAAGACACACAGACAGACACATGCCATTTTTTCTCTTAATGTTGTATAGCCTCATCGTCCCATCGATGTCGATAAAGAGACATGGAACGTGCATGTTTTCTTGTTCTTCAGACATCATTCCAACACAAATTTAAATTACGTCATAAGATTTTAAAATTAAAAAAACTTACAAAAAGTGAGGTTGACCATAACCAATAACAATTAAAACTTTGAAATTTTCAGTTTGTGTATGTCTCACAAACTTGTTCCAATATGGTTGCTTCATAAATGTTCGATATGACTTAGGTATTCTAGCAAGTTTTGTTTTTTTACCTAGGTTTGGAAGAATGTACTTGGCATACAATTTTCTTCTAAAGTTACGAAGGACGCAACGAAACCAAATCATTACAGATTTTCTTCTACACTCTTCAATTTCATAGAACCGCTGCAATAAATAATACCAATAATTAGTTAGTGTCATGAAATAAAAATGCAAATATAAAAATTAGATGTTTACCCAATATCTTCCCGAAGTTTATCTTAGACTTCTTTATTCATCTCCTTCCACGAAGGAAACCTCACTCCCACATTTTCCTAGACCATATAACCCAAACGAGGAAATTCTGATTTATATAGACATGTTAATCTCCTTAAATCATCAAATGTTAGTATGTGTTTCCTCCCAAAAATTTGTAAATTCCAAACGCATCTTTGGTAACCAGGTTAACCCCCTCATAGGTGGTTTAATTTTAGCTAATGCAATTGGATGATGATGCTTTGGACGTATAACCCTGCATGAATCTGAGTCTTCTGAAGTGCTATCATAGTCATATGATGAATCTCCCGTGTTTTGTTCATCAATATGTTCGCTTTCATACCCGTCCCCTTGCTCAACAAATGTTCTATCACCATCCATGATTCTTTCAGCAAAATACAAAACATTAAAATATAAGCATCAATGCTAACCAATTATAGTAAAACACCATAATTATAATTACTAATCGTACAAAGAGTAAAATACCATAATTATATTAATAAAAAAATCGTTCAATAAATGACATCCTTATAACAGATTGATTAGAGAACACTGTCAAGAGCCTTAACAATAGATTTGCCAGATGACGAATGAGATAATTCGTGAATTGTTTATATAATGGAGTTAACATTTCTTATACAGAAGATATAATCGCTTCATGATATGATGGTGGTTGCCTTAAATATCGTCTTACCAATTTTAATTCACTTTTGGGGGTGCTAGTGATTTAGTATTCCCTCCCTGTTTTAGAGTCGAAAAACATTTGGAAATCAACAAAACAGTTTCCATTTGACCCTTGATCTAGTGGAAAAGAAAACAATTGGTTTCCTCTATCTGATCCAGCCATGTTTATAATCTTGGAATCTGTTTTAAATAGGAAAACGAATTGTATTGATTGATAATTATGACCAGATTTTTTCTTTAAGATGAAATCAGCACATTTGACATTTTATAAAAAATTACATCGTTAGACCCTATGGTTAAAAAAAGATTTAATCAACAACTTATAAGTTAGACCCCAAAAATGTATTCATTTTTCATATTAATATTATTTTTTAATATAATTATGAAGTTTTAAAGCATATGGATTAATGGTTTTGTTGGAGTCTTGAGACAGAAAAGAGAGCAAGGCAAGTTCTCTTGATGCAAAGTTTAAGCCTTGGGTGCTTGGATCTTCCTTTTTGACTTAGGTTTTAGGGGTAGGACATGTATTGCACATAGTCCATAGAATCCATGTTTTGATCGTTTGGAGCCTTATTGGGCGAGTGCTGAAAGGACTTAGCCACTAGTCTAATGAGTTAAGAGCTTAATATAAATGGGACTGTTCACGGCTCACGACGCGACCATGATGGTTTGTGACACAATACCTGCTGAAACCTCGTGCTGGATCGCATCCCTTCGCGGAGCGAAGGGTTATATGGTCGTGGCGCCATCGCGATCTTTGAATTTAACTTTGACCGTTAACCGTTGATTTTTTGACAAATTTGACTTTTAATCAGATTTTGATGGATTTAAGTTATGGACTAAAGGGTTGACCTTTATTATGGTTTGGGACACTGAGTCTAATGATGGTGTTGAAAAATGTTTTTGTATGTGACCATCACTGAAATAAGACGAACTATTTTTATATTATCTAACAAATATTATCAGTTTATTTCAGGTTGCATGGATTCGAGATCAAAAACGAGAAAAATAATAGAAAAAGAGTTTTAAAGTCCAAAAACAAAGAAAAATACAAAAGAAAATTAAATTAAATCTATTTAAAATGAATTTTTGGAAATATATTTTCTAAATAATTTATTTTATTAGACTTAATTAATTTTATAAATTAAAATGAATTTTTCTAATTTATTTTGATTTATTTCAGATTTTTAAAACATTTAAAACAATTTAAATTAAAATAAAAAGAAGATGGGTCAGCCCAAACGCCAGCAACAGTTCCAGCCCAGCTCCGGCCCACCTTCTCCTCTTGCGACCCGCCAGCTGCTCCGAACCGGAACCCGCTCCGACCCGTCCGCTCCATTTGCACTCACAGCGTAACCCGCGCGTCGACCCGGTTATGCAACCCACGCCCCGCCTCCGACGACCCAGTCGCCTCACATCTACACGCGACCCAAACCCGATCCGTAACCGAACCGATTCGAACCGTTTATACTCACATAAAACCCGCGCATAAACCCGTTTCCGACCCGGAACCCGACCCATCCGACAAAACCGCGAATTCAGACCAAAAAGTTACATTTTCACCCCCTAAACTTCCGAAAACCTATTAAAAACCACCCAAAACCTCTACAAATCCATATATAAACCATTTTACACCATTTATTCATAACAACACATAATTATAAACCAAAACTCTCCCAAAAACCTCTCCAACTTCCACCATCTTATTTCCAACCTTCCAGACACTCTCCAAAAACACCAAGAACACCAAGAAAACACCAAGAAAAACACCAAGAACACCAAGAAAAACACCAAGAACACCAAGATCAACACCAAGAACACCAAGATCATCAAACAAGAAAACCAAGATCACCAAGATCATCAAACAAGAACAAATAGAGACACAGTCTATTAGAAATCCAGTCCAACCCTAAGCCAGTTCAGTCAATTTATTTGACGAACCTACTTGATAGACCAGTCGTTCCATAGTCCTGTTGTAACCCAGTTCAGTCAATCTATTGACGAACCTACTTGATATATATATATTTATATAATTATAGTATTTATATTATTCATCGTTTTATGTCTTTTAATTATAGTCATTTATATTATTTATCGCTTTAAGTCATTTAATTACTGCAATTTATATTATTTATATATCTTTCACACAGTAAACGGTGCAAACCTTTATTTGTGGCGATCAGATTATATATTTTTATTCTGCAACTCTTATTATTTATTCCGCATTTATCTTTAATATATATATATATATATATATATATATATATATATATATTTGTCACACAATAAACGGTGCAAACCTTTATTTGTGGTGATAAGTCATTTTATATTTTCAACAATTGGTATCAGAGCTCGTGTGATTTACCTTGAAATTTTCTTCAAAAAACTTTTGGTTAGCGTTTATATAAACCTTCCATAAGCTTTTCCTTGAATATTTTATTTTAATATCACTTGTTCAAATCCTTTAAAAAAATTTAAAAAAAAAAACAAAATGCCTTCCGCAAACAACTCAAGAGCTCCCAATGTCATAGAACAGGTATGGTCTATGATCTCTGAACTTGGTTTTTCAAAAACAATTTTTGAGTCCCATATATCCAAAATTGAGAAAAGTTTAGAAGCTGATCTCATGAAATACCATGACACAGTGGTTAATTCTGAAATCTTCAAATGTGAGTTACAAACCCTACAACTCAAATTTGCAGAATTAACCAGAACAAGGACCAAATTGGAAAGAGACGTTGAAAGAAAATCAGAAGATTACAATCATGTCTTTGAACAATTAAATCAATCTCTAATTCAGAAAAGGAAATTGGAATTAAAAAATCAATCAGTCATTTCTTCTGAAACAAAAGAAGTTTTAGAAATGGAAATCATTCAGTTGACACAAAACTTTCAAGAGTCAACTGAAAAACACAAAATCTTAAATGAAAAACTGACTGATTCTTTAAACCAAATCACTTTTCTTGAATCTGAAAACAAAAGATTGATACAGAATGTGGAATCTATCAAAATTGCCAAAAAACTCAGTGATGATATATTCACCAAGGCAAACACCTTGGGTACTGGAAAATTTGATACGAGTTACAGACCAGGAATTGGTAGAGAAACCTTTGAAAAAGAACTAGAAAATCAAGAAAACATGATAATTTGTGAAAACTCTGAATCAACTCTACCAGATCTTTTCACATCTGTTAATGAGGAAGATTCAGATGACGAAACAGTTATCAACTGTAGCCCAGATGATACTGATTTCAATGTTTCCAAATCAAACTCTGCTAGTTCTTCAAATCAACAAATCAAAAATACCAATAAAGTAATCAAAACCCCACTTAACAAACTAAAAGTTTTTGAAAACAAAGCAAATAAACCAGTTAAACCCTACGTCATACCTCATAAACAGGTTTCCAAACAAAAACCAAAACCGATTCAAAACCGCTTTCAGGAGATAAACTTCCATCTCTCAAGAAACTTTCAAAAACCAACACATCAGGAATTTTCAAACCATCATCATCAAAAACCTTTTCAAAACCGTTCATCATACCCCAGATATGAAGAAAACTTTTCAAATCAATTTTCACATCTAGGATATCGTTCACCAAATCACAGATCTTATCAACTCACAGGTTATCAAAAACAAATCATATTTTGGGAAAACTTGATAAATCAAATCAAACCTCAAGCATTCTATCCCAATAAACCAAAGTCATTGAACAACAAACCCAAAATAGCAAAAGCTAACAAATCAGGACCCATTCAGATCTGGGTACCTAAAATTTCTGTCTAATTGCAGGGATCTAATGCTGGAGAACCCAAGGATGATACATGGTACATTGATAGTGGCTGCTCCAAGCATATGACAGGAAACAGAAACTTCACAATCAAACCAAGAAAATGCAGATCAAATCGAGGGGGAACCACCAACACTAAATCCCTCTTTGAACACTCCCAATCCACCTCTCCAAAATGATCCCAGTGCATCATCTATGGGGGAACTTTCATTACCGCATTCTCACCATACAATAAAACCAAAATTACCAAAATATTCAAATAACCAAAATTTCCAAAAACATTCAGAAAAACAAATTTTCAAAAATACAATAAAAGACTTGCCATAATAAGCTTTTATAGAACCTTGTGATTAATCGTCTCTTGACTTAATTTTCAGATGCTTATGCTCGATGAAGATTTTAAGTCATATTGATTCTCAGTTGGAGTGAAGGTTCAAATCTCCTACTTTTCATAATGTATATAACTTTATTTCCTTCGATTTTATTTCATTATTGACGATTTTAAACAATCAAGGGACATAAGGTTAGGAGGTTCAGATGAAAACAAAAACCCATGTGAGAATTTGTACCTCATCAATCTAAATCATTGTGGAATTCATTTCTTGTGAGCCTAGGTGTGTCACTATTGCTTTTAAGGTATATCCGATTATACCTTGTCACGGTCTCATTTTTGCTTAGATATCAAAATGACCAGGGACGATACTTTCATTTCTTACATACTAGACAAATTGTCTTTTATGCCACCTATCCCTACCTAGATAAAAGCCAACCAAAAATGAAGACAGCCGCAAAAATAGAAACACTTCAAACAGCGACATATCCTTACAAGAAAATCAAAGGCGAAACAAAGATCTATCAACATCCAATCCTCAAAGACGAGTCAACAAGAAAGTCAAATCGCTCACTGAAGAAATACCAAACAAAACAAAACTTTCAACCAAATGGTTATTTCAACAAAAAAAAAAAACAAAAACAAAAACAAAAACAAAAAAATTGTTCTCAATTGTAGCAACTTCTCAATGATAAAACAAAATATCTTTTTACAATAAATCGATATTGATCAATAAACATGCAAAGAAGAAGCTGCAACAACAATGGATTTCCCGGGATACTGTAGCCTTCATCACTGAAGATTTCTTAGTTGCAAACTGCACTATGAAAATTGTTAAACCCCTCTACATGTATTTCCCGACGGAGAGAGAGTGAACGTTAATGGCATGAATGAAGAAACCCACTGAGTAATGCCGAAACCAGTCTTATGTGATTGATTATCTAATAATGAGACTAAGTGACTTTACAGGAAAAGCATAGATGAACACCTCCAATATGAGTGTAAGTCGTCAAAGAGAGATATCACTCATTTTTATTGATCATTAACTTGTTCTGCTGCCAGAACAACCAAACACCCAAGTGAAGTGTGAGCTATATCTATGAGCGTTCATCTGAATCCACCTGTTAGACCACTTTTCGTCATAAATAATACTATAAAATCTTAAGAAATTTCTTTAGATACATATATGGCTACCCTTTGATAACCGAACCCGAGACTTTGATTCGGAAACAAACATTCTTCAAAATCTTTTTCAAAACATAAGATATGTAAAACCAAGTCACAAACTTTCAAAATGATTACAATGGTTTTATAAATATCTTATCATTGACAAAACTTTTATCCTAAATCTTCAATGTTAAAACTGTTAATGTGATTATATCTGTCATTATTTCATCAATGATCACATAGGGGGAAATTGTTGAAAAATGTTTTTGTATGTGACCATCACTGAAATAAGACGAACTATTTTTATATTATCTAACAAATATTATCAGTTTATTTCAGTTTGCATGGATTCGAGATCAAAAACGAGAAAAATAAAAGAAAAAGAGTTTTAAAGTCCAAAAACAAAGAAAAATACAAAAGAAAATTAAATTAAATCTATTTAAAATGAATTTTTGGAAATATATTTTCTAAATAATTTATTTTATTAGACTTAATTAATTTTATAAATTAAAATGAATTTTTATAATTTATTTTGATTTATTTCAGATTTTTAAAACATTTAAAACAATTTAAATTAAAATAAAAAGAAGATGGGCCAGCCCAAACGCCAGCAACAGTTCCAGCCCAGCTCCGGCCCACCTTCTCCTCTTGCGACCCGCCAGCTGCTCCGAACCGGAACCCGCTCCGACCCGTCCGCTCCATTTGCACTCACAGCGTAACCCGCGCGTCGACCCGGTTATGCAACCCACGCCCCGCCTCCGACGACCCAGTCGCCTCACATCTACACGCGACCCAAACCCGATCCGTAACCGAACCGATTCGAACCGTTTATACTCGCATAAAACCCGCGCATAAACCCGTTTCCGACCCGGAACCCGACCCATCCGACAAAACCGCGAATTCAGACCAAAAAGTTACATTTTCACCCCCTAAACTTCCGAAAACCTATTAAAAACCACCCAAAACCTCTACAAATCCATATATAAACCATTTTACACCATTTATTCATAACAACACATAATTATAAACCACCCAAAAACCTCTCCAACTTCCACCATCTTATTTCCAACCTTCCAAACACTCTCCAAAAACACCAAGAACACCAAGAAAACACCAAGAAAAACACCAAGAACACCAAGAAAAACACCAAGAACACCAAGATCAACACCAAGAACACCAAGATCATCAAACAAGAAAACCAAGATCACCAAGATCATCAAACAAGAACAAATAGAGACACAGTCTATTAGAAATCCAGTCCAACCCTAAGCCAGTTCAGTCAATTTATTTGACGAACCTACTTGATAGACCAGTCGTTCCATAGTCCTGTTGTAACCCAGTTCAGTCAATCTATTGACGAACCTACTTGATATATATATATTTATATAATTATAGTATTTATATTATTCATCATTTTATGTCTTTTAATTATAGTCATTTATATTATTTATCGCTTTAAGTCATTTAATTACTGCAATTTATATTATTTATATATCTTTCACACAGTAAACGGTGCAAACCTTTATTTGTGGCGATCAGATTATATATTTTTATTCTGCAACTCTTATTATTTATACCGCATTTATCTTTAATATATATATATATATATATATATATATATATATATATATATATATATATATATATATATATATATATATATATATATATATATATATATATTTGTCACACAATAAATGGTGCAAACCTTTATTTGTGGTGATAAGTCATTTTATATTTTCAACAGATGGATTAGGAGGTTCATGTTGCTGATTCTTCAGGAATCCAATGTTGTGTTCCAATCTCATGAACTAGGTGAGTTTCCTCACTATACCTTGTGTTGACATTGCATGAAATTCGTAGGGTGAGATCATTTGTGGGTTAGTTTAGCCTTTCCTGCTTTGCTGCTACCCGTAGGAATGGTTTGGATGATCGTAGGAATGCTTGTTACATGAGGTGGGTAGGACGGTGTCATGTCCCGTTATGGGTAGGACTGTGCCGAGTCCCGGTCATGTCATATGTCATGGGTAGGACGGTTCCGCGTCCCGTTAGGGGTAGGAATGTGTTCAGTCCCGGACATATCATTTGGGGAACTCAACAACTTATAAGTTAGACCCCAAAAATGAATAATTTGGTCGCAAAATTTGGGACGTTACACACCAACACCACATACATCAACTCAATATCCTGAATGAATTAGTTGTTTGCATTAGTCTACATGAATGATGGAATAGAACTCAGGTATACCTCAATAAGAAGACATGCTTGCAATTTTAGACATTTAAAAGAAACTTAAACAAAAAATAGATTCTAGATATTTCCATATTAGTCGTCATCCTTGTGAAACTATAGAAAAGTTCCCTTGTATCACTTGATTGCCAATTTCTACAAAAAAAAAAAAAAAAAATTCTGCTTCAATTGACCAATAAACCATTGTCAATTCACCATTAAACTTCTTTTTCTCACTACTGTGTTGTAGATAAGATGCAACTTATGTTTGAAACTGATAAGAGGATAAGTCATATTCTTGGGAACAAAGGTTATAGGTAAGTTTTGAGCTAGAAACATACGAAAGCAATATAATGCCTTGATCATACAGCCATATATGGCTTCGTGTTCCGTCCTTCAGAATCATGAAGAAAAAAATAATCCTCCTTTCCGCTATATATGACATTGTCAGAAATGTATGTCTGCAGTCAACATAAGGTGAGTCAATACTTAAATGGGGATAGTTAATTTTGGGAGAGTTTGAAGGTGACGGTTACACACTTTTGTGGTCACTTATGATTTCAGAGCCATAAAACATGCATATACCCGTCCGGGCGAGTGTGTTTAGGCTAATGATTAAGGCTCATGTGTGAGAATTTTAAAAAGATTATGTGGGTCGGATGTACAAAAAGTGGGTGGATTTTACATATTACAAATTTAAGGCTCGTATTTTGGAATATGTCATAGATCCAAATCCATGATCAAAGAATTATAAGAAGAAGAAACGATCACTACTTTTGATAGTGGTGAATAAGGCGAATTCAACAAAAAAATACTACAAAAAAAAAAAAAAAAAAACTAAAAAACGGATGTTGGAATAAAAATGAACATAACCAAAATCCAAGTTTTCGTTCAACCTTATAATCAATGATCAATCGATCACCATGATAAGTACATGAGAGGAGGTGAGAGCAAGCCGATGGGGGTGATTCTAAGCAACAATGGTAATGGTACACCTGAAACCTAGAGAAGGAGCACACATGGGTGGATGTAGTTGCAAACCGTGAGACGGTAAGAGCATCAGAAGTATCAAATTCGTAGACGATCAAATTGATTGTTTTATTGGGATATAGAAGGAAAGAACATAATTATATCTTTGATTACTTCAGATTTAATTAATGCCAAACTAGATAAGGGGAATACGAGCGGGAAACAAAGAAGTGGATAAATAAATAGACGACAACTATATCTCTGATTACTTGAGATTAGATCTAAGAAATCAAATAAAGTGGTTACTGTTACTAATATTTAGATACAAAAGGGTTTATTCAAATAATCTCATATTAATTAAAGTAATTAATATGTCGACCTTCCTTGTGAGATATGCTTGAAAGTGCTTTGAAATTCTTATCCAACAAGATGTGTATTGAGGCGAGTATTATGACTATTAAGGGAAATAAGCATCATAAACCAAAACCGTGATCCTCCCTCCCACATTGATTTGGTGGCTCCCTTCCTCTCACTCTTATGCTGTGTTCCCGAGTTTTAGCACGGAGAGAAAAGAAAATAAAAGAAAAGAAGGAGAGAAAAGAAGGGAAGAGAAAGAAATGAAAGTTATATTTTCGTGTTCCTGAGTCGAAAAAAAATTAAAGGAAATAAAGGTTTTATGTGTTCCCGAGTGGAAAGAAATGGAAAGAAAGTTATAATTAAGGGTTATTTTTACCAGTAATTTCCTTTCCTTCCAAATCCTTCCAAATCGGAAGGAATGTTAGGAGAGAATATTAACCCTCCAATTTTTTTCTTTTCTTTCCACTTCCTTCCGTAAAAAAAACTCAGGAACATAAAAACTTTTCTTTTCCTCCCAGTTCCACCCAATTCTCTCCATTTCTCTCGTTAAATGAAACTCGGTAACACAGCGTTAGAGTTGGACAACTACAAAGAACAAAAAAGAAAAGTTGAGCAACTTTTGATCAAGTTGACTGAGAGGCACCTACGTGAATTGGCTCATATCATACATATAGTAACAATATATTTTGATTGTTATCTCCTACACCAAATATTTTACATTCCAAAGGCATTATTTCTAAATCGTGCTACGGTTGTGTTAGTTCATATTATTTGTCTAACTAGATAAGTTTTATGGTTTATAAAAGTTTAAATACTATTTTTCCAATGCAAATTGGTTTCTTTAACTCATCAAATCTCAATAACTTTTAAATTTTAAATAGTTCCTTTCATTTTCATAACATTATTATTGTTTATGGGTTTCTTTTGAACAATTCAAATAATTTGTTACCAATTCCGACATTAATGCAAAATGACTATTAATATTTTCCTTTTAATATCGCCTATTATAAATAGTTTATTATCCGAAACACCCATCGCGATACTGGAACTCGCAGGATTACAACCATACATTAATTGTATCACGGAGGGTGGAACCTTTGGGTCCGACTTAAACGCCGGAGAAAAAGCTAGGAGACAACAGAGGCGGCTTGCATAGTGCATGTACTGGCGATGGTGAGCTGGTGGCAGCGAGGCTAGGACGCAGTCTTGTTGGGCTAAGGCTTCTTCTGCGACGACAAAACGGTAACGGAAAAGGTTTCTATTTTAACCATTATGTGACTCCTTTTACCTATTGTATTTCATGTGTTTCCGTTGTTGTCTTTTATCCTCAGAGTCTATAGTAGGGTTTGTTTCCTTCGTTTCTGGGTGCGTCTGTTATCGTTCAACAAGTAAATTATATTAAACTACTTCATTTCTCCTGTCTTTTTTCTCTTCACTCTTCACATGCAGATTGTGTTTCAATAACAATTTTGCTAATTGTTCATCTTTTTCTTTCCTTTTTCGCTTTCAACTTCTTATTTGATGGGGCATATGATATATTTGGTTTGGAAGCACAACGAAGGTATAGTTTAGGGCAACTGTCGAGTTTTGTACCATGATATAGTAATTTCAGAAAGTATTTACAAATGTATAGCTAGGACCATCAAATTTATTTACTAAAAACCTTGTAAATTAAAACTGGTTTCCAGCGTGGACCCCACCCTATTAATAGCAAAAAGTAAAAAACAAATATATTTAGTTACGCAGGAAACAAATATATGTAATTCCCCGCTGCACAGTCCACCAAATCCGTCACAGCCTGCGCCGTCTCCCATTCCAACATGAAACTCTTGTTCTTGGTCGACAGCTTCTAACCATCTCAAACACTCTTGAATTTAAACGGATACATAGTCGGTTGTTGGAACTCAAAATGTTCTTTTATTCAGAACTCAAACTGAAATACAAGAAAGAACTACTAACTCTAAAACACTCTCTATGTTTTTGTGGTGGTTAACAAACGAAGCTAAAACATCTATTTATAGCCAAGCAAATACTAATGACAACTACTACATTCAATGAATTTAAACAAGAGAAAACAAAGTTTGCCATCTTCTTCAACAATGATGGTTGCAAGTGGGTTGGTGGCTGCAATGGTTGGTGAGGACAAGTTTGTGTTTACACTCACATTCTCCCCCTTAAACCAAACTTGGCTTGAGATTCGTTACGCCGATCATGTTGTACATTTCATGCCATCCCCGGCTACAGAATAATCGACAAGTGCTTTGTCTTTATCTTTCTCGAGTTTCAATTTTGCATCCTTGGAACAAGTTGTTGGAATGCAATCTCTCACACTAAACTCCCCCGAAATCCTTTTAGCATAAGCCGTTTTCTTTAGAGACACGTCTTCCATCTTCTGCATCACCTTACGAAAATCGATACCTCGATTTTTGGAACTACGTTGGAGAAAACTGGCAGCTGCTTTTTCGGTCCAAGTCCATTTTTTCCGTTTACCAAAGAACCCTTCTTGTCTTATCTGTGGCTTCCTTTTCCATGCGTCAAAAAACTGGTGTCCTTTTTCACCCTTTTCAACTTCAGCATAAAATTCTTCCTCACTCGGATCATCTAATTTCTTTAGATGTGAACCTGGATCATCTTGGGATGATAAAAGACACATTTTTTTGTCTCGTCTTTAAAAGTGTCTTATAGAGTCGGTTACGGGTTCTTTGTACTTTAAAAAGTAAAGTATTACTATTGTCAAATACCCGTAAAATATCACCATCCATGTCGACTCGATTCCCGTCTTCGGTTAGTTGTCCAAGAATTATAATATTCTTTTTAAGTCTAGGAATGTAATATACCTCGTTAAGTAGTCTTTGATCTCCGTTTCTGTAATCAAACAAGATCGTACATTTTCCTTTGATGTCGATCTTTGACCCGTCTCCGAACCGTGTATAACCCGTCACGTTCTCGTCTAACTCATGGAACTTTGAACGATCTCCGGTCATATGATTGCTAGCACCGTCGTCAAGGTACCATTCCTCGGAATCAACTTGACTTTCTTCGGATGCAGGGATATCAACGCCGTTTTTCTCTTTTAGCGGCATCATACCTGGTGTATCTTCTTGCGAGATCGCCATCATTAAAATGGGCTCTTCATCTTCATTGGTTTGGGTGAGGTTCACCTCCCCACCTCGTTTCTTGTTTGGACACTCTGATGCATAATGACCATATTCCTCGCAAGTAAAACATTTTATTTTACTTTTGTCCTTTCGAGGACGATTGTAGTCATTCTGGTTTGCATCATACTCATGACCATCTCCTCGGCCATGCCCACGACCTCGACCGCGTCCTTGGCCTTGGTTCCACTTTCCCTTGAAGTGTTTGACGAGTCTCCCTCATCAGTTTGCTTAGACTGAGATGCCCACTTGGCATGTGAAAGCAATAGAGAAGGTCCTTTTTCCCATTCTTCATACCCTCGAAGTTGCTCTTCGTGGGTCTTGAGACGGCCTACAACCTCTTTTACCGTCATGTTTTTTATGTCTCCAAATTGCTCGATAGATGTTACGATTTGTATAAATCGCATTGGGACGGCTCGAAGAAACTTCTTCACCACCGTATTCTCCTCGATCTTTTCACCGAGAGATCGAATACCGGTCACAATAGTATTCAATCTCATGGCGAAATCATCTATCGACTCACCATTGTTCATTCGGATCACCTCGAATTCACTTCTCAATGTTTGTACCTTTGCCTCCTTTAACCGATCCGCTCCCATATGCATCATCTTAAGCGTTTCCCATGCTTCTTTAGCCGTGTCCTTCTCGGCCAACATAAGAAGTACGTCCTCTGGAATCGCTTGGTAAATGGCCGCAAGCGCTATCCTATCTGTTCGTTCATCTACTCTTGCATTTTGAATTGCATCCCACACTCCTTGTGCTTGCAAATTCACTCGCATTTTTATAGCCCACACCGCGTAGTTTGTTTTCATAAGCAACGGATAGTGTAACGTAACACTACTATCCCTCCCGGTCCTTTGAACACTTTCAATTTCGGGTTGAGAAAACGACGAGCTTGGTGTGGACATTCTTGGCGTGTACGAAAATTACGTGTAATTTATAATGTAATTTTCAGAAGTTCAGGGGCTTGTTTGAAACTTTTTGAAGTATAGGGGCTTGTTTGACCGGCCGTTTGAGTATGATCCGGGTGTCGAAAAATTCCGAAAAATATATATTCGGAATCCTGAGAACGAGACCTTTCCAATGGTGCTCTCGAAAATCGATTTTGAGACAGAAAATATTTGACCAAAAAACCCGAGGGTGTTTAGAAAGTTGCCCCGGGAGCTTAACCAAGCTCTGATACCACTTGTTGGAACTCAAAATGTTCTTTTATTCAGAACTCAAACTGAAATACAAGAAAGAACTACTAACTCTAAAACACTCTCTATGTTTTTGTGGTGGTTAACAAATGAAGCTAAAACCTCTATTTATAGCCAAGCAAATACTAATGACAACTACTACATTCAATGAATTTAAACAAGAGAAAACAAAGTTTGCCACCTTCTTCAACAATGATGGTTGCAAGTGGGTTGGTGGCTGCAATGGTTTGTGAGGCCAAGTTTGTGTTTACATATGTTTACACTCACATCGGTATGGTGCATAAAATTGAATTTAAACATTATCCATTCTAAGGAGGTGTTTCATTAATACAGTTGTTGAATGATGATGGTTCCAGCAAAGTCGACAACTGTGTGCAGCAGGTGTTCATATCGCCATCATGTTTATGGAATCACATTCTTCTGCTTCAGTTACCCAAGCTCATGGATACGGAGATCAAAATGGGGGTTAAAAGATGGCTTGGCCAATACGTCATTGTAGGATCCATCAAGAAAAGTAAAACAAGATAGCCATTTTTGACATTAACAAACACCGAATCAAACAAATAAGAGGCTGTTAGCATCAAGCAACTCTTTCCCTTCCTTATTTCAAATGCCTTCGACCTTCACCGTTTCTTTTACGCCAGAAGATTGTCATTTTTGCCATAAAAAGGGTTGATACGGTGTGTGTGTTTTGCTTTGAAGAAGTAGAAAACTCAATGCATCTCTTCCCTTTCTTTCTCACACACTAAAACACTCACCGCATGAAGTTTGATTTCTTCCGTTGACCGTTGGGTCCATCGGCGTCAAGGTGTTTAAGTGTGAAAGTGGTGGTTCAAGGCGTCTTTCAGCTATGATAACGGCTGTGTCTTAGTCTTCAGCCATAGAAAAATGAACAAATGAGGTCTCCCTCAACGACACAAAAACAAATGGGCAAATGGAAGGATCACAGCCATACATTGTATCACGGAGGGGGAAAACCTTTGGGTGCGACTTAAACGCCGGAGAAAAAGCCAGGAGACAACAGAGGCAGCTAGCATAGGGCGCTGGCGGCAGATGGTGAGCTGGTGAGGGCGAGGCTAGGATGCAGTCTTGTTGGGATAAGGCTTCTTCGGCGATCGGAAAAGTGGTGCTTTCTCTTCTATATTATTCAAGCTTTATGTGGCTCCATTTATGTCAGATTGAATTTCAGTTTTTTCCGTTTGTTGTCTCTTATCGTCAGAATATATAGGCGGTTTGTTTGTGGGTTTATTATCTTTTAACAAGTAAATTATATTAAACAACATCTTCATTTGATCTCCTTTTCTTTTTCTCTTCAAACTTTACA
Organism: Cichorium intybus; assembly: GCA_023525715.1. NCBI lineage: Eukaryota > Viridiplantae > Streptophyta > Magnoliopsida > Asterales > Asteraceae > Cichorium > Cichorium intybus. Next base: position 53,977,571 of record CM042016.1, on the reverse strand, counting down.
GGTTGTGTTTCAGTTTTGCTAAGTACTGTTATTCTTTTTCTCTCCTTTTTCTCTTTTATCTTGATATTTTATGGGGGAGATGATATATTTGATTTCGAAGTAAAAAATAAATTTGTAATTATTTAAAGAATTGTTGAGGGGCAACTTTTGGCCACCGCCCATCTAAAGGCATAATTGAACCAACATTTTGATGGAATTTGTTGTAAGATTCTTCATAAAACATCATCAGAACAAAAATCTACCTGGGTAGAGCTGATGAGTAGCTGCCGTTTCCTTGTATATATAGCTGTAGAAGTGGTCTTTCATTATCTTGAAGTATATGAGTATGTTAATAAACCAAACGAATATGTTGGAGACAAACCAGAAGAACAACAACACTAAATATGCCAAAAGGTGTTTATATATGCACATTAGATTCACATAAAGAATGGAGGGAGAACAATACTACAAGAAACGAAGGCTATAGAGTAATAGTGATGAAAAAAGTCATCGCTATAGAGGTCTTTTACACAAAACAATCACCTACATGGCTATATTAACTAACAAAAAGTCATCATTTCCGCTGTTAAACGTAGTTGACATCCCTTGTTAAACGCATGCGCCTGCGGAATCTTATTAAAGCCTTAACCATTAAGAGAAATTCGTAGGTTTTGGCTTGGACAATGATCCGCCTTAAGCCTGCGATAGGCGTGACCACCATCAACGCAACTCCTAGAACGATACATATCTGAAATAGAGGAAACAGTTGGTTTTAAAAATGATCAGATATGTTTGAGAAAACGGTAGTTTGGATGTTTGATAGATACCCAGTTGGTAATCCAAGATAAGCTCCACTTTTCAGGTTTACGGATATCAAGCCACAGGATACAAGGCAACTGAACAATGAAGATCAACAAAACAAAAGTAAAACCATAAGTCTCGCAGATTGAAAAAGGGAGAACGAATAGGATATGTGAAGATTCTTACGAAGTACGATGTTGGAGCGAAAGCCAATCCTCCAATGAGACCAAGTAGCCCGTATAAGAAAGGGAAGCAAATACTTATGAACATAGTCAGTGCTATGCAAACAAAAAGAAGTAAATTAGTATAGGTTAGTTATGCGTAGTCAATGCTATAATATATTAAAATCATATGTATTACCAATGTATAAATTCCTTGTGATTAACTGCTGAGTGAAACTAAGATCGTCCCGCTTCAACTTTTTGGCCAACACGGGTTCAATTATATCAAATACCGACCTTGCTTGAATCTACAATTACAGCAGAACAAATAATTAACATGATTTAGGTGTTTTTTGTTTTCAATTAATATATTTAATGAGGATATGACTTATTGTTATTCGGCTAAGCTATATTTGAGAATGATTGTGTACCTGGTAGCTCCCCATGACGTGCAAGAAAACCAAGAAATTAGCAATCGCAATTAGCCAGGTGGGCTTCTCTAAGCTGATAAGAATATTGTCTGAGACCCCATTTCCATACATCCAATATCCAATAAGAGCAACTGGGAAGTAGAATATGGCAACAACTATGTAGCCAACAATTACTATCCTCCACATAGAAACCTTTGATGGCTTCTCGGTAGTCGATGGAATATTGGTTTGGATGTCCAAAACCGTCTTGTGTCCAGTGTATAAAAAAGCAACGTAACCCAATGCACTAAAAAAGTCCAACACTGTCCCGGCCGTGCTATTAGGTTTGTAACCATATTGTACGTCTGGTTGCACGCCCTTTTTCAAAGAAGCCGTCCATGCGATCGTACAGAACGAACTGAATTATACATCGCAAACTACGAGTTAGTTTTATAAATAATAATGCATTCTATCCTTTATTGTGGCAAAGTATTTTATCTTTGTACGAGAACTCGTCATTTGTTACGAAAGAGATTTTGATATTTTTTGAGATAATAATACATAATATTTATTAGGAACATTATATATATATATATATATATATATATATATATATATATATATATATATATATATATATATATATATATATATATATATATATATATATATATATATATATATATATATATATATATAACAATAATAACAATAATAATAAACAATTTTTGTATATAAATTAATAAAATATAAATATTTATTTAAATTGCTCGTGAAAGCTCTCCCTTTACGATTTTCTTTCTTTTTCAAAACCCTGCAAATTTTCAGGTTTTGTTCTAAAATAAAAATATATTATTAAATGTCTTAAACTTCAATCAAAATTATTTTCTTAACGGCTGGTTGGTATCACCTAGATAGCAGTTAGTAACGTGAGATAAAACTCTGGACCTCCTGCCTAAGAGGACAATGCCTTTACCAAGTGGGCTAATCTCATATTGGCACTTCATCAAATATATACATTTGTTTGATATGGTTAACATCTTTTATATATACGTTACGATATCAGCATAACCTAATTTAGGTAATGGGTTAGAATATAGTATTATATGTACAAAACTTCAATGAAATAGATATCTTTTTTATATATTTGTATTGCACTTTTAACAAATATAAATACCTGCAAGAAATGATGGATGTTGCCAATGACACAGCAGAGATGGATTTGATTTTCGGGAGATGAGAGATAACAAAATGCGCGGAGGCAAAGATCATGATGAAATAAGTGAGGTTGATGTCCTTACAATTATCTTTGCAAACTACATCGTGAAATTTCATCAACGATTTTGCTCCAATGACCATATAAACAATATTCACACCAACTCCGACAATCAACTGTTGTGGCATCCAGATGTAAAGACCGAAATTGTCTCCATATTTGTGTTTGCAAAGCTCCAGGTATGTGTCGGCTGGTTTCCCGGGCACCGTATCATGCATGTCGATCAATTGCCATAACGTGTATAAAGTTACAACCCATGATATTATGAGTACTGCAACGCCAGGTCCCCTGAAATATGAGCAAGGGTTAGAAGTTTGTACAATCTAATTAAAGGCCGATGAAAGGGAAGCCAACCATCCGAGTTCAGACATAGCGTGAGGTAAACCTAGTACACCAGCTCCAAACATGGCCCCGATGACCTCAAAGTGTGCATTTATACCTTTCTCTTTTTCAGCTTTGTTGCCATCCTGTTTATATCTCAATCTATATCAGTTCCATGTATTATACAAATTCAAATTGTAGTTCTTCTAGGTACGTTTGTTATGCATATTAGAAGATGACATAGAGGTTGTACCATGTTAAGTATTTCACTGGCGCGTCCACTAATGTAAATAAGACAAGAATTACAATATCTTTTGGCTCTTAATTCATAGCGCAAATATTATTTGATTCCAACTAATCTCTATTTTTCTACTTCAGAATCGAGTATAAAAATGGAACAAATAGTATTTCATGTCAACTCTGCTTCACTTTTAAGTTTAATTTTTACTCCAAAATATGAATTCTTGCCATATTCTTTTTTTTTTTTTTTTTTTTTTAACTTACAAAGGTTATAAAAAACCCTCCAATTTATTAGTTTTTTACATATTTATTTACATCTTTTTTATGTTGTAAGACTTAATAATTTATTATTAACAAATTATAATCAATTAGTTTTATATGAGTTCGATACATAAGTATTAAAACTTATATTTATGATTAATTATAATATCATTCATATTATAGTTAGTTACTTAAAACAAATTAGATTATTGATAAACCTAAAATGTGATAGACTAAATTTGACAAGTGAAGGTTAATTAATTCCGTTTTGGAGAAATGCATTATCTATATTTGTAGTTATATTATTCATTTCTCCATAAGAGAGTTGAAAATGGACTGAGATTGGGGATGGTTTAACTTCAATTTGATGTAAAAATATGGAGTTTGAAGTAAGGTTGGAAATCCCTAAAACTAAAAAATGGTAAGATGGACCAAATTACAATGTGACGCTTCCATTTGATGTGTATTAAAATATGTGTAATAAAAAAACTGAATATATGAAAACCAATTTTTAGGATTTAAAATACTAAAATTTAAATAAAGTTTAGGTGTCATGTCATCATAACATAAGGTTAATAGGTATCAAAACGGCTAATATTAAATAAATACTTTCTATGTATGTGGATGTATGTGTGGGAGTTGACCAACACACATATATCCATCATGATCAGAAGTTTTTTTAGCACACCCTAAAAGTGTATTGAGGTACAATACACTAAAAAATATTAGAGACCCAAGATCAAAATTGATAGTTGGTTAGGGAAAAAGAGGAACGTTATTCCTTTTTGATGTTTTCCGAGCAAACTTGAGTATATAAACAAATGGTGATAAAAGGATCTTCATTCACATATATGGTAGATATGCTTAGACTCATAAAAGTATAAACTTTTATGAGGAATCAACAAGCGCTTTAGTAATAAAAGATTACAATTTAGTAAAAAAAAAAGGGAAAAAATAAACTCCACAAGAATGCGACCCTGATATATGTGTTATCTTAGAGGTCTAACTTGTTAATCATATAGTAAAGTAGATACTATTCTATATGTGAAAGTTCAGTTTCCTTTGTACAACATTTCTAGACAGCTAGCGAAGCATACCTTGTTATCGGAGTATTGTCCATCTTGCTTGCCCATGGTGGTGTAACTTAGCACTTAAGAAAACGCACAAATCAACAATCAACAAGAAGTAAATTACCAATCCAAAATAATAAGTTTTTTTTTGAGTGATGGTGTTTATATTTATAGAGTGATGGGGGTAGTAATTATACGTCATCTATACGTAGTGTGCTTCTAGAATTCGTAGTTCGTTGGTGGTCGGCTGTGTAAGTTCAACACTTCTACCATATCGCAAATGATATTTTCAACTTTTTTTCATACACTAATTATAAGTAACATAAGTAACATTTAATTTTGCTATGAGATTACGGAAATAACACACGAAAACAGTCTTCAGTTTTTCACTGATGTAAAAAATGAAGGCTTCGAGGCCAAAAAAATATATCATGTATTATACACCACATAACAATAAATCAACATGTATAAAATGAACCGAGTGCAACAACACGTCTAAATTTACACAAACTGTTGTAAAATACGACGGATCCGAATTGACTTTAGACAATATTAGCTGAATGCGGAATAGGATCAAAATTATCAAACGGTAATAATCACAACGAAAAATACGAATGAAGTAAATAAAATAGAGACACGAGGATTTACGTGGAAAACCCAAATCGGGAAAAACCACGGGCGGAGGAAGCCGAGAACCAATTCACTATATTTTGTGGTGTTTACAAAAGGTTTGAAGAATATAAAAATACAAAGATTTTAAAACTCTTATGTATTTACAAGATAAGAGAAATGTTGTGTGTTTTGATGTTTTTGGTGTGGTTTGCATCAATGATCTTCTAACCTATTTATACTAAAATTTCTACATGCCATTTAAGAAAAAATGGCTCATATGTTGAATTCTTTACAAGCCACATTTGAAAATTGATTAGCAGCCATTTGAAAATAAGTGTTGCAGCCACATCTTTGAATATCATCTTTAGCAGCCATTTGAAAATACGTGTTGCAGCCTTTGAATAAAAGATTGTTGAATTTTGAAGACATATTCTTCAATCTCCACCTTGACTTCAAAATGGAACAAATCTTGTATACCCATTTGGTAAAACCAACAACTCTTCAAACTTCAAAACTCCATAAGGAATTGCAATCACCATATAGAGAAAAATTGATCCTGAAAAATGAAATACTTCCTCCACCGCGAGCCTAATCAGGCTCAAATGCGATCAGAAACACCCACCAAATCCAAATATGTTTTGAACTTGGCTATTGGAAGACTTTTGGTGAACATATCAGCAGGATTATCATTGGTGCTGATCTTGTTTACTGTAATATCGCCTTTAGCAATAACATCTCTGATGAAGTGATAACGAACATCAATATGTTTCGTTCGATCATGGAACATTTGATCCTTTGTCAGAAATATTGCACTTTGATTGTCACAAAAAACAGTTTTAACGGATAACTTGTTTGAAAGCTCACCTATCAACCGTTTCAACCAGAGGGCTTCTTTCACTGCTTTCGTAGTAGCCATGTATTCGGCTTCGGTGGTGGATAACGCTACGGTGGACTGTAACTGCGCTTTCCAGCTAATTGCGCACCCAAAGTAAACACGTACCCTGTAATCGATCGTCTTTTATCCAAGTCCTTTGCATAATCGGAATCCACATAACCAAGTACTCCACTATCGGTTTTACCAAACTGCAGACATAAAGAGGAAGTACCTCGCAAGTACCGAAAAATCCATTTAACAGCAGCCCAAAGCTCTTTTCCTGGATTCACCATGTATCTGCTCACCATGCTTACCGCATATGACAAATCTGGACGTGTACAAATCATAGCATACATAAGAGATCCTACAGCGCTGGAGTATGGTACCTTTGCCATGTATGCTATATCTTCTTCGGTGGTAGGACTTAAGGCGGATGATAGCTTGAAGTGGGCTGCGAAAGGAGTGCTGACTTCTTTTGCGTCATGCATATTGAAACGGTGCAGAACCTTCTCAATGTAGCTTTGTTGAGAAAGGTATAGAGTTCTTGCACTACGGTCTTGCACTATTTCCATTCCTAGAATTTTCTTGGCAGCACCCAAGTCCTTCATATCGAACTCAGCATTCAATTGGTCTTTTATCTTTTGAATCTCCTTTATATTCTTCGCTGCAATTAACATGTTATCCACGTATAAAGGTAGATAGACCATTGAACCATCGTCACACTTCTTGTAGTAAACGCAGCTGTCGTAGGTGCACCATTTCAGCTTGTGTCTGGTCATAAATGAGTCAAACCTTTTATACCATTGTCGCGGAGATTGCTTGAGGCCATAAAGAGACTTCTTCAATTTGCACACGTAGCTTTCCTTGCCAGGAGCTACGAAACCTTCAGGTTGTTGCATATATATCTCTTCCTCAAGCACACCATTTAAGAATGTTGTAGTAACATCAAGTTGCTCTAACTCATAGTCATGAGAGGCAACTAATCCCAACAAGACACGTATTGACGTGTGTTTCACAACCGGAGAGAAAATGTCGGTATAATCGATACCTGGGATTTGACTGTAGCCTTTGGCTACCAAACGAGCTTTATATCTTGGATTGTCATCAGGGTGGATAGCCTCCTTCAACTTGTAGACCCATTTGCACTTAACTGTCTTCTTACCCTTTGGAGCTGGAACGAGATACCATGTGCCATTTTTCTGAAGAGATTCCATCTCCTCGTGCTTGGCAACCATCCATTTATTAGAATGTTTGGATTGAATGGCCTCGTTGTAGCTTGTGGGCTCCAGAACAGACTCAACTTCATTGGCAACTGTAAGTGCATAAGCGACAGAATTGGCTTGAACATATCTCTTTGGAGGTACAATCTGTCTGCGAGGTCTATCTCTTGCAATGGAGGGACTGTGAGGTTGGCTTGGAGCTTCGGTTGGCTCATGAGAAAAGGAATGTTGATTATTCGAGGGTTGAGAAACCTCGACACCTTCATGAGACTGGTCCTCGAAAGATGAATTTAAAGGAAGCTCCACCTCCACTCGAACTTTGTCTTTTTCCGAATTTTCATTTTTTCTGGTCTGAATGTTGGAGACAGGATGAAGCATGGCTTTTTCATCGAAGGTCACATCTCTTGATGTAATGACTTTCATAAGCTCTGGGCTCCACAATTTGAACCCTTTCACTCCTGTCTTGTATCCAATAAAAATGCACTTAATGGCTCTTGGTTCTAATTTGCCATTATCAACCCGTGCATATGCTGGACATCCAAACGGTATTAATTTTGTGTAGTCAGCAGGCTTACCAGACCATAGCTCAAATGGGGTCTTCTTTTCAATAGCACGAGAAGGGGAACGGTTGATAATGTAGCATGCGGTTGAAGCGGCCTCGGCCCAAAAAGACTTCGGCAACTTCAAATGAGATAGCATGCATCGGACCTTCTCCATGATGGTGCGGTTCATACGTTCCACTACGCCGTTCTGCTGTGGTGTATGAACTACGGTGTGATGCCTCGTAATTCCTTCCCTACGGCAATAGGAGTTGAATTCTTTAGAACAGAATTCCAGTCCATTATCAGTACGAAGGTATTTTACTTCAAAACCTGATTGCTTTTCAACCAATACTTTCCAATCTCTAAAAGTTTGGAATACTTCTCCCTTTGACTTTAAGAAGAACGACCATACCTTTCTTGAGAAATCGTCAATGATCGTGAGCATATAAGAGGCTCCACCTTTCGATGTAACCTTCGCTGGTCCCCATAAATCAGAGTGTATGTAGTCAAGTGGCCCTTTCGTCGTATGTTTGCCACTGATAAAACTCACTCGCTTCTGCTTTCCAAATACACAATCTTCACAGAATTCAAGTTCGGTTGATTTGTGCTCCCCGAGCAACCCCCTTCGACTTAGTTCATTCATACCATGGTATGACATGTGAGCGAGCCTGAGGTGCCATAGACGAGAGCGATCAATGTTGGAGAGGGATTTAGAACTAACCGAGGCTTCCCTAGAAATAACTTGTCCGTCCATAATGTAAAGGTTCGCGGATCTCCGAACTCCTCGGATGACAGTCGAACCGTCTTTCAAAATATGGACCTTCCCGTGTTTGCCGACAAACTCGTAACCTTTTTTCTCAAAAGTACCGAGAGATAGTAAATTTCGCCTAAGACCGGAGACATGCTTCACATCTTCAATTGTTCGAACAACACCATCGAACATGCGGAACTTGACTGTACCATGTCCAATAATACGGCACGAAGTATCGTTGCCCATCAAGACATGTCCTTGGTTAACATTTTCATATGTATGAAAAATACTCCGGTTGGAGCTCATATGAAAAGTACATGCTGAATCAAGAACCCATTCGCTCATGGTAATTAAACCGAAATCCGAAACGGATAGAAGCTTGCCATCGGAACCGGTTTCGGCTACATCAGCTTCTACGGTAGTACCTGCTGGTTTACCATTCATGGTTGCCTTCTCATTCTCCTTGTTTTTCAACTTGTAACATTCATCGATCAGATGTCCCTTTTTATGACAATAATTACAATACTTGCGCTTGCCTTTGGACTTAGATCTAGATCGGTTTTGTGAAGAATTACCTCTCTCGTTGGGTCTCCCTCTAATGTTGAGACCTTCGGCTTTTGAATCATTGCTGCTGCCACTAATAATCTGCTTCATCTTTTCTTTTGAATCAAGAGCGGTCATTATCTCATCCAAGACAAGAGTGTCTCGACTATAGATAATGGTATCACGAAAGTGATCATAGGAATCTGGGAGTGATGATAAGAAAAATAGCGCCAAATCTCCATCTTCATATTTGACGTCCATATTTTCCAGATTTCCTACAAGCTCTTTAAAAGTAGAGAGGTGATCAGATAAAGAACTTCCCTCACCCATCTTGAGGTTGAAGAGTCGTTGCTTCAGGTGTAGCTTGTTTGGCAAGCTTTTCGTCATTATTAGCTGTTCGAGCTTTAGCGAGAGAGCCGCCGCAGATGTCTCTTTCAGTACATCTTGGAGAACGTCGTTGGATAGATGTAGACGGATCTGCGACGACGCCTTCAAATCCTTCATTTCCTTTTCTTCAGTTGACCAAGTTGTCGGCATTTTCTCCATTCCTAACAGTGCTTTGTGGAGATCCATCTGAATGAGAATATCTCTCATCTTTACTTGCCACAATGGAAATCGGGTATTCCGATCCAGCAGCGGAATATCGTATTTCACCGAAGACATGATTAATTACTTGATAAAATGATCCCGATAAGCTAATATCAAAATCCGGATGCTCTGATACCAATTGTTGTAAAATACGACGGATCCGAATTGACTTTAGACAATATTAGCTCAATGCGGAATAGGATCAAAATTATCAAACGGTAATAATCACAACGAAAAATACGAATGAAGTAAATAAAATAGAGACACGAGGATTTACGTTGAAAACCCAAATCGGGAAAAACCACGGGCGGAGGAAGCCGAGAACCAATTCACTATATTTTGTGGTGTTTACAAAATGTTTGAAGAATATAAAAATACAAAAAGTTTAAAACTCTTATGTATTTACAAGAGAAGAGAAATGTTGTGTGTTTTGATGTTTTTGGTGTGGTTTGCATCAATGATCTTCTAACCTATTTATACTAAAATTTCTACATGCCATTTAAGAAAAAATGGCTCATATGTTGAATTCTTTACAAGCCACATTTGAAAATTGATTAGCAGCCATTTGAAAATAAGTGTTACAGCCACATCTTTGAATATCATCTTTAGCAGCCATTTGAAAATAAGTGTTGCAGCCTTTGAATAAAAGATTGTTGAATTTTGAAGACATATTCTTCACAAACTACTATACGTTTATAGATTTATATAAAAAAGATAAGTTGACTTGCAAGTCCAAAAAGAATAGATACATTGTCATATAAACATGACCCAAACAAAATGTTAGAAAGTAAATGCTGTTATTTGAAATGTTAATGTAACCAACATTGGTGCGACACGGTTCTATAAGTTTGTATATATGTTGGAGTCTCCCCTCTCTCCACAAGGGCTCTTTTGGAGAGACATTATTGAGCTCCACATATATTTACATGATATTAGAGCCGGCGTCCCGCACCCCTGTAACCTCATCGAGCCTACGTCTCTGAGGGGGAGTGTTAATGTATCCCACATTGGTGCGACACGGTCCTCTAAATTTGTATATATGTTGAAGTCTACCCTCTCTCTACAAGGGCTCTTTTGGAGAGACACTCTTGGGCTCTACATATATTTACTTCAAACCTATATAGAAATAGAAGGGCTGAAGTTCATGTCTCAATGATACCAACAGTAACATATAAGTTTTTGTAGTTGTAGAGGTTCTCTTGCGGTGACCTTGACACATAAGACATAACTTTATGTTCGTACGATTACCGAAAGTGGCACTAGTACAAAATCGCACATTGGTCACACTTAATCAAAAAACGCTTGCGACATTTTTAAAAAAAAGTGTGGCCACAGGGCACTGATGAAATTTCGAGAACGTTTATGGATACATGTAAATTAGTTTGTATGACCATTTTATGGAGAAACAAAACAATGACCATACTTATTTACAAAAATGTGACAGTCATTCGTGACACTTGACTTCAATGTGACCAAATGATACAATCACCCACATTTACCGTTTTAAGAATGTGATATTTATTTTATTAGAGATTATAGATACGTAATGGCCACATAAGGAAATTATACATGTGACTGTGTGATTGTGCCATATTGGGCACATCAAATCTAATGTGTCCAAAAAGATAACAAATACGGCCATATAAAATAGTCGTGTGTCCATAGGATGATGTTTATTGGTTTACATATTAAAAGTAAGAAAAGAAGTCGATTTAAGTGGTTTATTGTCATATGCATTTTTTACATGCGTCAAAATATGATCAATTGTATTGGAAAATTTAAATACGTGTGACTGTATGTAGGATTTGGTGAGCGTAGAATTAAAAAGCGTGTCCATAGGTAAATATAGTTGAATAAGAAAACCATTGCTTGGGTAGTCTACATATTTTATGTTCATTGAAAGTGTGACCATCGATATGTAATTGTCATGTGTTTTGTGTTATGTTATGTCCAAAGGTAAAAAATGGTCATCATAAAAATTAAAAATGTTTATGTAGGTATGCAATGGTGATTAATGGGTAGTCTACATATTTTATGTTCATTGAAAGTGTGACCATCGATATGTAATTGCCATGTGTTTTGTGTTATATTATGTCCAAAGGTAAAAAATGGTCATCATAAAAATTAAACATGTTTATGTAGGTATGCAATGGTGACCAATGTGTATTATACATATTTTATGTTCATTAAAAGTGTGACTATTGATAAACAATTGTCATAATAGAGAAAAGTTGTGAGTGTAAGTATTATATGGTCACGGTATACTTGATTATATGTGTCTAAAATTGTATATAATATAAGTGGTAATAAGGAATGAAATTATTTGGCCACATAAATGATTTATTTTGTGTCCATAGGATTGGGTTAGCCACTTATTAAAGGAAAACAAAAACAAGTAACTATAACCATTATATGATAAAAGGGAAAAGTTGTGAGTATAAGTATTATATGCTCATGACATACTTTATTATATCTGTCTAAAGGAATGAATTGATTTCAATGAAGGTAAAATCAAGTACGTATGGCCACATAAATGGTGTTGTGTGTCCATAGGGTAGCCTTTAGACGCTTAATTAACGAATCAAAAACAAGTAACTATAACCATGTTATAGTCACTCCATAATATCTTATGTGTGTCTAAAAACAAACATTTGTCATGATAAAAGAGAAAAGTTGTGAATGTAAGTATTATATGTTCACGGTATAATTTATTACATGTGTCTAAAACTCTATAATATAAATGGTAAAGAAATTAATTAATAATTTCGATAAAGGTAAAATCGAGTATATATAGCCACATAAATGATTGTGTCTTTATAGAGTAGCATTTATTAGCAACTTAGTAAAATAAACAAAACAAGTAAGATGTAACAATAAGGAAGCAGTAAGACCAAAATCGCATAATGGATTGCGATAACATGATAGAGAGTAAATAGAGTTTGATTCATTTTTTTAAACTTTTTTTAGGAATGACAAGCTTTATAAAAATGAAAAAGAAACCAATCGGGAGCTGCCCCAAATACAAGGCAAGAAAGAACAAACAAGGACTTGATATAGAAAACTATGCTAAATGGCAATGTACTATCACTAAATTCGAAAGAGAGAAATAGAGATAACAATAAACTTTAAACAACACCGATGCTTGTAGCAGCTCTAATTAAATGCAACCTCTCTTGTGATCCCTAGATGTCCTCATATGATTTCTCGTATCTTCTTCATTCAAGGCTATGACATAAGTCACAATTGTATCAAGCCTACCATAAGACACAATCGTATATGTTGTCAGGTTCTTCATCAAATACATTGACATGTCTGGTCACAAAGACAATTACCTTGAACCTAGGCGACATTAATACCTCGAAGGAACTGCTCGTTCCATCCATCTCCTCAAACTCTCATTATCCTGAAAAAAAAAACAAATGTAATCAAAGCAAGAAACATCAATAGTGTGATCCACAAATCTAAAAGAAAACCCTTCTAAAATACACTTTTTATGTTCATCATTTGTCCATGCTATATCACCACTCTCATAACTCTATCAAGCCCATCTACGAATGTACACTTTAAGTAGCTTGCTATAATAATCCAAAAATCTATAGAGAACCTAAAAGGGGCAAAAAAGATCATGAGTGAACAGAGGCTATAACTTTATTTATAGAGCACGAGATGTTACCTTTGTGGGGCTATTTAAAGAGGCATTGAATACATGGAATATGTATAAAACTAAAGTTTCCAATACATAAGTATATATCAACTAATGGTGGACCCCAAGTATACAACTTTCATAGTAACACCATGCATATTGCGCTTGACATAAAGCATAAAACGATACCTGTGGAAGTTTGGGCGTGTTAACACTCGGGTAGCTAATCAGCCTTTTATTAACTCTCCACTAACAAAACACCAAGTCATGTACAATTAGTACTGCTCTATGTTTCTATTTTTCAACTATAAACTAATTATTCAAGACATTTCGCTAGCAAGTCTAATGCCTATGGTCCTTGTATGCTCTTCATGCTTGGGCCGCGACAAAACTTTGGTGAACGGGTCAGCCGGATTATCCTCTAACGATACTCTGCTCACCATGATTTCCCCATCTTCAACTCGGTTTCGAACATAGTGGTACTTTCTGAGTATATGCCTTGATCTCCTATGGTCCTTAGGTTCTTTAGTCAATGCGACTGCACCCTCTTTATCACAGAAGACTTCAAGGGGATCCTTGATGCTGGGGACAATGCCAAGATCGCCGATGAATTTCCTTTATAGCTTCGTTTGCCGCTATATACTCTGACTTGCACGTTGTGTCAACTTCCGAATTTTTCTTCGAACTTTTCTAGGTGACAGCTCCTCCATTCAACATGAACACCCATCCGGACTGTGAGCAAGAGTAATCTCTGTCTGTTTGGAAACTTACGTCACTAAACCCGATTACTCTTAGCTCATCTCTTTCTTCATATACCAGGCACACATCTTTAGTTCTTCGTAGATACTTAAGAATGCCTTAACTGATGTCTAATGAATTTCACCAGGATTGTCCTGATATCTGCGCACCATGCTTAAAGCATATGAAACATCAGGTTGAGTACATATCATGGCATACATGATTGATCCTATAACCGAAGCATATGGGATTCGACTCATCCTATCCAATTCACCATCAGTCTTAGGACATTGCTCCTTACTTAGCTTTATCCCTTGTTGTATAGGCAAGAATCCTTTCTTGGAACAATCCATCCTGAATTTCTTCAAGATCTTATCCAGGTATGTACTCTGGCTAAGTGTTATCAGACATTTTGATATATCTCTATAGATCTTTATTCCAAGTATATAAGATGCATTTCCCAGATCCTTCATAGAAAAACACTTCCCAAACCAAGCCTTTAGACTATGTAAGGTTGGGATGTCATTTCCTATAAGGAGTATGTCATTGACATACAGTATTAGAAAAACTACATTACTCCCACTGGATCTAACATAACACAGGATTCATCCCGACTTCTAGAAAATCCAAACTCTTTGACCTTCTGACTAGATTGATGTGTTCGATTAAGTAGTCTAATTTGGTCATCATAAATCTCTATCGGGAAACAAAATTTTGAACTTCTGGGAATTGACCCTTATCCATGTCCCAAGTTCATAAAAAGATATCTTTTAGAATAGAGGAATAATTAATATCTTATTTGGGAGTCGTTTCGTGATCATAGTTTTATCAGAGTTTGGAAGTTGCATTGGATGTTACACTCTATGCATATTATCTAAATGTATCTAACCACACTGCGTTGACGACATGTCCAAGTGGGAGACTGTTAGATATATGTCCAGTTCATCAACTGTGGTGATATTTTTAATAATAGCATGGTCCTATTTGGGTTGCCCTCACGGCCTAGTAAAAACAATCTGTAGCAGAAATAAAAGAGGATTGATCAGTTCATTAATTAATTAGAGTATTAATTAATCAGAAACTGGATCAAGGATTAATTCATAAATTAATTGAGAAGTTAATTTATAAGAATTAATCAAAGGATTGGATTGTAATTAATTAATAGTTTAATTAATGGAACAAGTCCAGGGGTGTGGCCGCTAAAAGGCTCCTAAGTATAAAACCCTAGGAGCCCATGCACTACAAATAGAGGCCTCAAAATGTAACCCTAAGACATCCCACCACCCTAAAGGTGCCGCCACCTCCCAAGATACCCACCCATTGCCTCCCAAGATACCCTCCCCCTCCCTCTATGTCGATTTCCACAATCCTTGGAAGTTTCTGTCTGCTTGTTCTTCTGGTGTCCTTGGGTGTGAATCAATAGAGGGATTCTGGTTTGGATATTTAACATCCAACCACAAGGTATGATAAATTTTCATATATTGTTGGTGCAACTGTTATGTACATATGATATTGTTATGAACATGTTATGATCTTGCTCGGTTTATGGGATTTAATCTATTTTGTCTTCCGCTGCCTGTATGATTAATGTTAATCTGTAGAGATCCCAACATATGTATGTATGTATGTATGTATGTATGTATGTATGTATGTATGTATGTATGTATGTGGTGTTTTATTTATACAGGACTTGTAGGTGCGACATCCCATGATGGTATTTGGTGGGATTTCATGTTATAAGATTGGTGTAAAATCTCATAACTCATTCTAGGTGGTTATAAAGGACTGGTGTAAAGTCCTTTACTTATTTGGGGTATGGCTGGTGTAAAGCCTGAATCCTATGGGTGGTATACAACACGAAGGGTGTGAAATCATGTTTGTATCTATCTATTTAGTGTTCCCCTTATGAGATTGCTGTGAAGTCTCACTTTCATATGGTGTATTTATGAAGCTGGTGCAAAGCCTTTATCGATACTGGTGTTATGATCTTATAATCTATATTTCTTGTTTGATAAAAATGCTTAAAGCTAAAATTAAATTATTGATGAATTTCAATACGAGGAACAGTATGTCTTCATGTTGGTGATAAATATGTAATTATAATGGTAGATAGGTTGTTTAGTAGTGAGTATTTATATTATATGTGGCAAATAGTTGTAATTGGTGAGAGAGACCTTGAATGATGTTCTTATATGTAGAAAATGGTGAATACCTGTAGAAATTGTGGTAGTGTTAGATTGCATGGGAGTTGATCAGGTTTGCAGGGTTCGGTGTGTAGACCGGAGAATGATTTGCTACAGCCGGAGATACCAACACGTTTTCAGCAAATTTTGTAGAGGTGGTGGCGAGGACTTTATGACAGATTTTATCTAGGGTGATTTATCAGCAAGGTGAAGGTGTTACGAGGAATGAATGCGAAGGTCGTGGTGATATCGGTGATTTCGTAAAAGGTGAAAGGAGTATGGAACCAACCATTGTGTGTGTATCTGTATATGTGTGTGTGTGTGTATATATATATATATATATATATATATATATATATATATATATATATATATATATATATATATATATGAATTGTCGTTATCTTAATCTGTAGAGATTATTGGTTTTGGTGTTCCGGTGTTAGTAATGATTTGACTAACTCATTCCAAAAGGATTTTCAGAATAAGTAGGTGAATAAAGTATAGGTTTCCATAAACCTACTTCGGGAGACAGTCCGGATTTGGTGGGAGGCAACGAGTCGCGTTTTTGGGAGATGGTGCCATATATTATTAGGTGGGTGTAATTTAAGATGAAATTTAACAAGGGGTATTGTTCAGTTTTGTTATATGATGGTTGAAGTACATATTGTTAATTATGGAAAAGGTGGAATAGTAGTATGGAGTATACAAGGGTATTCGTGTTGAAAGTTCGGCCTGTGAAGCATCAAGGAACAAGGAGGAACGAAAGGTTGATCGATAAATTTGGGGTTTGAAAACCTCAAATTGAGATATTGTACAAACTTCAAAGTTCACTACTTTTGACAAGTAGGGGAGGTGGCGTAGAATGAGAAAAGGAGTTGAATTATTAACTACAAGGGAAAAAGAATTGAGATAGGTGAATCTCAACCGCATCGAGATAGTGTTGTAAATTTTAAAGAGTCATAAGGTGAAGAAATGGAGAGTTGTGATGTTAACTCTCAGGTTGTTAAATGTTGTCATCATGGTGAATTTAGTTATGAGGCAGTAGATTGCCCTAAAATCTGTCCGAGGTGTTTTAGTTGTGGGGAATGCGATCATCTCCACCGTGGTTGGTCAAGGAGATGAAAGGAAAAGGACTTAATGTAATGTTTTGGTGTTTTTTGAATGTATTGGCTTACATATAACTAATTTCGGGTAATATGTTCAATGATTATGAGTTTAAATTAGGGATTGATGTATGTAAGAAAGTTTCTATGTTAAGTAATTGGTGCACTTAATAAAGTAGATTGAGTAGAAAGTGATTGTCGTTATGATTGATAGGAGTATATCCTTAGCAGTCGAACTCATCATTGTCATCAGTGTAAAGGTGACAGGGGGCAAGTGTAGTTGTGTTATGGAGTAATAACAAGGTGAGTAAGGGTTAGGTAAAGTGCAGTGGAAACGTCATAAAAGGTGTTGATATGATTTGGGAATTAGAAGACGAGGTGAAGAGCAAGTAATTGCACTTAATTGAAAGATTACAGGGACGTAATCTCTTTAAGGGGAGGGGGAGAGAACTTGTAACACCCAAAAGCCAGGTTTGTATATCTTTGGAATTATAATAACATATGTAGCTGTTAGGAAGTTTTGAATAAGTTTTAGTGTTTTGGTAAAAGACCAAAAGTGTGAAAATGAAGGATGGATTAAATTTTGATGTATGAGATGTTAGAATGTTATGTTGTGGGTTAAATGTTTATTTTATCGCCTGAGATGAAGTACAAACACTAAGTTTTAAATTATGGGTCAAAGGAATGAAAATTACGAAAAATGTATAAGAATTTCCTTATCAGAGGGTTTCAGCGACGCTATTAGGATGCTATGTAAAGTGGGTTTCTATTTTGTGCGTTGGTTTTAAAAGTTCAGATCAAGTGAATTTCCTAAGAATAGCGACGCTATCTCAGAGTTAGCGACGCTACTTTTAATGTTAGTGACACTAATTATCACTAACAGACTTCCACTTATAGGCTTTGAGTTGGTCATTTGGGGTGTTTTTCTTTTCTAAACAAAAGGTTAGGGAGAATAAGGGTTTTAGAGTTATTTTGGTGCCAAATCTTGCAATTAAAGGTGAAATCCAAGGGGTTTTGCATACAAATCAAGAAGTGAAATTGGTATACTCTTATATATGTAAAATGCTAAGAAATTATTTGTTAATTGATGATTATAGTTGGTGTGGATGTTGGGGAATGTAAGGTTTTATGTGTGAAATCAAATGGAATGTTGTATTCCTTAGTTTTTGAGTATTTAGTGTCTAAAATTGGGGAATTATGTGAAAAACCCATGGAGGAATGCCGTGTTCATAGATAGTGACGCTATCTATGAACAGGGATAGCGGCTATCTGGGTGGGACAATTTCATGAAATTTGTTGGTTTAGCTGAATTAGTGATATATTATGTCTAAGGAAGGTTTAAACTTTGCTCCCTTGTAGGCAAGAATGAGTAAGGAAGCTTATAAACATCAAGTATAGCTTATTTTTTTATCTTGGACTAAAGGTGAGTAACTTTACTTAACCTAAATTGGTGTTTTGCTGCTTGCTATGTTTTGTTATGTATATGCATATTGTGTGATGTGTTACATTTAATATCTTGGTGAAGTTAGAATGAATAATAGGTATGTTGGTATAGGAGTGTTGGGTGTTGAATTCAATCAAGGGATGGATTGACTAAGTGTTTAACCATATGAATCAAAAAGATAAGCAACACACACAATTGATTATAAGGATGAACATTGAAGAACTTAACAAGAATTGGATAACATGTGCCGAATGCTAGTATTTCACGATTAGGGTTTTACAATTTGGATGATGATCAACTCACGTTCGACAAGGAATGGTATCACTGATCTTTATACTAAATCAGTGATACGCATAATACAACTTTATAACAGAGAATATCCTATCAGTGTACTACCCAATAGGATGCTAGATTCATGCTACACGTAATGTACTATTACGCGTGCCTACAAAAGGTATTACAGTTGGAAATCTTCGGATGCTCCAGGACAATCCCTTCGGAGTCTTCAGACTTCGGGGTCTTCTATTATTGCTTTTACTTCGGGGTCTTGAGGTGCGACTTCGGATAGTTGGGCACATAATCACAAATATACTTCAACAATCTCCCTCTTTGTGTGAAGTGTATCCGAAGTCTATGGCTTGTAGTGACTCTTGTGTACTTCCTTCAAAGTGTATCTCACTTCCAGCCACTAGTTGAGATAGTCTTTCACCTTCTTCTTCTCCTCCGCAGTGTTCACAAAACAGTTGTTTACAAGACCTAACACTTGTTGAATTGACTTCGAAGGGTAGAGGCCTATGTAATCAATCTCAAAGAATTTTGTGACCATTTTCTCACTGTCACTGGATAATCCTTTAAAGACAACACCCCAGGGCTTGTCCACGATCTGCCCGGCCTTCAAGTGATCAAAATTTTCAATTGTTGTTGGTAGGAGTGCCAGTGCCTGTCTGAAGATTTTTGCCAGGGTTATATTAAACCTGGAAAATCTTAGCATGTAATTCCTGAAGAAGGAGGAGATATGTTTTGAAGCATCAGTGAAGACCGACACTGACTCAGCTTCATTCCTGGATGAGTACTTCAGAAGGTCGAGAAGCACAATGAAGTCATGTGGATTCATGATGGGAAAATCTGCAATTGAGAATCTTGAATCCTCTTCATTGATCCCCCGAAGCACAAGGAAATCAATATTCTTGAAGCCCATGAATGTCTCTCCTTCTTTGATGGAGATGATTTTTACAATTTTCTTTTCACTCCATACATAGTTCAGAGCTTGTATGAACTTTGCATGGAATGCAACCTTTCTCTTCTTGAAGTCAGTCAACTTTTCCTTCGGTACTTGCTTTTCAAATTGAAGTAAGGCAAAGGTCTTCCGATTGTATGGAAGGTCAAGTTGACGACTGATTCTTGATTTTGTCTCAAAGCTTTGGAGAGGAAGCCTGTTGAAAACTGTGAAGTCATTGAAGCCAATGGTTGTGATTAACTCCGCAGTCCAGGTTTGCTTCTCATGAGCAATGTTGTTTATCATGAGCATCTTCCTGTAATCTTCCTCTCTCTCTCTCTTTATGGACTTTCTCCATGTGTGGAGCAATCCTCAGCACTTTGTCTTGTGGTCTTGAACTGGAACCACCTGCTTCTGTTGTGGTGGTGGTTCCGAAGGCAGGACCAGCTATTGAAATAGTTGGAATAAAGGATGGTCTCCCTAGAATGCTGGTCGCAGTGCCTTGAGCTTGAGTTTTTAAGGCAGCTGTGACCAAGGCTTGAGTCACAAGAGATTGAGTGACCAAAGCTTGGGATGTTGGGCCGGCAGATCCTGAGGCTGTGGATTCTCCCCCTTGTGCAGGTTGAGCCATTGGTTCAGTCTGAGCAATTTCCCTAGGATGCTGCCTTCCCGCTTGAGACCTTTCCATCTTTAGAGACACATTTATCATTGGATGAAGAATTCTCTTCAGTTTCTTAATGATGTCCGAAGTCAATGCAGCATTGGTTTTCTTGAGCTCGTTAGCAAAGATTGTGACTGCTGAACGGGAATTTGCAGCAGTAAGCTCTTCAATGCGCTTATGGGCATCGGATAGCTGTTTTGCAAAGCTGTTTTGGTACTGAGAGTTGAAGGAGCTTGTGTTTTCATTAAGTGTAGATAGAGCCTTCACCACTTCGGAGTTGGAGGCTTCTATTTTCTCCACCAAGGCTTTGATGCTTTTCTCAGTTTTCTCCTTAAGGAGCCTGTGCCTCTCATCAATTTGCTCAACCGCTGTGGTGAACTTTCCTTCCAAAATTCTCTTGATTTCGATCTGTTGATTGAGAATCCTTTTCTCCGAATCCTTGACCATTTTCTCTATTTTGTTGGTCAGGGCCTTCTGAGCTTCAGCCATTTGATCCTCAAGGCTTGCCTCAGTTCCTCTTGTGGGATCAAAGCCAGTGTTGGACTGGAGAAGAGCATCCGATTTTCTATTGAGGATTTTGTATTGTTTTCCAAGGATGAAGTCCGAGTCATCAAGACTATTATCCTCATCATCTTCTATCGTAAGTGGTGCCATGTGGAAGGCAGCCACTGTTTCTTCTGTGGATGGGGGTTTTGAGAATGTGGTGGTTTCAAAATAGAAGTCATCACCGAAGGGAAAATCAGGAAGTGATTTATCCACTTCGGAAGATGAAATGTTTAACAATGGTTCTGAAGTGGTTATGATGAGTTTGGATGTTTGAGCAGGTGATATAATGGGGTTTTCAATGGTGAAGGAGATTGGTGTAGTGGTTTGAGTAGAGGAAGTGGGAGGAGTTTCGGTGGTGTGTATAGTTGAAGATTATGGGGGCAGCGGTTGGAGGCACATAAGAAGTAATTGTGTGTGTTGTTGTTTTTTTTTCGGATGTAATTGTGGCAGTGAGAGGAGATGTGGTAGGAGGTACATCCGAAGTGGTTGTTTGTGCAGATGTGATAGTGGCTATAGGAGGAGATGTTGTTGGAGTTGGTGGTCTGGTTTCATGGATTGGTGAAGTCTGATGTTCTTCTTCTTCTTCTTCTTCTATTTCTTGAATGTTAGCAGAAGGGGTCCTCTCTGAGTCCGAAGACTCATCCACTATGGATACCTTTTTACCCCTTTTGGATTGTTTTTGTTTTGGAGTGGTTTGCTGTGAAGGTTTCCTCTTCTTGGTCACCCTCTTCGGACCGGTAGGACCACCAGTTAACTTCCTTTTTCCTTTGGTTTGTGTAGGGGCTTTTGTAGATGCAGCTGGGATGATTTCTTGAACAGGATAGGGCATTATAAGAGTGTTGCGATATGTGTTGACTTCATCACATTCCATCGGTACCTTAGAGAGCATTTCATGAGGGATTTGTACACAAAATTCAGCAGGGACCTCATCCAATGGAGGAACTGTGATGTGTGTATCTCATTTCTGCAAAATCAAGGTTGTATACGTACCCTATCTATTTATAGTGGGCATCAACAACTATTGCCCAAAACCTAGCATTTGGGACTTCAGTGCCCTTTAGAGTATGATTTTTATGAGAACATAAATCTGCCCAAAGGATTGATGCGAAATCAACCTTCACATCGAAGTAGATACCATACAACAGACTTTGGAAGGACTGACTTGCAGAGTCCAGACCCGAAGTCCTCCCAGATAAGCATCTAATGAAAATGCTAAAGAAATACCTCCATAGATACGGAAGTTGTTTCTTTTTGAAGGTACTGATTGTCTCCAACTATGGTTCGTATCCCATGGCATTGAACATATCCACCAGTTCTTCAGCTGTTGGGATAACCATTTATTCTGAGTTGTAGAGAGGAAGATGAAGTGCCTCAGCAAAATTTTCCTTTGTTAGTTGTACCCACTTGGTCTTGCCTCTTGAGTCGATAGCCTCATAGGTCACCCATTTCACGTTGTTGTTGGTGTCGAATAGGGCATTTGAGGTGTAGTGTGCTCTGTGCACCAAGGCAGCTGGAATAGTTGGAGCATGGGTCAGAGCATGACCAAGAACAAATACCTTCAAGCATTCGACAAGAGCAACGAATGGTTGAGGGTAGAGTTTTGAATCACTGCGAAGAACTAGGTTAGCTGATTGGCTCTTGAGCACAGGGATTGACATTTCTTCAATTCGCGATGAAGCTTCAGTCGCCATTGTTGATTGTATGAAGAAGATGAAGAAAGTTTAGGGTTCTTGAGTGTGTTCTTGCAGAGAGAGTTTGATGAATTTGTTCGCGTAAAGAGAAGAACTGAAGCGGTGAAAGGTTTATATAGTATTCGTGGTCCCTAGGCCATTTAATGCACGTTTAAATTGGTCCAGTAATACTCGGCCACCTCAGCACCTGCACATCCCTGCAAAAGTGGAAACGTTCGGTTGTCAGTTTGCAATGATTTGAAATTTGAACCGCCATTTTCATGAAATCCTTTTATAATGATTTCCCTTTATTTTCTTAATGACAACTGTAAAAGAACAAATGGTCATTTATTTTGAAGGAATGTTTGTCTTTGAGATTTATCATAAATGTGAAAATCACATACATAAATTTGACTTCGGACCATGTATGACAAGTAAAACTGATGTTGTGTTTTCTGCAACTCCGATGGGTATTGATAACAGATAGAATATGAGTTTTGTGATGCCTGTTATCAATATTCCGAAGCGTTTGTTTTGTTTGAGAAATTTTTGTTTTACTTTTGTGTTGCTTTTAATGATGATGCCTTCTGACTGCTAAACACAGCTTTCTTGATCATTGAGAAAATGAATATTGACATTTTAGCATTCAGAATTATTCAGATAATGTTGAAATTCTATTTTTCATTCCAAAGATTGTTTGATTGAACATCAGTCATAGGATGCATAATTCTAATTACCCCAAATCTGAAATTGATTTCGCAGTTTTGCAATAGTATTTTAATTTTCATTTATATTTCAAATTTTTCGTACTAAAAGATGGTGACATTCACTGCATTGAAATTTAGAAGGATTTCACTTTTGAATTGAGTATCAGAAAATTTGTTTGAAAGCTTGGATTGAATTTGAAGAATCTTTTTGAAAAATTTATTCCATTTCATCAATTGAGGTGTTTGGATACTATTCTCTGATGACAAGCCTTTGAGCTTCGTACACCACCCCGACTTTACCATTTAAGATAGATTACTTGAAATGTTCATATTCTCTACATGGTACTCAACTATGTTATAGGAGTTCCTTGTATTATCATTTAAGACAGAGGAATAAGCCTTTGAGTGCTCATTTATCTTTATTTTTGCACTCCATTGTCTATCTTTTGCTTGTTTGTTGTCTTTGATTCTTTTGACATTCTGAGTTTTTGTTTCCATTTTCAATTTTTCAATACTTTACTTTGAAACTGATCTTTTTCTTTTGGAGTTTCATATCCGAAGAGCCAGGATTTCACCATGTGATAGCATTTGATGGTGCTTCTGTATTTATTTGTACAATCCTTTATTTTTGAGAAGTTTCATGTAGTTCAATTTTGAAACAAGAGTGAAAAAGTTTTAAATTTTCTTATCAGTCACTGTCGGTATCAATTTTGGAAGAAAACTTCGGTACATGTGAATTATTCTGAGTAGTTTTTGGGCTACTTGATTAGTTCAGTGATGAAGCGTGTCAAGTTCAATGGGGAAGTTAGAGATAAACATTATATTAAGGATATCTGAATCAAACAAGACTTCGTTTTGTAAAACATTCTTGACCTTACTCCAAAGTCTGTTCTTTTACCAATGTTTCAAATCGATTCCCAAATACCTATTAGTGCAATTAGGTATGATTATCAGAATCTAAAATCAAAGTTTTGTCCTTTAATCGATTGAATCATGAAAGAGTACTAGAGGTTGTCATTTGTGCATCAAACAATGTTTACAAACACTTTTTATTTTCTTATTTTTGATTTTTCTTTAAGAGAATCTTTTCATAAATATCCTTAAAATGTGAAGTCAAGAGATGTTTCAAATATTTTCACATTTGTGAGATTTTATTAACATAAAATGGTTGTACCGAAGTGCTCAGAAGCGACAAAAGGCTTCGGAGTGCTGCGATGCAACATTAAGTAGTTTCACTTGTATTACTCTGATGGGCTCCGAAGCGACAAAGGTCTTTGGAGTGCTGCGGACTGTTATTAATTTTTTTTTCAATTGAAAAGACTAAGGAAATAATGAGGAAATCTGAGATCTATTGCAGAGTAGATCCATCAATCATTCCAAGTCCACGAACAATTCTTGTAAATGCGTCTTCATTCAAAGCTTTAGTGAAGATGTCTGCTAGTTGTTCAGTTGTGTGAACAAAGTACACCTCAATATTCCCTTCCTCAATATGACTCTTGATGAAGTGATAGCGTGTTGAACAGGATTGTGGCATATACGAATGGCACTTTGTGAATCACAAAACAATGGTATTTTTCTCATATTGATGGCATAATCCTTCAGTTGGCTTTGAATCCAGATGATTTGTGAGGTATAAGCCACAGCAGCCACATACTCAGCTTCAGCAGTTGAAATAGAGAGACAAGTTTGCTTCTTAGATTGCCAACTGATTAGCTTTCCATCAAGGAATTGACAACCACCTGAAGTGCTCTTGCGATCAATAGAGCACCCACCAAGATCTGAGTCTGAATAAGCTTGAATGTAGAAGCCTAAGTGTGCTGGGTACCAAAGCCCATAAGCAGATGTACCATGAAGATATCGAAAAATTGTTTTAACAGCAGCCAAATGAGGTTCTCTTGGGTCAGCCTGGTATCTTGCACAATTGCAGACTACAAACATGATATTAGGCCGACCGACTGTGAGATAAAGCAAGGATCCAATCATGCTTCGGTATTGTTGAATGTTGGTCTTTGGTTTGTCAAATGAAGGATTTAGCCTTGTACCTACAGGCAAGGGAACTTTTGTTGGAAATCCATGTTCAAGTTATGAGTTTAAAAAACTTGAAGTTGCAACGGAAGCAAAAATCATGAACACGAATTTCATTCCAAGAGGATCATGCTACATGCATGTAAAGATAAGACGAAGAACAAGCATAGATTAAGTTCAAGATTACAACCTTTTGCCTTGTCCACGAAATGGATGATGAATATGGTGATGTTGATGATAAAGAGGAACCAAAAAGCTTCACTCTATAGTTGATCCACTAACAAGCTTGACAACACCAAGAAGATGCTAGTCTTCAATTGCAAATATCAACCTTTTGTAGCTTGATGCCAAATCCGAATTTTGCATGCAAGGTCAAGGTGTTTATGGTTTGTTTTTGGCTAAGTTTTAGCAAGTAGGAGAGTGTTAGAATGGTGTCAAAATCGTCCAAGAAGATCAAGGAAAGAACTAGTGAGAGACTAGCTTCCTTATGTAGCATGCATGAGTGCAAACTCCCATGGTCAACCTAGGAAACATAAAGAATATTCCCACGTTGTGTTTGGCATGCCCACACACCTTTCTTGGTGTGTGGTGGACGTGGTTTTGAGCATTGGGGAGATAAATTCCCTTAATTTTATTATTTATAAAGTTTTTTTTTTCAAAATGCTTATAAATAATAAACTTCCATTTCACAATTTAACTCCTTTATTTATTCACACATATATAAACATATATATACACTTATAATTAACATATATACTCATGTATATGTTTGTCTAAATATATTTTCATATTATGTATTTATATATATATACATATATATATATATATTTCATAAATTATATATACACATATACATTTATACATACATGTGAATTTTATGTTAACACTTAAAATAATAAAAGAGGTAAATTTTTATCATTTAAATCATTTAACAATTAAATGATATAAATAATCTTATACACTCTCAAATTAATTCATCTCATATGAATTATTACTTTAATTTCCATAAAATAATAATTCTCAAAACAAATTGCAAGTATTATATCATTTGATAATAAATCAAATTCATTGTATCAAATGATCAAATTGGTGTCTAACTTGTTATTGGTGTGACCCTATAGGATCATATATTATTAGCAATATCATTTTATGATCATCCTTGGGCATATAGAACTAACAATCTCCCACTTGCACAAGGTTGCATCATAGAATGATACCGACAGCGATGAACGTCTAGCAACATTTCACTGCCCCCAATAGTACGTGACATAATGCCATTCAACAACATCTAATTCTTCAAAAGCACGAGGCTCTAATTGATGTACTAGGTTATCTATCAATTATCCCTTTGTCACAGACATCATGTTGAACATGAGACATGGATCTTAATCATTCTCATTTTATGTTCAACTTTCAATCAGGCGCCTTAGATGTCTAACTCTCAACACATAAGAGGAACAAATCCCGTCTTGACTACATACGCCCCTCATATAGTTAGTACTATACATGAGTATGGCCTTTATGGTTGTCTATGTTTCAAGAACAACGATGAACCATATCAAAGCATATTACTCCCTACACTTGAGTCAAAAATATGCATCTCAGGTCTAAGGATACAATAATAATACCTTTATTCGAGAATCACTTATGATGATGATCCATGGAGTGATCTTGAAGCGGGTCAAGTCCAATACTTGTTCATTGACAAGTACCTATGAATTTGGTTGCAACCTTTTGCTACTTTTACCCATAAAAGTCAACCAATCCAATTCATATTAGTCTTACTTCATAATTGCTCCCACAACTATGATCGACTATGGACATTTAGAACAATCAAATTATTCGAGGATTAAACATGCTAATATTAAAACACAAAATTATGAATGAAACATCACCTTTCATATATTACATAATTCCTGTTGTTTTCATAAGTTCATATTCATAAAACACTAAACACAAATCAAATCCATTCATTAGAAAAACGAAGTCCTATACCCTTAGCGTGACTTTCATGCTTATCTTGGGGTAAAGGCTTCGCGAATGGGTCTGCCAAATTCTGATCTGTATGAACCTTGTGAATACTTATTTCACCATTCTTAACTTCATGTCGTATGTAGTTATACCTTCGGTGAATGTGTTTGGTCTTTTGATGCGATCTAGGTTCCTTTGCTTGAGCTATAGCACCTAGATTGTCACAGAAGATTTCTATAGGGTCCCGAAAGGAAGGAACAACCCCTAGATCTTCAATGAACTTTCTCATCCAGACAGCTTCTTGAGCAGCTTCCGAAGCAGCAACATATTCTGATTCTGTAGTGGATTGTGCAATCACTTCTTGTTTGGAACTCTTCCAAGACACGACTCCTCCATTTAAAATAAAAACATACCCATATTGAGATCTCGAATCGTCCCTATCTGTTTGGAAGCTTGCGTCAGTGTAACCCTTTACCTTTAAGCTTTCTTCCAAACCATCGTAAACTAAGAACATGTCTTTAGTTCTTCTCAAGTACTTAAGAATGTTCTTTACAGCAGTCCAGTGGGCTTCACCTGGATTCTGTTGATACCTACTTGTCATGCTTAAGGCACATGAGACGTCGGGCCTAGTGCATAACATGGCATACATGATGGACCCAATTGCCGAAGCATATGGGACATGTTTCATCCTTTCAAGTTCAGTCCTAGTGCTTGGGCACTGAGACTTTCTTAGGATGGTGCCATGCGGTATTGGCAAGAATCCTCTTTTGGAGTCTTGCATCTTGAACATTTTCAAGATTTTATAAATATATACACTTTGGCTTAGACCAATAAGTCTCTTAGATCTATCTCTATAGATCTTTATGCCTAATACATAAGCAGCTTCTCCTAAGTCCTTCATTGAGAAACATTTCTCAAGGAATGTTTTGACACCTTTTAAAGTTGGGATGTCATTTCCAAATAAAAGTATGTCATCTACATACAATACTAGGAATATGACTATGCTCCCACTAGCTTTCTTATAAACACAGGAGTCATCCTCATTTTTGATGAATCCAAAATTTGTAATCTTTTCATCAAAACGGATGTTCCATGTTCGAGACGCTTGCTTCAATCCATAGATAGATCTCTTAAGCTTGCACACATTGTTTGGATGCTTGGGATCGACAAAACCTTCAGGTTGATCCATATAGACATCTTCTAATAAGTGTCCATTGAGGAAAGCGGTCTTGACATCTATTTTCCATATCTCATAATCATAGTATGCGGCTATGGCAAAAAGTATCCTAATCGACTTGATCATTGCCACTGGTGAAAAGGTCTCATCATAGTCAATACCATGAGTTTTTGAGTATCCTTTAGCGACAAGTCTTGCCTTAAAAGTGTGAACATTTCTATCCACGTCGGTTTTCTTCTTGAAAACCCATTTGTTCCCAACAGTCTTACAATTGGTGGGAAGATTAACCAAGTCCCATACTTGGTTATCGTGCATGGATTGCATCTCTGTGTTCATGGCTTTAAGCCATTTGTCAGATTCAGGATCTGACATTGCACTCTGGTAGTTGACGGGTTCATCAGAATCTATCGTATAACATTCCTCTTCCATCATAAGGTAACCATACCTTTCAGGTTCAAATCGAACCCTACCAGATCTGCGAACATCTAGTGTTACAATTTGTTCCTGATCAACTGTTTGTTCAGGTTCAACAATTTCTTGTTGAATGCTAGATCCAATTTCTTGTGTATCAGGTTGTGGTTCCTGAAGTTCTTCAAGTTCCACAAACCTCCCACTAGCCTCTTCCGTCAGAAACTTGTTTTCTAGGA
Organism: Cichorium intybus; assembly: GCA_023525715.1. Classification (NCBI taxonomy): domain Eukaryota; kingdom Viridiplantae; phylum Streptophyta; class Magnoliopsida; order Asterales; family Asteraceae; genus Cichorium; species Cichorium intybus. The sequence continues at coordinate 53,948,188 of CM042016.1, read as the reverse complement.
ATTCAGCTTTTCGAGAAATAAATATCTTATTCTCTATGGGATTGTAGAAGTAGTATCCAAGACAATATTTTGGATACCCTACAAAGATACACTTAGTTGAACGGGGTTCTAGTTTGTTTGAAGCTTCTTGTCTAACATAAGCTTCACAACCCCATACCTTGAGATAGGATAAAGATGGAACCCTTCCATGCCATATCTCATAAGGCGTTTTATCAACCTTCTTAGTGGGTGCCATGTTTAGGAGACGAGCAGCTGTTTGTAAAGCATAACCCCAAAATGATAAAGGTAGAGTACTTCTACTCATCATGGATTGAACCATATCCAATAGTGTTCGGTTCCGCCTCTCAGATACACCATTATGTTGTGGTGTTCCAGGTGGAGTACGTTGTGAAACAATTCCACAAGTCTTAAGATGATCCATAAAGTTTGTACTTAAGTTCTCACCTCCTCTATCAGAACGAAGAACTTTAATTGTTTTGTTGAGTTGATTTTCCACTTCACTTTGAAACGTTTTGAACATTTCAAACGCCTCATGTTTATGTTTAATTAAATAAACATAACCAAAACGACTAAAGTCATCAGTGAAGGTGATGAAATATCTTTCACCATATCTAGTCATTGGCTTGAAAGGGCCACATACATCCGTATGTATGATTCCTAACAAGTCCTTTGCCCTCTCATTGGTTCCCGAGAAAGGAGCTTTAGTCATCTTGCCATATAAACAAGATTCACATATATCAAATGATTCATTCTCATTTGCCTTCAAAAGTCCACTCTTTTGAAGTTGGGATATGCGTTTCTTGTTTATATGCCCAAGGCGACAATGCCATAGATAGGTTTGACTCAAATCACATTTGGGTCTCTTGGTGAAAGTGTGGTATAATGAGCCATGGTTAGTCTTTTCATCAAGGTTTACTTCATAAATTCCATTTAAAGGCCTAGCCTGAAAATAGAACACATTGTTTTTGTACACACAAATGTCATCATTCATAAAGCAAAGATCAAATCCACATTGTCTCAACTTAGCAACCGAAATAATATTCCTAGTCAAGCTAGGAACATAATAAACATTCAACAATGTCAAATACAAGCCACTAGGTAGTAATAAATCAAAACTTCCAATTGAATCCACCGCAACCCTTGCACTGTTTCCAACCCGGAGTACTACCTCGTTTGCCTTCAGTCGCCTACTCCTTTTGAACCCCTGCAACATATTACAAATGTGAGTTCCACAACCAGTATCAAATACCCATGTGTTAGGAGATAAATTATAAAGTTCTAGGTCTATCACATAGATACCTGAAGTGCCCTCACCGGCCTTCTTCTTCTTCAACTCCGCAAGATAGGTAGGGCAATTTCTCTTCCAATGCCCAACTTTGCCACATTCGAAGCACGCGTCTTCTTTGGCAACTTTTGCCTTCTTCTTGGGCGGACGGGATGTTTGGACAAATTTCTTGCCCTTTCCTTTGACAACCTTTGCCTTCCCCTTGCCCTTGGAGTTGGTGGGGTGTTCGGGTCTAGTTCTTTTTGTGCCACCTTCCTTGATCATGAGGACTTGAGTGGTTTTCTTAGGCAAATTCTTTTCCGCGGTAATTAGCATCCCATGCAATTCCGGGATAGTTTTGTTCAAACCATTCATGTTATAATTCATGACGAAGGGATCAAAAGACTTTGTCAAGGAGTTAAGGATCATATTCGTTGCTAGCTCTTCGGGCATCACAACTCCAAGACGTGCCAAATGATCAATGTGACTCTTCATTTTGAGCACATAAGAGCTAACCGACTGTCCATCCTCCATCTTGCAAGCATGGAAAGCCCGAACAGTTTCGAACCTTTCCGTTCTTGCAAGTTGTTGGAACATTTCTTTCAATTGATTAATCATGTCATAGGCCGAATGATTCTCTAAATCCTTCTGAAGGTCAGGAATCATAGTTGCCAACATTAGACATGATGCATCAATGGAGTCATCCATCTTTTTAAGCCATGCATCGTGTACGGGCTTAGGAATGGCAGGGGCTCTTCAGGAAGTGGTTCATTGAGAACGTATTCTTTCTTTTCTTGTTTGAGAACTATTCTCACACTATGGTACCAATCCAAGAAGTTGGTGTGGTTAAGTTTTTCTCCCTTAAGGAGAGACCGTAGTGATGTTTTGTTTGGAGTCGGGTTTGTTGTGTTTGGTGCCATCTACAAAATTTTAACAAGTATCAATTTAGTAATTTATGATATTAAGTCCTTAATAATTAATACCCTTTTGTTTCATAAACTTTAATTGATTAAGGTCTAGAATCCAAGTTGCAATACAAACAAGCGGTTAGGTATCCTTTATCCCGCCTATTCTAATCAACAAGGTAGGTAACGGTTTACCAATTATATCCAAATATAATTTCTAGAGTTATGGGATCCCATTATAACATTTATAAGTTTGGCATGTTTGATCCCATCTATGCCTTGGATTTCTAATGCTTAGGTGACCTTTATCACAAAAGATTTTCAAACAAATCATCCCACTTAAACGGACGTGTAGTTTTGACAACTATCAATGGTTAGGTGTACTTTATCCCATCAATATTGCAAAACTACCTCTTGTATCACAAGAAGACTCCAAGTGGTTAGGTAACCTTTATCCCACAAGGATATTCAAATGATACATGAGTGTCTTTAAGAGGGACGGCATTGATTTGTATTTCGAAAGGGATTTGTATGTTTTACAATTCTAATTTTGAAAACATATGGTATCATGTAGATTGCATGCATCCAATGAACATGGTACCATTAAAATCTTATTTTGTTAATTGGTTCCTTAATCATAAAATCTCCATTTTATTGATTCTTTGTTTGTGGTCAAGATTACAATTAATATTCAATATTAAGTTTGAGTTTCATCACATACATGAGAACCAATTTTAATCCTAAATAATTACCATTATTACTTAGGGTTGGAGTTTGTAAGAATTCATAAAATCTCCATTTTATTTGTTTCATTTATTCTCAAAACTTGACTTTATAGGTTTTATAACAAAACTCATTTTAATAAAACCAATTGTATTACATCTTATGTTATATATGTCAATTTGAAAATTACAAACTCCTTGATGATTATGTTTAATTATCTAGGTTGTCTATCATGCAAAATCTTATTTTCATCCACAACATAAAATAACAAAACATTCAATCATCACATGCATGCATGGGTGCATAAACACAAGCCAACTAATTTGATATTTCATGTGAGCCATACATGAAATATCAAGTCCATTCATAGGGACAAAAGGTGACCAAAAATTCATCCAAATGATCTTCAATTGAGCTACAAATTTGCCAATCTTCTTATATCATCAAATGACACTTGAACCACCCTTTCTTGGCACCATGGCATGAGCTATGAATATTTCTTGTGCCCCAAAACAGATCCAAACAGCAACAGCCCTTAACAGGAGGTTTTGGAGCTTTCTTGACTTCATTCTTGATTATAACGATGCACATACTTGCCAAAACTACTTGTATATACTAGATATTATAGTTAGTAACAAGTATAGCATCAAAACATCGAGATATGAATTTATTTTGGGCCCCAAAACAGATTCGAAATGGACAGCAGGAGGGCAGGAAATTCGTTGCAAGTTCTTGGTGTTGCTTCTCATGGTTTTCTCTCTTGCTTCTTCTTTTATTACATTTTGTAAAGAAATAAAATACAACTATTCTAATACTTAAAAAATGAATAAAAAAAGTAAATAACTAATTATTATTACAAACCATTTGAATAAAAGAATAGATTACAACCATATCGAATTTAAACACAAAACATGCAACACATGGTCCTTGGCTTGTTTATGCACCATTTTATCACATAAAATCATAAGAAAATCAACACTTTGTTTTTCTAAGGCAACAATTATGTAACCAAATGCATGCAAACATAAAATATAGTTGGTTAAATAAAATCATAGATTAAACATTTGCATATTGCCAAAGAAGCCATGCATGAACATTGCATTCAAGAAGATGAACATTCATGGCTTCCAAAAACCAAGTTTATCCAAATAAACTTATTATCTAGACATGCAATATAGCCATGGCTATGATACCAATTGTTGGAAATCCATGTTCAAGTTATGAGTTTAAAAAACTTGAAGTTGCAACGGAAGCAAAAATCATGAACACGAATTTCATTCCAAGAGGATCATGCTACATGCATGTAAAGATAAGATGAAGAACAAGCATATATTAAGTTCAAGATTACAACCTTTTGCCTTGACCACGAAATGGATGATGAATATGGTGATGTTGATGATAAAGAGGAACCAAAAAGCTTCCCTCTATAGTTGATCCACCAACAAGCTTGACAACACCAAGAAGATGCTAGTCTTCAATTGCAAATATCAACCTTTTGTAGCTTGATGCCAAATCCGAATTTTGCATGCAAGGTCAAGGTGTTTATGGTTTGTTTTTGTCTGAGTTTTAGCAAGTAGGAGAGTGTTAGAATGGTGTCAAAATCGTCCAAGAAGATCAAGGAAAGAACTAGTGAGAGACTAGCTTCCTTATGTAGCATGCATGAGTGCAAACTCCCATGGTCAACCTAGGAAACATGAAGAATATTCCCATGTTGTGTTTGGCATGCCCACACACCTTTCTTGGTGTGTGGTGGACGTGGTTTTGAGCATTGGGGAGATAAATTCCCTTAATTTTATTATTTATAAAGTTTTTTTTTTCAAAATGCTTATAAATAATAAACTTCCATTTCACAATTTAACTCCTTTATTTATTCACACATATATAAACATATATATACACGTATAATTAACATATATACTCATGTATATGTTTGTCTAAAAATATGTTCATATTATGTATTTATATATATACATATATATATATTTCATAAATTATATATACACACATACATTTATACATACATGTGAATTTTATTTTAACACTTAAAATAATAAAAGAGGTAAATTTTTATCATTTAAATCATTTAACAATTAAATGATATAAATAATCTTATACACTCTCAAATTAATTCATCTCATATGAATTATTACTTTAATTTCCATAAAATAATAATTCTCAAAACAAATTGCAAGTATTATATCATTTGATAATAAATCAAATTCATTGTATCAAATGATCAAATTGGTGTCTAACTTGTTATTGGTGTGACCCTATAGGATCATATATTATTAGCAATATCATTTTATGATCATCCTTGGGCATATAGAACTAACAACATTTTGTTTGGAACTGTTAGTCATTCCGAAGCATTCAAGAAAACTCTTCGTGTTCTTTTGTTGATTAATAAAGATCCCCTTCTTCGATTGTTTTATTTGTAATCCGAGAAAGATGTTAATCTTTCCCATCATACTCATCTGAAATTTACTTTTCGTGAGTTTTTCAAAGTCTTTTGAGAGATTTGGGTCAGTGGATCCGACGATTATGTCATCCACATAAATTTGGACTAACATCAAGTGAGATCCAACTTTCTTTCTAAAAAGTGTGGGATCCACTGAGCCCTGTTTGAAATTTAATTCTTTTAGAAATTTTGTCAAGGTCTCATACCAAGCTTTTGGAGCTTGTTTTAAACCATAGACAGCTTTGTCTAACACATTGCAATGGTTGGGATGTTCTTTACTTTCAAAACCATGTGGTTGTTCAACAAAAACGGTTTCCTCGAGATCACCATTTAGAAACGCACATTTGACATCCATTTGATAGACATCAAAATTTTTGTGTGCAGCATAAGCCAAAAATATCCGAACTGATTCGAGTCTGGAAACAGGAGCAAATGTCTCTTCGTAATCAATCCCCTCCTGTTGACAGTAACCCTTGACAACCAACCTTGCTTTGTTCCGAACGACATTTCCTTTGGTGTCTGGCTTATTTCTATACACCCATTTTAGACCAACAATTGAAGCATTAGCAGGTTTTGGAATTAGCCTCCAAACTTTGTTTCTTTCAAATTCCTCTAATTCCAACTGCATTGCTTCAATCCAGTCAGGGTGATCGAAAGCATCCTTAACATTCATAGGTTCAAACTTGGAGATAAAGACATTGAACATGCACAACTCCGAAGTTTTGTTTAAATCAAGTTGTCTTTGGTGAAGTTGTGCATGAGTCAACACTCTATCCTGAATGTTACTGATGACTTGTGATGGTGGATGATTTTTCGTCCATTTGTCCAAAGGAGGATAGTTTGGATCAAAATCAGGTGGTCCTTCAGAATCAATATCCTTACTATCTGAAGGATATCCCAAAGTGGATGGAACATCACCCATTATTAAATGATTGTTAGAGTTAGTTGTATTTGTTTGTGGTGTGTGCAATTGTGAAGATGAGTCTAGAGAATGCCCCCCCTCGACAGCAGTTGGTGTTGAGGAAGTGGTTGCTCTATCCGAAGCGACTGGAGTTGCTGAATTAGGAGTGGAAATCTCTGGCTCCCCCTGGATAAATGGATACAGGGACATGATGTGAGAGATTTCCCGTGGGGGTGAAGTTTGATTGTTGTTTGGCTCCCCCTCAACACTAGCATTCCCTTCACTTTGGTTTGATGGTGCCCCCTCAACAGATGATGGTCTTTGTACACTATTTGTGGAGGAGTCATCAGGTCCATCTGTGAGTTTGGACAGTTCAGACACAAGGTTATCAGGTGCCCTGGCTTCGGAGTCCACAGTCCTCACAGGTGGATCGAACAACAGTGCGAAGTCTGTATCAAATGTAGTGATTGGTACAGCATCCACAGCAGGCTTTGTAAAGATGGATGACATGGGGTATGGATGCAAAGACTTCTTGCTGTAGTAATCATCAAACCTCAGGTTGAAGGTTTCTTTAATTTTTCGAGTCCTCATGTTCATGACTCTGTAAGCTTTTGAGTCTTGAGAATATCCAAGGAAAATCCCTTCTTCTGACTTTTCATTGAACTTAGTCAGATGATCTTTTAAATTCAAGATGAAACATCTACAACCGAAGATGTGAAGAAATTTGACATTTGGTTTTCTTCGGTTGAGTACTTCATAAGGTGTAATATGAAATCTCTTGTGAATGTAGGATCTATTTTGAGTAAAGCATGCTGTAGAAATGGCTTCGGCCCAGAAGTACATGGGCAAATTTACAAAATTAAGCATTGTTCTAGCTGCTTCACACAAAGAACGATTTCTCTTTCTACAACACCATTTTGTTATGGAGTTTATGGTGCTGAGAAGTTGTGACTAATCCCTTTTGTTTTCAAGAATCCATCAAGAGTTTAATTTTTGAACTCCGAACCGTTGTCACTGTGAACAGTTCAGACCTTCTTGTTTAGCATCACTTCCATCTTCTTTATGAAGTTAATGATTTCTTCAGCAGCATCTGATTTGTTTCTTAGAAATAAGACCCAAGTAAACCTTGAATAATCATCAACTATCACGAGAATGTACTTCTTCTTTCCGATTGACTCTACTGCGGATGGACCACATAAGTCCTTATAGAGAAGTGAAAGGGGTTCGATGATTTTAGGATTGATCGCAGTTGGATGCCTTTGTTTTGTTTGCTTGCCATGCTCATAAGCAGAGCAAAGTGAATCATTATCAAATTTGAGAGCGGGCATTCTACGAACCAAATCCATAGCCACTAACTTGTTTAAGTCTTTGAAGTTCAAATGAGCAAGTCTTCGGTGCCAAAGCCAGCTACCATCACAGTTGGCTTTTGAGAGAAGACACAAGGATTGTACACCAGTTATAGGCTTTAGATTTAAGGGAAACATTGATCCCTTCCTTTCAGATTTGAGCAAGACTTTGTTTGTTTCTTCTTTTGTGATGGCACTCCCTTGGTTGTTGAATGTAACTGCATTACCTGTTCCAACCACCAATTGAGATATACCCACAAGATTGTGTTTTAACCCTTCAACAAATGCCACTCTGTTGATTGTGAATTGGCCATTTGTTATTTTGCCATAACCCCGAATTGAACATGTTTCATTATTACCGAAGCATACATTTCCCGCATCATCCATTGTCCTATAATCTCTAAGATATTCCCTCTTCCCTGTCATATGTCTTGAGCAGCCACTATCCATGTACCATTTAGCATCGTACCGCTCAGTAGACATTACCTGCAATTAATCAAGAAGGAGTTGGTACCCAATCAATCTTGGGTCCTCAGTGTAAGCGAAGGATTCTTGAATCCACTTTTCTATAGCCTCTTCTGATATTTCATTTGCATTTAAGTTGATCAGATTCTCCGAAGCCTCATGTGATGAACATGATTCCGAAGAGTCTGAACAAGATTCAGAAAAGCTTTTTGTCAAATTTGATGAGTCCAAAGTGACTGTCAGAATGCAAAACTTCGGAACCCATTTTTGTTTCGATGATTTTGACTTCGAGGTTTTTGATGTTTTCTCTTCACTTGAAAATTTTGAACTCATTGATGATTTTGAAGATTTTGTTTTAGCAATAAAATTTTCATTCAAATCATTTCTTTTCCAGTTTCATTTGGATTTTTCAATTGTTGACCTCCTTGAGATTGAACTACACAGCGTAGAGGTACAAAGGTACTCTTCGTATGCCAATTTGAAGTCGTTTAGTGAAAGATTCTTATCTTTAAACAAATCCAAATTTTTGTCTAGCCATTGATGAAATGTATCTATCAAATTGTTGCCTTTGAAAAATGTTTTCTTTGTGGGTTTTTGGAATTTTGGATTAGGAAAGTTAAGTTTTATTGGTGTAAAAATTGGTTTGACATGTTGATTTTTGACTTCTGAAACCTTTGAGTCAAATGGTTTTGTTCCAGAAGTTGAAGCAATTGCCTTAGCTGGTTTCTAACCTCCAAATGGAGTTCTTCTTTTGACGAGATTTAGATTTTGTTTTGATTTCGAGTTCACAACAATATGTTTCTGAATTGGTTTTGTAATCACTATCGCTGGTTTTGATTTTTGGAGAATTTGAGGTCTTTTCAAAATCTGAGGCTTTTGTACCAGAGGCTTGGAAATAACAATTTTTTGTTTTGCAATAACCTTTTTAGAAGATTGTGACAACGGTACACTTTCACATGATTCCATTAGTTGAAAGACATCCATCTTCGGAGCTATAGGTTTCTCCATAACTTGAACTTGTTTGTGATTTTGATTTGTGTAAATGTGATTTTCATTTTTGACATTCAAAAGATGTGACATATTTTTGGGAATCTTTTCTTTTTCATAACAAAAACGATTGTAGATGTTATGGCCATACAAATCTTGTTTTCTTATGTTGATTTTTACTTCCATTCTTTCATTCATTTCGTTTTCAACCATTTTTGAAGATGAAAAGAATCCTTCCTCAGTAACTGTGGAATTATCCTCCTCAAGAAATTTTTCTAAATCGTTTTCAACCAAAGGTAATCCACCCGGTTTCACAAAGATGGCATTTTTGAAATAGGATATCTTCGGATAGATACAAGCCACTTGAACTAGCCTTTTTTGAATTGTCCTTAAGATATTGATCATAAGAGACACAATCATCTGAGATTTGTAATTTTGATTTCACAATTTCTTTGTTTTCAAAAGTTTTAGGTTCACAAACAACTTTTCCTTTTCCTTTGTCCACCGAAGACAGTTGTGATATGTTTTCGGAGGGCGGTGCGGATGCGGAGGATGATTTCAATAAAGTTAATGAAGAACAATCAATTTCCTCCATATCTGAATCTATTTGAGAATCACTCTCAGATGCAGTTTCAACAGTAACTTTTTCTTTGTTTTCTATTTGAGGAACATTCTTTTTCAAGATTGGGATTTCTTGTGGCAATAATTTCAACAAGTTATCAGCAGTGAGATGGTTTTCTATAGATACCAAACCATGTTTATACAAAGAATTGGTCAATTCGGACCCAGATACTATAGATTCACACTCATAAGATATACTATCAACTTCCTTAAACTTAAACTCAATAAAAGGTAATAGTTGTCTATGTTCAATATTGCACACGTCGGCTGAATGATAAATACGTGTAATATGAGCATATAAACGTTTTGCAGTTTCACAAAATATGTTGCGTTGTCTCAAAATTACATCATGATTGTTCAAAAGTTTTTCTCTATTCTTTTCTAGCAATGAGATTCTTAGGTTGGACTTTTCTAGGGCTATCTTCAAACTTTCTACTCTCCCCCTCAAGCTGAAAATCTCCTGCTCATTGAGTGTCTCCCTAGTTTTCACATCAATAAGCATTTTATGCATCACAGAACAATCACGAATTATTTCATTTATGATAGGAGTTGATTGAGAAATAGGAATTTTAAAAGTTGAGAGAAGTTTGGATACCTGCTCAGGAATGGTCAGGTGTGTGTCATTTGCCATCAGACAAATCTCCTCATCATCATCTGAAGTGTCGTCAGACCAGGTCTTCGGATTCCCAGCATCAATCATCTCATTCACCTCCGAAGTCTTAAAACCAAGACCAGCAGTTGTTCCATAGCCTAGCGTCTCTTAATCAGTCATTTCTTCAGAAATACTTTTCAGAAAGCTCTTACCATCATCATATGCCATGAAAGCACTATGAGTTGTCTTTCTTACTTCGTCATCTTCTGAGTCCGAAGACCAGACTTGATAAGATCCTTGATAATCCTCAGCAGCCATCAGGGATAAGTCTTTTGTCTTTTCCCTCACTTCTTCCATTTTTCTTGCATAGTATGCTTCATCCTTCACTTGAGGTTTCTTCTCATTTTGTTTGTGAAGCATACAGTCTTTAGAAAAGTGATTTTTTCCTCGACAATAATTGTAGTCATAGCCTGAATCACTAGAAATTTTCTTCTCTTTGGTTTTCTCTTTTGATGACTCCGAATCCTGTGTTTCTGATGACTTCGGAGTTGAAGACTTTGAATTTTCCTCCTTCGAGTCTACATTTCAGGTTTTGGTTTCGAAATAAAGTTAGGTTTGTTGAAGTTCTTGACAAATGGTTTCTCTGAGCTGTTTTTGATGAATGGTTTCTTGAACCTTCGACTGGTAGCAGTATAGAGAGCAACTGTTTCTCCATTGTTATCTACCATATAAGCAACAACTTCTTCATCACTCTCTTCGTCTTCTTCTTTTGAAACAAGTGCTAGTGGTCCAGATCCAACAGTTTCACTCCTTCGACCAAAAATATCAGGTTCATGAGATTTGAGCAAATTGTATAGAGCAGCCAACTTGTACTTTTCAATGTTCTCATAAGATTTAACCATTAACATGATGGGTCTCCACTCCTTGCAAAGACTATAGATAAATTTGATGTTGATTTCTTGTTGGCTTCGGCTATCACCATACTTATCTAGGGTATAGATCATATTACTAAGACGTTCATAACATGCTTCAAGAGACTCATTTTCTTCTTTTTTGAAGTTCCCAAAGTCTGCTAGAATTTCTTGAACCTTGCTTGTATGGAGAATCTTGTCACCTCCAAAACGAAGTGCAAGATTGTCCCACATCTCTTTGTCAGACTTTGCATCAGCTATGTGATGACTGACATCGGGACCTAGTCTACTTCGGAGTTCGCGCATGGCCCTTTCGTTATTTTCAAGTTTCCTTATATCTGCAGCGTTCAGAACTACAGCTTCTTCTCCATCAGTAACTACGAATCGACCAGCAATGTCAGTATGAGGACCATCAGTTACAGATCTCCATAGATCTTTATCAAGCCCTATTAGATAGTCCTTCATTCTTCCAGCCCAATAGTCATAGTAAGAGGTTACTAGAACAGGTGCTTTTGTTGCAGAACCAATGAGGTTTGCATAGTTGAGCATATTAGCATAAGTTGCTGTAAAGTCAGAACCAATGAGGTTTGCATAGTACAACTTTATAACAGAGAATATCCTATCAGTGTACTATCCAATAGGATGCTAGATTCATGCTACACGTAATGTACTATTACGCGTGCCTGCAAAAGGTATTACAGTTGGAAGTCTTCGGATCCTCCAGGACAATCCCTTCGGAGTCTTCAGACTTCGGGGTCTTCTATTATTGCTTTTACTTTGGGGTCTTGAGGTGCGACTTCTGATAGTTGGGCACTTCATCACAAATATACTTCAACAGGGAGTACTTTCAAGAGTAGTTAACTCTAGATATGAGGGGAGTACTTTCAAGAGTAGTTAACTCTAGATATGAGGGGTGTACTCATAGATCATTATGTGTATACGTGGTGAAATTTACATGGTGTTGTAATGGTTGCATAATAGATATTTTGTAGCTATATGGTGTTTAACTATTGGTGATGTATTGGTGTGTTAGGAGATGGATGTTAGATATCTGGATTGGTGGAACATCCAAGATCCTTTGGTGTGACGTGTGTAACGTTGGTATGGTGTGTATAATATTGATGTGGTGTATTTAGTGTTGGTGTTATTCTTTATAATGTTGGTGTTAACCCTTATACGTATGGTGTTATTCACTAAGCTTTTGGCTTACGGTGTTTAGTTGTAGTGTTTTGCAAAACTTAAGTGTAGTAACAGTTGGCTTGTCGCTGCCAAGGCATCTAGTACCAAGCTTAAAATGAAATTTGTACTAAGTTGTTAAAATGTTTTGTATATACTCAATGTCGGATTATGGGGCATTACACATGATGTCTATGATAAAGCATATCGGTTACATCCCCTTACATCAATTGAAGCTGTGAGCTTTTTAGGAAGTGGTTATTATTGAATGGTACTTCGTCGTTTGTTGTTGGGGGCAGCGAAATGTTGCTAGACGTTCACCACTGTCTATATCATTCTATAATGCAGTCTTATACAAGTGAGGGATTGGTGGTTCTATATGTTCAAAAAATGATCATAAATTGATATTGCCAATAACATATGATACTATAGGATGACACCAATAAAAGTTAGAAACTTTTTGAACATTATACCTAGTATTGATTCATGTTAAATATCATAACTCTTGTATTTATTATTTTATTAAAAAATAATTTTGTGGCTTAATTTAATTCATATGATATGAATAAATTACAGTGTGGTAATTTTCTCATTTAAATATTAAATGATTTAAATGAGTTTGGGTAACTTGTATTTAACTTAAAGTTAAGTTTTATATATATAGTATAAATGAGTATAAATGAGTTTGGATTTAAATGAGTTGGGTAACAGTGTACTAAGTTGTAAAAGTCGGCCTAGGCGGTCGCCTAGGCGGCGCCTAGGCGCTAGGCGGGCGGGTTCCGCCTACGATTACTGGTAGGCGGTAAAGCTAGGCGGATTTGGTCAACGGCGGTCAAAATCGGGTTTAGGCGGGTCTGGGCGGGTCTAGGCGGCAAAATTTTCAATTTTTCAAATTTCAAAATTTCAAAATTTTCAAAAAATTTCAAATTTTAAAAATTCTCAAAAATTATCAAATTGTCAAAAAAATCAAAATTTTAAATTTTAAAAATTTAAATTTAAAAAATATCATTAATTATGATAATCGGTGACTAAGTTACAATTATCGATGATTAAAATAATAAAAAAAATGTCATTAATGAGTCTAAACATTATGATGTTTGATGACTTACATATTTAAACACTTTGATTTGCAAATTTTTATACTTATTTATTCATTTTTTAGGGATATAGGTAATATCTAAATTTGAAAAAATAAATTTTGTTACAATTAATACTCCCCGCCTAGGCGCCGACTAGTCCTCGCCTAGACCGACTAGTCCTAGGCCCTAGTCGACCGCCCGCCTACCGCCTAGCGACTTCTACAACCTTGATATATATATATATATATATATATATATATATATATATATATATATATATATATATATATATATATATATATATATATATATATATATATATATATATATATATATATATATATATATATATATATATATATATATATATATATATATATATATATATATATATATATATATATATATATATATATATATATATGTGTGTGTGTGTGTTGGATTAGGTGTCTAAGCCATGACTAATAATTAGTATTTATCTCATTAATAGTAGCATAGTCCATTTGGGTTGCCCTCATAGTTGGAGGATTGGCAGAAAGTCCGGTAGAGAGAAAGATTGATTTATTATGTGATTAATAAATCAATAGAAATTAAAGAAATAGTTTATTAATATATTTAAGTGATAATATATTAATTAGAAACTATAATAATTAATTAGAAATTTTTCTGGAATTAATTGGAATTAATTTGGCAGTTAAATTGATTAATTAAGGTGCAGGGACTAAAACTGTAATTATTCAATAGTTGAGTAAGTGAAAGTTGAGTGAGTGAGAGTGGTGAACGAAATTATATATGGAAACATATATATTTTCGATTTTGATAATGAGGATAAAAGGGTTTGAATTATTAAGATAAAGGCTTATCTTAATTTGAATTAAAAAAGGTTTATCTTTAAGGTTTATCTGATCACCATTTGGATCCTATAAATAGGGAGGCTCACCCTAACCCTAGAGCCACGATTTTGAAGCTCTCTAAGAAGGTATTTTCGGCCAACAACTCCAAGCTAGGGTGTGACTGCATTTGAGGCAAGAGGTTTCTGTTGCTTTGCTTCCAAGATTCACTAAAGGTTGGTTTTTCTTGATCTTTCTTTTAGTTTAATTCTTTCTGGCCTTTTAGGAATTATTATATGTTTAACTAGAAGAAAAACTTAGATCTATATAGGTTGCATGTGAACTTAAGAATTTTAGTTCATAGTTGCATAAAACCTTTCAGTGGTATCAGAGCTATTTGGTTGTTTTTCTTGTTAAATTGCTATAACTGCTTTCCTGAAAATTAGGGTTTAATTGTTTATAAACCCTAATGTGGCCAATTTCGAAATTTTGGGTTTGTTTTAGAAACCCTAGCCCCTCCCCTATGATTTGGCGATTTTTTGTGGATTAGGTTAGAATGTATTTTATTTTTGGTAACTTTAAATTGTTTAAAAGATAAACCTTAAAACCCTTTATCCTAAAAATCGAAATTTAAGGGATTAGAATAGGTTTTAATTAATTTGATTAATTTGATAAAAACCTATCTACTTTTGAATTAATTTAATTAATTGGTAATTAAAAGATAATTCAAGGATTCAATTTAATTTAAAATTTAATTGCTTTAAATTGGCGAAAATTAAATAGATAAATCCTAAAATATTTTAAAATGTTTAAAATATCAAATTTATTTAATTTAATTAATTGGTTAATTAAAAGATAATTAAAATCGATTTTAAGGTTTAATTTAATTTGAAATTTAATAGTTTAAATTGGCATTAAATTAAAAGATAAACCAGAAACAATTTTTTAAATGGTTTAAAAAATTACATCTTATATATATTATAATTAGGGAGTTATTATTATATGCATAAGATTAAAAATGGTTAGTCAAATCAATAGTAGGCCTCATTCACGAAGCTGATCTACAAAGTGGGTATAAGGAGACTGCCTATAAAATGGCGGTCTAATGGGTGAACACTCTCGCCCACCGCTCGCCTGATCAGTGGAGGGTCGTTAGCCGAACGGGTTTGATAGGACCGCCTAATCTCATTAAAAGTATAATGATATTATTCAAAGTACTAGAACCTTTTAAATAAAACCCCAAATCTAGCTACTTTAGGAAAAATGTGAATTGGTGCTAATCCATGAAATTGCACATTGCACTTTATGAAACATTGGTGGAGCGTGTGTGGTTTACCGGCACGCCAATAGGGGTTCATAAAGAGTTGCAATGGGTTTCCCGAGTATTATCATTATTGATGGAGCGTGTGTGGTTTACCGGCACATCAATTAGAGATGATAATCAACCCGAGAGTACCAAGCTAATTTGCATGGTTATTCACATCCAGTTTGTGATCCTCGGCATCCCAGTCACAAACAGTGGAGCACATCCGAGATTAAACATGCCATTGAAAAGTTTAATGAATCTCAACAGATCTAGGAATTTCATAAGATGAAATTGATAAGTGTTTATCTACCTTAATGACCATTATGTTGTGATTACGGCATCCCTCTTCACACTATAGTTGGGGTATTTTGGATCCTAGCCTTATTAAATAACATATTGGGTAATTATTTAAAAAGGACAAATTAAGCTAATAAATTCTATTTTCTTTTATAGATGTCAAGTGTTAATTCTCCTCCTTCTCCTCCTTCACCCATTTCTGAAAGCATCAGAATGCACCTGCTTAATATGGAAAGGCTGACTGGCCTCAACTGTAAAGAATGGCTTCGTAATTGGAGACTGGGTCTCGGCATTGCTGGCAAGCTACATCTCATCGAGTATCCGATCCCAGTTCCACCGGAACAAGTCATCATAAAAGGTCCTTATGATGAATCCGAAGAGATTCGTGACCTCATGCTATCAACCATTGACCCCGAGTTCCGCAAGGATTTTGAATCCTTGGGGCCATATGAGTTGATGCAACTGGTGGAGGAAAGGTTCCAAAAACCAGTTGAAGATAAACGAGCTAGAATCCTCGGAAGACTTGCAGAGTGCAAGCTAAAAGGAGGAAGTAGCATCAACTCGCATGTTCTTCAGATTGAAGGGTACATAGGCGAGTTATATAAACTTGGTCATCCCATGAGTCAGGAGGAGAGTGTTAACATCCTGCTCGCTTCGCTGACAAATGAGTACGATCTGTTCATTCAGACGTATAGAAAGGAAAACCAGAAAAAGACCCTCATGGAAATGCGTCCACTGTTGACTTTATACGAGTCACTCTTGGACAGGCATAGCTCCAATGGCTCAGCTACTTCTGGATTAAGTCCAGTAAAGAGACGTAACAATAAACGGTCAAGATCGACTGGACATGTCTCAAACTGGGAATCCGCTAAATCGGATACAGTCACGGAAAGATTGGAAGACGCTCCAACTCTTTTGAAAGCTCAGGTATATCTAAAAACCTCAAAACTCCTGTTCCAAGATTTCTTGATACATAATGTGACAGTCGCATTTTGGTTTGTATGCAGGGAATCAAGAAGGCACGGGACTCTGGTGCATAGGAGCACATATGGATTGGATCTCCAGCTCGTGCAGTTTTGAAGTTTAGATAGATATTAAATATTGTTATTAGTCTTTAGATACATTTTTAACAATGTCTATTACATTGTTCAAGGATTTTATTTTTAATAAAATTGTCATATTTTCTTTTAACACCTGTTGTCTAAAATTATCCTTGAAATGTTATATGAATGTGTTGAATGTATGATTAGTAATAACTTGAATGTTGATGCATCCAAAGTGTTTGGATTCAAGAATTGTGTCATTTATGATTGTTAATACAAAAGTTATAAGAATTAATTCAACCATAGGTCCAGTTGGACAGGACATTGGAATCATTTGACTTAGAGTCACTTGATGAATTGATTTCTTAATGTGTCAAGAAATGAATCAACCAAAGGTCCAGTTGGACAGGACTTTGGAATCATCTGACTTGGAGTCAGATGATGATTAAGTTCTTTATAAAGCACATGTGGCAAGAAATGAATCACCTAAAGATCCAGAGGATAGGATTTTGGAATCAGTTGACTTAGAGTCAACTGAAGATTGCAAGTCTTGAACAAAGTCATAAGTTTACATAGATATGTAAAGGACATTGAGATTAAGAGCAACGGACACACGTGTTGTTGTGTATTGCTAGAATCTTGATATAGAACATAATTGTTTGTACTTCACGATATTCATCATTCGGTATGACGAATATGACATTGCTAATCGGGATAAGCAATTGAATTGAAACCTCGAATAGTTCAATGACTTCGAAGGAAGTACAAGTTCCACAGAACCTGAGCGATAACATAAACTGAGGAAAAGGCTTCACAGTTCATTCTCTTCCAAGAATATTAATGGTTATAATGTGTCTTAGGGAAGATAATGGAGCATTGGTCGAAACAATTCGATCCTCGGTGTATGAGATACATTGCCAATTAGTTTCCAATAAGATGAACACTATACCAGTCAGTCCATATAAACCATACTCCGACCACATCCTAGACTAAGTAGGTCTTGCAGACACTGCCTGAAATGTAAAGCTGGGATTATCCCACTTGTACATAGAAAGCCCAGGGTCTTATAGTGTTCATCTGAGCCTCATGACCAGCTGAACTTGATCAGCATTGTCGTCTCATTAGCTATCCCACTGTAACTAAAGAGCTCTTTTAGAAAGAACTCATGGTCCAAGGAAACAGTGGGAGTTGGGACAGTCCTAAATGAGTTTAGGATTAGCAATGAAAGAACCTTTTTAGTCATCACTAGGCTTGGAGCAGAAATCAGATTTCTGCTTTACAACTGACATAATCTCCTCTTGACCAGTAGTATTAATCACCATCATAAGTAGTTGTGATCAGGGTGACATACCGATTGGTGGTAAAACACTGCAGTTGGTACGGATTTGCAATCCGACTACTTGGAAGCATTGGTGAGCCCGGCTGCTGCCAAATAAGAGGACCTTAGGGCGAGACACGGACTATGTGAAAATTTGATTGATTTTATACCTGGTTTAAAAACCAGTGGGAGTAACTGAATCATCAAAAGAAAGCAACATGGACATATACATACCTTCAGAGCATCTAGTTGAGTCGATACTCAGAGTCAAGCAATTGATTCCGAGTAAAGCACTCTCAATAGAAGATGAAATCCGAGAGGATTCTCCATGGCATAGTGTGAGTCGTTAGTGGAGCATGTGTGGTTTACCGGCACACTAATAGGGACACACATAGAGCATGCCATTACAAAAGGTACATGGCCCCGGGTTTCGTCCCACTGGCATCTCGCAAGAAAGGATATTCAGATTCTCAAAATATGCCAAAGGATTGGATTTTGAGAAAGGGCTGAAAGATTTCCGTTAAAATGTCAGAAAGGTTTAGATTCTCAAAATGTGCCATAAGTCCTGGATTTTGTGAATAGCCTATAACCGTGTCAAAGCTAGTGGGAGTCGCCGTTATCCACTATCCCCACATGTGGGATAAATAATGGTTCTAGGAAACGTCTCTTTTCATTACGAAGTGTAATGACTTGGTGTTAAGAGACGGATCGCTATGAAAGCCTTAACAGAAATACAACATACTCAGGTGGTTATAAACGTCTATGGGATAGATCCAGATTCTGCCAAGATGATCTTGATGAGATTCAAGATGCATAGACTTAGGAAAGGTTTTTCCTTGTCATTGTAAAGTGTGATGACTTGGCATGAAAGAAATAAAGAAGGTGCAACATACTCATGTAATTCATAGTCATCTATTGGAAATATGAAATCACCAGCATAGACTTAGCCATTGTAAGCATGATCTTGATAAGATTCAAGATGCACGAGAAAAGTCTCCGAAAGGAAAATAGTTTTTCGAAAATCATGACACAAAGGATTATAAATAATCCTTGGATTCTGAAAGGGTTTGGAATAGGATTAGATTGGGTTCCACAAGTTTTGGATCGATCATAAAGTCATGAACATGTCCTGATAACTTAATGCTTAGGGCATAGTAAGTTGGATTCAAGACATTGCCTGGCTAGGTATACTGGATGGATTGTTTTCAAGTGAGAATTCATTAGGAAATGATTGGGGTGATAGTGTTAATTTGAAAGTTTTTCAAATGGGTAACGTCAGGACATGATGTTGAAGGACATGATGGTTAAAGAATCTCGATGGGATTCTGATGGAGCGCGTGTGGTTCACCGGCACATCATAGCACCTCGAAATAGTCTTAGGGTGCAGTCAAGTAGACTAAAGACCCCAAAACCATAGGAAGTCACCGTACACAATACCAGAATGGAGTTAGGAGAGAAATTAACAAGATAACATATTGAGATGTTATCGGATGAGCATCCGATTGGATCATCTGCAATAAAGTGTACAAGTATAAGATACTTTGGATACATAGAAAGAGTGTAAGGTTCATAAAGACATAGATGTAAAATTAGAATTGAAAGTTTAAAAGAAATTTTTGAAACCGATAATAGTTTATGACAAGACCAGACTTGGTGATTACCTTGTGGAGACTTGGTAATAAGCAAGAGTAGCTGCCAGTCAGATCTTTATGTTTCGCTTTCGCATGTTTTACTTCCCGAATAATTTAATTATTCAGAAAGGTCCACAGTCGCTCATACTTTGGGAAGTAAGTATTGAATCAAGACTGTCGTGAATTGATTTGTTGACTGTCTAAGGAGTTAGGCATAGCAATAGGATTGCTACAACATTCATGAGTACTTAGAAATAGAGATTTGAGTATTGGATAAACCCACGCTCAATAGATTGCTTCATGGATTATATCACAAGCAATATTGAGACGATAATATCCTATGATCTTCAAGTAGAGAGATATGAGTTATAATTTACAAGGCAGTTGTTCATTGATAATACGAAAATGCATCGGTAACTCGATGTTATAAAACGTGTTGTTGTGAATTATTTGACTGGTAAAAGATATAAGCATATGAGTCGAAGCTTATTCGTTCCTTGACCCTGATGGGAAACAGATATCTGTAGGCCTCTCGATGATTTTGAAGTTGACTAAAGTGCTGGCCAGCCTGGACTAAATTGATGTGTTCAATTAGAAGTTCTAAAGTCATAAGCAGAATCGGAAATCGGGAAACAGAGTATCGGACCGAGATTGATCTCAATCCATGTCTCGTGTCTGAAAATATCTTGTTGGACGAAGGATCATATGTTCACTTATCATTGGACAGAACTGACTAGGTCAGAGTTCGGCAGCGGTTTCTAGGAAGCTACAGTTGCTAATTAATTAGAGGTTAAATTGGTAATTTTAGTCATAGACTTATCCAAGTGGGAGACTGTTGGATTAGGTGTCTAAGCCATGACTAATAATTAGTATTTATCTAATTAATAGTAGCATAGTCCATTTGGGTTGCCCTCATAGTTGGAGGATTGGCAGAAAGTCCGGTAGAGAGAAAGATTGATTTATTATGTGATTAATAAATCAATAGAAATTAAAGAAATAGTTTATTAATATATTTAAGTGATAATATATTAATTAGAAACTATAATAATTAATTAGAAATTTTTCTGGAATTAATTGGAATTAATTTGGCAGTTAAATTGATTAATTAAGGTGCAGGGACTAAAACTGTAATTATTCAATAGTTGAGTAAGTGAAAGTTGAGTGAGTGAGAGTGGTGAACGAAATTATATATGGAAACATATATATTTTCGATTTTGATAATGAGGATAAAAGGGTTTGAGTTATTAAGATAAAGGCTTATCTTAATTTGAATTAAAAAAGGTTTATCTTTAAGGTTTATCTGATCACCATTTGGATCCTATAAATAGGGAGGCTCACCCTAACCCTAGAGCCACGATTTTGAAGCTCTCTAAGAAGGTATTTTCGGCCAACAACTCCAAGCTAGGGTGTGACTGCATTTGAGGCAAGAGGTTTCTGTTGCTTTGCTTCCAAGATTCACTAAAGGTTGGTTTTTCTTGATCTTTCTTTTAGTTTAATTCTTTCTGGCCTTTTAGGAATTATTATATGTTTAACTAGAAGAAAAACTTAGATCTATATAGGTTGCATGTGAACTTAAGAATTTTAGTTCATAGTTGCATAAAACCTTTCAATATGTATGTATATATATATATATATATATATATATATATATATATATATATATATATATATATATATATATATATATATATATATATATATATATATATATATATATATATATATATATATATATATATATATATATATAAGAGATAGGAAGAGAGAGTGTGTGTGTAAGATATCTCACCATTCTCTCTCCTCCTTTTCGTCCCATTCGCCCAAAAGGGTCCAATGAGATTGTTTTGTCTCTAAGAATTCCCTAATACATACCCTGGTTTGGATTAAGGCTTATGATATAGTGTTGGGTGGATCTGTTGGATTAGGTGACTAAGACATGACTAATAACTTGTATTTAACTAATTAATTGTAGCAAAGTCCATTTGGGTTACCCTCATAGCTGGAGGTTTGGTAGAAAGTTTAGTAGAGAGAAAGATTGATTTATTATATGATTAATAAATCAATAGAAATAAAATAAGTAGTTTATTAATATATTAAAGTGATAGTATATTAAATAGAATCTATATTAATTAATTAGAAATTAATCTGGAATTAATTGGATCTAATTTGGTGATTAATTTAATTAATTAAAGGTGCAGGGACTAGAATTGTAATTATTCAATAGTTGAGTAAGTGATAATTTTGGCAGGATAATAACCAACGAAATTTACATATTAGATATATATAATTTTGATTATATATATATATATATATATATATATATATATATATATATATATATATATATATATATATATATATATATATATATATATATATATATAGGATAAATATGATTTCAATTGATATGGTAATGTTTATCTTATTTGAATTCAAAAAAGTTTATCTCTAAAGGCTTATCTGGTTATCTGCTGGAGGCTATAAATAAGGAGCCTTAGACCCCATTTTTTCTGCGCCAACTTACCCCTAAACTCTCTGGAATTTTCGTGACCTGCTTCTGCTCCCTGGGTGTGACTTCATTTGATGCAAGAAATTTTTGTTGCTTAGCTTCCAAGAAAATCTAAAGGTTAGTTTTTTCTTATTTATTTCTTTAATAATTTTTCTTCTGGCCTTTAGGAATTATTTATATGTTCAAAGTTAGAAAACATAGATCCAATTTAGATTTCATGTGAACTTAGGGTTTTAGTTCATAGATTTGCAGAAAACCTTCAGTGGTATCAGAGCTATTTGGTTGTTTTCCTATTGAATTGCTATAATTGTTTTCCTAAAAATTTGGGTTTAAAGCTTATAAACCCTAATATAGCCAAATTGATTTTGGGTTAGGGTTTTGGAAATTTTAGCCCCTCCCCTTTATTATTTTTGAAATTTGCATTAGGTTTTAGAAGATATTCTATTTTTGGTAACTGTAATTATTTAATAATTAGATAACTCTAAACCCTTTACTTGCTAATTTCGAAATCTAGGGGGTTTAAGATAGGTTTAAATTAATTTGATTAATTTTTGATACCTATCTGAATTTAATTAATTTAATTAATTGTTTAATTAAAAGATAAATTAAATCATTTAAAGGTTTAAATTTAATTTTAAAAATAGTAGTTAATTTTTCGAAAATTAAACTGATAAACCAGAAATATTTTAAAAGTTTAAAATACATCTTATATATATTATAATTAAAAGTTAATATTATATGTATAAGATAAATTGGTTAGTCAAATCAATAGTAGGCCTCATTCACGAAGCTGATCTATAAAGAGGGTATAAGGAGACTGCCTATAAAATGGCGGTCTAATGGGTGTCCACTTTCACCCATCGCTCTCCTGATCAGTGGAGGGTTGTTAGTCGAACGGGTTTTATTAGGACCGCTTAATCTCATTAAAAGTATAATGTTATTAATTAAAGTACTGGAATAGTTTTATAAAATCTCAATCTAGTTACTTCAGAAAAAATGTGAAAAGATGCTAATCCATGAAATTACATATTGCACTTTGTGAGACATTAGTGGAGCGTGTGTAGTTTACCGGCACACTAATAGTGGCTCACAAAGAGTTGCAATGGGTTTCTCAATCTTATCATTGTTGATGGAGCGTGTGTGGTTTACCGACACATCAATTAGAGATGATAATTGACTTTGAGAGTACCAAGCTAATTTGCATGGTTATTCACATACAGTTTGTGATCCTCGGCATCCCAGTCACAAACAGTGGAGCATATATGAGATTAAACATGCTATTGAACAGTTCAATAAATCTCAAAGATCTAGGAATTTCACTATAATATGATTATCTTCCATAGTGGAATTGGTGAATCGTCATTCGCCTACCTTTATAAAATTTACAATTAGATTACGGCATCCCTCTTCTAAGTTGTGAATTATATAGTTGGGTGCTAGCCTTATTATTGTTCTTGGGTTAATATTAAGGAATTTTATATCTAATTAAAAACTACCTTCTTTTATAGATGTCTTCTACTGATGCTACTGCTTCCCATTCCGCACCCCACTCCAACAACAGTCATGTTACTTATATCCTTCCACAGTGTTCTAAAGTGACATTAGATGGAACGAGCTATAATGATTGGATGAGGAACATAAAAATGGCCTTGAGGTTTGAGAACAAAGAGTATGTTCTTGATACCGAGCTCATTGAAGTTGACCCCGACACAGCTACTCTCGAGGAATATGCCTCGTACAAAAAACACTATGATGAGGCAACTAAAGTGGCCTGCATCATGATTGCTACAATGAAGCCCGGATTGCAAAGAATCTACAAGGACTACTGGCCTTATGAAATACACAAGGACCTTGCGGAAAAGTTCTGTAAGCGAGCGCATGTCGAGAGGTGCGAAGTGGTCCGAGCCTTCACGAACAGTAAGCCAAAGGACAGAGAGACCGTCTACAGTCACATGCAAAGGATGCAAGGTTGCTTGGATAGTCTGAAGAAGCTGGGTATGAAAGTCGATGAGGAGTTGGCCATTGACATAATGCTCAACCCCTTATCGAGTTCTTATGACCAGTTCACACTGGCGTATCATTTGAACAATACTCAGACCTCTTTGGCTGAGTTTCATAATATACTACAGACTGTAGAAGATGGGCTGAAGGGTAAAAGTGTACCTTCAGTGAACCAGTCCGTCTCGGCAATTGGTTAAGGCAAATGAAAGAAACGGAAGGGCCCTCCCAAGCAGAATTGGAGGGAAAAGGTTCAAGTTGGGTCATCCAGTAATGGTCTGAGACCCAAGTCTTTCGGCATTCCTCATGCCTCAAATCCCAAAGATGTCGAATGCTTTTATTGCAAAGAAAAGGGTCATTGGAAGAGGAGCTGCCTGAAATACTTGCAGGACATCAAAGATGGCAAAGTGAAGCCATCGTCAGCAGGTATATACACTATCTCTAATAACTCATCATCTTCCTGTTCTTGGGTCCTTGATACAGGATGTGGTTTTCACATATGTTTTGATTTGCAGGGCCTAGAGGAAAGTAGGGAGGTGGAGCACGGGAGAATAAACTTAGTCATGGGTAATAGGAGAAAGTCACCTGTTACCAAGACCGGAGTTTATAACTTAGTGATTAGTTATGGTGTTAGATTATATTTACTAAATTTTTGCTATCCGACATATATGGCAAGAAACATCATTTCTTTTCATGCATTGTTCAAACAAGGTTTCACTTATTCTTTTGATAATTTGAATGGTTTAATTTCTGCTTTTAAGAATGGTGTGTTTATTTTTAAAGGTTTACCGTGTGATGGTGTGTATGAAACTATGACTTGTGTTGATAATTTAGGAAATAGTGTACTTCATTTTGATTCTTCTAGTGGTGTAGAAAAGGCATGCTTGTGGCATTGTCGTCTTGGGCACATCAGCAAGATACGCATCGCCCAACTCCAAAAGGATGGA
Source organism: Cichorium intybus (assembly GCA_023525715.1). Lineage (NCBI taxonomy): Eukaryota > Viridiplantae > Streptophyta > Magnoliopsida > Asterales > Asteraceae > Cichorium > Cichorium intybus. The sequence goes on along the minus strand of CM042016.1, from coordinate 53,922,881 downwards.
GTGTTGGAACCATTCGATATTAAGTCGGATGATGTATGTGAATCTTGTCTGTTGGGCAAGATGATAAAGTCACCTTTTAAAGGGTCTTTTGAAAGAGGTGAGGGTATGTTGGATATCATACACACAGATGTGGGTGGACCCTTCAGATCTATCACAAGGGATGCCACTCGGTTCCACGTGACCTTTACTGACGATTATAGTAAATATGGGTATATCTACTTAATCAAGCATAAGTAAGATACCTTTGAAAAGTTCAAAGAGTTCAAAAACGAAGTTGAGAATCAATTGGGCAAGAAGATAAAGATGCTTAGATCCGACAGAGGCGGTGAGTATCTTAGTATCGAGTTCCTTGACTATATAAAGGAATGTTGAATAGTTTCACAGTTGACACCTCCCAGAACACCACAGTTAAACGGTGTTGCTGAGAGGCGAAATCGAACCCTATTAGACATGGTTCGTTCCATGATGAGTCGAGCTTCGCTTTCCATCCACTTCTGGGTGTATGCCTTAGATACTGCCGTCCACATCCTCAATCTTTTCCCAACTAAAAAGGTTGCTACAACGCCTCATGAGATGTGGACGTGAAAAGTTCCCTTGTTAGCACATATAAAAGTATGGGGTTGTGAAGCTTTCATAAGACGAGATACTTACGACAAACTCCCAGAAAGAAGTGAGAGGTGTATATTTATTGGATACCCAAAACAGTCTTTTGGATACTTGTTCTACACGCCAAGAGAGGACGTGGTCTTTGTATCTAGACGAGGAGTCTTTCAAGAGAGATAGCTGATATTCAAAGAGGACAGTGGGAGTACCATTGATCTTGAAGAAATTCAGGAGTCATCTGATGACACAACCTTAGGAGAAACTAGCACCCAACAAGAGGAAGGTGTTCCTGTTGGTCCGACAGATATATCATTACCTTGTAGGCGCTCCGGTAGAGTTAGCATGCCACCCGAGTTTTATGGTTTCCATATAACTACGGATGGTGACACGTTTGTCAGTGATAGGACACTGATAAATTTGGATGAGCCAGCTAACTACCAGGAAGCAGTGGCAGGCCCTGAGTCTGCCAAGTGGAAAGAGGCAATGGATAGCGAAATCAAGTCCATGTATGACAATCAAGTTTGAAACTTGGTTGACAATGTAGCGGGTCGAAAGACAGTCGGGTGCAAGTGGATCTTCAAGAAGAAGACCGACATGGATGGAAGGGTACACACATTTAAGGCTCGACTGGTTGCGAAGGGCTTTACTCAAACCCCGGGGGTTGACTATGATAAGACCTTCTCACCAGTGGCCAAGATTAAGCCCATTAAGATAGTGCTTGCCAGAGCTACATTTCATGACTATGAAATTTGGCAGATGGATGTCAAACCGCTCTCCTTAACGGGAGGTTGACTGAGGATGTTTACATGAATCAGCCAGAGGGTTTTGTAGACACCAAGCATCCTAATAAGGTGTGTAAGCTTGAGAAATCGATCTATGGATTGAAACAAGCTTCTCACAACTGGAATCTCTACTTCCATGAGAAAGTCAAAGAGTATGGCTTCTCTAGGAGTGAAGATGAGTACTGTGTATATGTCAAGGCTAGTGGGAGTATAGTCACTTTTCTGGTGCTATATGTTGATGACATACTGCTCATGGGAAACAACGTTCCAACCTTGCAAGATGTCAAGTCTTGGCTTGGGAAGTGTTTCGCCATGAAAGACCTAGGAGAAGCTGCCTATATTCTCGGGATAAGAATATTGAGAGATAGGAAGAAGAGACTAATAAGACTTAGTCAGAGTACATACTTGGAAAATGTACTAAAGAGGTTTAGTATGGAAAATTTCAAGAAGGGGGACCTGCCTATCCAGAGTAATGCAAAATTGAGTAAGACTCAAAGCCTGAGTATAGATAAGGAAATAGTTGACATGAGTCGGGTACCTTACGCTTCGGCGGTAGGGTCGATCATGTACGCTATAACATGTACTCGTCCCGACGTGTCCTTTGCTTTGAGCATGGTCAGTCGTTACTAGGGGAACCCTGGTAGAGCGCATTGGACAGCTGTTAAGAATATGCTCAAGTATATGTGAAGGAAAAAGAACATAGTGCTAGTCCTTGGTGGCAGTGATACTTTGAGAGTTAGCGAGTACACAAACGCCAGCTTCCAGACAGATGGAGACAACAATCGGTCTCAGCCGAGCTGGGTAATTCTTTTGAATGGAGGAGCGGTTACTTGGAAGATTTCCAAGCAAGAGACGGTGGCTCATTCTACATGCGAATCAGAGTACATAGCAGCAAGTGAAGCGTCAAAGGAAGCGGCTTGGCTGAAGAACTTCAGACATAGAGTAGAAGAAGGTCACCTCCTTATAAAAGAGGGTATCATCTGAAGATAATCCTGCAGATCCCTTGATAAAGGCTTTGAGTAGGATCAAGCACAATCAGCATGCTAGGAGCATAGGATTGAAAGATGATATTAGTTTTTGTAATTAGATAGGATTTTAAAACTTGTAACAATGTAAATATAATTGACTTTGGTGATTTAATGATAGAGATTTATTAATGAGTATTGTTTGCTACTATTTGTCATTTGTTTATCAGTGTGTTTCATTTTGCATGTTTACTTCCCGAGTAATATTATTATTCGAATATCCACAGTCGCTCATACTTTTTGGGAGTACGTATGAATGAAGACTGTCATGAATTGTTTTGTAGATTGTTGACAACGCCTAGTGATATCAAGTATTTTAGGCGTTGTTGAACCCTGTTCTTGATAAAATTATATCAAATATGTCTGGGTATTCTCACTTTTCGTGCCAGGACTTGTTTGGAGAAAAAGAATGGAAACAGGGACTAAAAGCATGCAAAAGGAAGAAGTTTGGAAAGAATGAAAAATCAAGGAAACTCGTACGCGCGCCGCGGGTATCTCATCTGCGCGACGCGGGCTTAAGGCGGTGGAACACATTCAAATGCCAAAGAAACGGGAAAAGATTAGTACGCGCGCCGCGGATTTCACTTCTACGCTGCGCGGCTGCGGGAAATTTGCAAGTATAAATAGATGCATTGATATTAAGCTTGGTTTTGTATCTTTGGGCGTGACAATCATTGATATTAAGCTTTTGCTTCTGTTTTTGGATCATTTGGTTACTGTTTTTATGTTTGGATTCGGATTTGGTGAATGCAAAGCATTTGGTTACATTTAATCTTAGCTTTTCGGTGTTTTTATGCTTGTGTTTGGTTTTGGATGTTTGATCTTTGTTTGGATATTGCTTTGACCTTATTGGGACTGTTTTCCTTTGCTGAAATCAGTAGCTAATTAGGTTAGTTTGTAAGCATTAAACCTTGGCTAGTAACTGTTCAGTAGAACTTTAGTTAGTGGCTAGTTTATGCTTTGCTTGGTTTTGCTAGTTTGGATGCCTTTGATTGCTTCTGATTCAGAGATGTACTTCTGATTTCAGAAATTGACTAGGTCATTTGAGCATAGCTTAGCTTGGCTTGAGTGTATTTGATCATTGCTTTTGTTTGCTAGTGATTAGGAAGATAGAAACCAGATCCTCCGACTGTAGCTGTGACACTACTAGTTGGTAATCTCTCATCTAGTCTAACCACGAAGCTCCTGTGGATCGACCCTGACTACCGCTATACTAGTGTGTGTTAGGTTTTCTCTTATTTTTGACCGCACGACGACCTCTGCGCGTGTCAAATTTTGGCGCCGTTGCCGGGGAGCTGTGAGCTTAGGATAGGTGAGTAGTAGGAACTTGTTTCTTGTTTTTGAAAATTTCATTTTGGTAAGTTTGATTTTTGTGGGCGTGTTGCACTAGTGCATGCGTACCCGTAGGGGTAAGCAATTATCCCCATTGTAGTTTGATTCTGAGATTGAGCGTACTGCGCGCAAACTCCGTGCCCGTAGGCGTTTAAATATCATGAGTTTTAGTCAGGTTAGCAGTAGTCCAGTAAGTGTTGCCCATGAACCATCAGGTGAGGCAACGGGGATGTTTTCTATTCCCCCACTATCAGAGTTTCAGTTTCGGAGCACGAGTGCTTCTGGTGGTGCAGTTTCAGCCCCTGCACCCATACCATCATGCACTCCGCCATCTGTCCCACCATTTACACCCGCTTCACAACCACAATCTACCAATCCATTTACTTCTGTTATGTCTTGGGGAGAGCCGACCCGTGATGGCACCCCAGCTTCTAGACAGCAGACACCAACCTCTCAACCACAACCAGTTCGTTTTAAACCTCAACCCACATTCCAACCAACACAACCTATACACTTTCAACAACCACCACAACCACAGTGGAACCGAGGTTGGGGACCTCCTAGAAGAGCACCACAGTATCAACCACCAGGTCAGCGGGAATATAACGATCATCTTTACGGTAACCCCGCCCAACCTTTACATATCGCACAACCGAGACGGCAATCGGTTGCATCACATTTCCAACCGCGGGAATATGATGATTCATCACCAATCTATATTCCTGATAACATTGATTTGCAAGTAGAGATAAGACCTCAGTTATTAGGAATATTGACTCAGTTTAGGGGATACAAGATTGACGATCCTTATAATCATTTATATGAATTCTTAGCAATTGCCAACGCCAATACTCCTAGGAATACTGATAGAGATATTTTTAGGCTTAGATTGTTTCCATTTACTCTTAAGGATAAAGCCAAATATTGGTTTACATCTTTACCATCGAATAGTATTACTAGTTGGGAACAACTCAAGGCGAAGTTTCTTCAAGAATTCTATCCAGTCAGTAAAACCACGGAGGTCAGACGAGCGATCCAAGATTTCCAGCAAAAGCCAGGAGAGGCTTTTCACGAAGCGTTTGACAGATTAAAAGAGCTGCTGCGATCCTGCCCACATCATGAAGTTCCTAAGTGGCAGTTAGTCAAATTATTCTTCGAGGGAGTTAATGAGACACACCAGGTTATGATAAATGCCTCATCAAGTGGGACATTTATGTGGCAAGAGCCAGATGATGCCTGGAGATTTTTGGAGCAGCTGAGTTTAGGATCAAAAGTCAGTGGATCAATGAAAGATAAGACTGTATATGTAGCGAATATCGAAGCAGAGAACAAATGGAAAGCCGAAATTCAGAAAGAGCTCACTGCTATTACAAAAATGTTCAATCAGATGCTCGAGAGGTTTCAACACGAAAAGGGGGCATACGTGTTGCATGGGCAGAATATCTGCAATACATATGGAAAAATAGGACACAATCATAATGAGTGCTCAATGACTCATGAGGAAATAAGTCAAGTGCATGGATATGGTCGATTTCACAACGCACCAAGGCCATGCCGAAGTAATCAGCAACGAGAATCGAGACAACCACCTATAAGGCAGCAGCAGGTGCAACCTCCATCTCCATCAGGAAGTATGAACATTGGTTTGCAAGAAATTTTTGGATTGTTAGTACAACTCCAGGAAGTAGAGAAGTCTAATTCAGAAGCAATTCTGAGATTAGGAGAATCACTTGTCAAAATGGAAGAAAAAAAAGTGAGGGAGCAAGAGCAATCACCAAGAATGCAAGTTAATGAAGTCATCACACTTAAGAGCGGGAAGAAAGTAGACAACAAGGTTACAGCTCCGACTGCAGATGATGATAGTGATGTGGAAATAGTTTTTGATGAAAAAGAAGAATTAGAAAAAGAGAAGAAAAAGGATAAGGAGGAGCAAGTGCAGAAGAAGATGCAGACAAGTACCTGGGAAGAAGGAGAATCAAGTGGAACAGTTCCTTTTTCGACAGCCTTGGAAAAGCCGGAGAAAGGACCATATGGAAAGAACGGACCACAAGCTGAAGACATGTGGGAATTGTTTAGCCAAATTAAAGTTAACATTCCTTTAGTCAAACTCATCAAGGAAGTCCCTGCATATGCTAAGTTTCTCAAGGACATGTGTATACATAAGAATCATATTCTATCCCACTTGCCTAAGATGATTAGCTTACCCGAGAATGTAAGCTCTATCCTCATGGATGTGCTTCCTCCAAAGATGAAAGATCCGGGAGTTCCTCTTATTTCAGTAGATTTAGGCAATGTGCATATCAAAAGGGCTTTGTTAGATTTAGGTGCAAGTGTGAACATATTGCATGGGCAGTTATTCGACAAGCATGAGTTTGGCACCATGAGATCTACTGATGTGATTCTACAGTTGGCTGACAAGTCCACCAAGGTTCCCAGGGGCATGTTAATTGATGTCAACATCAGGGTAGGAGAATTTTACTACCCAGCAGATTTTCTTGTTTTGGACACCCGTCAAGCAATGAATGGAGAGCAACCCACAATTATTCTAGGGCGGCCGTTTTTGGCCACGGCTAACGCAAATATTGCTTGTCGTACCGGAGAAATGGGAATATCTTTTGGACACCGACAGGCTAAGATCAACATTTTCAATGCTAATCTCAAGTGAAGCAGCATGGAAGAAGAGGAATGCTATCAAGTGGATATCATAGACGAGCTTGTGCAGCAATACACACCAGAGGTACTTAAAGCAGAAGAAATAGAAACTCAGGAAGAAGCAATTGTTGGAAGAAAAGAGACGCAAAATGGAGAAGAAGAAAAGGGATTCAAGTCTGAAGAATGTGCGCATATAGAGAAGTTACCAGCAGAGATTCCAAAGACATTAAAGCCCTCTTTACAAGAACCACCAAAGTTGGATCTAAAACCTTTACCAGAACATTTAAAGTATGCCTTTCTAGGGGAGAAAGATACTTTACCAATAATCATGGCAGCCAATCTGACAGAGGAACAAGAGAGAGAATTGCTCAAGGTATTGTCCAAACACAAGGAGGCTATCAGCTGGACAATCGCGGACTTAAAAGGGATTAGTCCAACCACGTGCATGCATCGCATTATCACTGAAGGAGGAGCTAAACCTGCCAAGGATATGCAAAGGAGGTTGAATCCCAACTTAAAAGAAGTTGTCAAAAAGGAGGTTCTTAAATGGTTGGACGCGGGAATCATCTACCCAATTTCTGACAGTGAATGGGTTAGCCCAACGCAAACTGTGCCGAAAAAGTCAGGGATCACTATAGTAGACACAAAGGATGGTGACAAGATATCCACGAGACCTGTAACCGGATGGCGAGACTGTATTGATTATCGGAAGCTTAATGCCGCCACATCCAAAGATCATTTCCCATTACCCTTTATCAATCAAATCGTGGAGAAGTTAGCAGGACAAAAGTACTACTGATTTTTGGATGGGTATTCTGGGTATAACCAGATCGCAATTCATCCAGAAGATCAGGCAAAGACAATATTCACCTGCCCTTATGGTACTTTTGCCTTTCGCAGAATGCCATTTGGATTGTGTAATGCGCCTGCAACGTTTCAACGATGTATGATGGCAATTTTTTCTGACATGATCAGGGAAGCATTAGAAATCTTCATGGACGATTTCTCAATTTTTGGACCTACATTCGAAGCTTGCTTAATCCAACTGGAAAAGGTACTGAAGAGATGTGTAGAAACAAACCTGGTTCTGTCCTGGGAGAAAAGTCATTTCATGGGAAGAGAAGGGATAGTATTAGGACATGTGGTCGCTGAAAGAGGATTCGAAGTCGATCGCGCTAAAGTTAAGGTCATATCCACATTGCCGCCTCCAATATCAGTGAAAGGGGTTAGATCATTCTTGGGGCATGCAGGGTTTTATCGTAGATTCATTAAAGATTTTAGTACTATCTCTAAGCCCCTCTGTGGTCTTCTTTTGAAGGACGCACCATTTATTTTTGACGAAGAATGTGTAAAAGCATTCAACATTCTCAAAAATAAACTGGTTGAGGCCCCCATTCTGAAGCCGCCCGACTGGACGCAACCTTTTGAGATAATGTGTGATGCTAGTGACTATGCTGCTGGCACAGTATTAAGGAAAAAAGTCGACAGGAAACCTATTGTTATCTGTTATGCTAGTAAAACTTTTTCTGAAGCTCAATTGAATTACACAACTACTAAAAAAGAATTACTTGTTATAGTATTTGCTTTAGATAAATTTCGATCTTATATCTGGGGATCCAAGGTGGTGGTTTACACTGATCACAGTGCTGTTCGACACCTGCTTACAAAGAAGGAGTCTAAGCCTCGCTTAATTAGGTGGATACTCCTGCTGCAAGAATTCGACGTGGACATCAAAGATAAGAAAGGAGCTGAAAATGTGGTGGCAGATCATCTTTCTAGATTACCAGCTGAAGGATTGGAAGCAGGAATTCAGGACTCATTTCCTGACGAGCAGTTGTTAGAGGTTAATGGAGCTCCATGGTATGCAAACTACGTAAATTTTCTGGCCACAGGAGCAATACCAACACATTGGACGAAACAAAGGCAGAATCAATTTCGCACATATGCAAAGAGATTCATTTGGGACGATCCAGACCTTTTTAAGGTAGGTGAGGACCAGATAATTCGTCGATGTGTGACAGACAATGAAATTGGTGAAGTGTTGGATCTCTGTCATGCATCAGCATGTGGAGGACATTTCAGCGGAAGGAAAACCGGGTATAAAGTTCTCGAATCTGGACTGTATTGGCCGACTATCTTTCGGGATGCGCATAGGACTGCCAAGGAGTGCATTAATTGCCAGCAATTATGGAATATATCGAAAAGGGATCAAATGCCCTTGAATCCAATTTTGGTAGTAGACATTTTTTATGTCTGGGGAATCGATTTTATGGGTCCATTCCCCACATCACATAGATATGTTTACATTTTGGTGGCAGTAGATTATGCCTCAAAATGGATCGAGGCCGAAGCAACTCGCACAAATGACCATCACGTGGTTTGCAAATTTGTGAAGAAAAATATCTTCACCAGGCATGGAGTCCCAAGAGTAATCATTAGCGACGGAGGATCTCATTTCAAGAATTTCAAATTCGGAAGGCTGCTGAAACATTATGGGGTGAATCATCGCATTGCAACACCTTATCATCCACAGACCAGCGGCCAGGTGGAGGTATCCAACAGGCAAATCAAAGAGATCCTTCAGAAGACTGTCAAGACTGATAGAAAGGACTGGTCGCTAAGGCTAGTTGACGCATTATGGGCGTATCGAACTGCGTACAAAACATCGATCGGGACTACTCCATATCGGTTGGTTTATGGAAAAGGATGTCATCTACCAGTAAAGATCGCCAATCGTGCCTTATGGGCGGTTAAGAAAGTCAACATGGACTACACTAACGCTGGGAAAGAAAGGAAACTTCAGTTGTCTGAATTAGAAGAACTACGAGATGAAGCATATGAGAACGCAGCCACCTAAATCAAAGATGAAGCGATATCATGACGCAAAGCTACGATTGAAGGTCTTTGAAGTTAGACAAAAAGTATGGCTGTATAATTCAAGACTGAAGATGTTCCCCGGGAAACTGAGAAGCAAATGGAATGGTCCCTACGAAGTGATTAGCATTACAGATTATGGTGCAGTCGAAATCCAAGACTTGAAAGGTGGGTAACCATTTAAAGTCAATGGCCATAGACTCAAACCATACATCGACACAGGCACGTTCCAGAAACTAGAGGTAGAGACAGTTGAACTCATAGTAGAGATTCCAACATACGCTACATAATCAGGTAAGTGTACGTCCGGCTGAAAACGTTAAACTTAGCGCTTGTCGGGAGGCAACCCGATCATCATTGTATAATTGCATATTTTCTTAATACTTAATGTATTACATCCAATTTTTGATCACGTTGAGAAAAAGGCAAGTGTGGGGTCATTTTGGTAAATTTACAATACCGCGACGCGGGATCTTAGGAACCGCGCCGCGCGTATCGAGTTTTCGCGATTATAGTTAAAATCAGATTTTTATACGCGACGCAAATAGAAGCTTCCCGCGCCGCGGTCTTATCTTAATTTGAAATTAAAGATAATCACTTAAACAGAGCTTTTTGATAGTCATCCAAATTCCCACACTGCATTTAAACAAATTGCGTAAAATTGTGGTTCTTTTCACCATGCTTCAACCCTTCAATTAATCCAACGACTGCATTCGTCTTTCATTCACAAGAAATTCAAGTAAGTATCGATTCTCTTTCTCTTAGTTTTAGAAGTCTTGAAAATTGCTAGATGCTACTGTAATTCGCAATGTTATGCTTAATTGATTAAATTAATTGCTGAATTAGGATTATAGTACTGTATTACGCGGAACCCAAGTGCTAGATTAGAAAAAATATACTTAAATTGACAGAATGATCGGTTTTTCTTGGACTGAAATCGTTCGCCGCGCCGCGGGTCGCACAGTCCACGACGCGCTCTTTGAAATTTCATATACCGTGCCGTGGAAGACCTTATGCGCGACGCGTCGAACGGCTGAACAGTAACTTATTATCAATTTTTTTGAATTCTGCAGGCACAATGTCTTCTTCCGCAAGTTCCGAATCAATTGACTGGAACTCCTTGGCTACAGAAGTAGGCAGAACACTAGCCTATAGCTTCTACAATCGTAGATCCATTCAACAATAAAAAAGAATCCTTCCCGCCCGGCCGGTCAACTGGCAGTTGACCGAGGAATCAGGGATTATGGAACATCTGCAATATTGGCTGGTTCAAGGGGGTTACGATAAAGGCGAGCTTATCTACACTTGTCGGGCCATTGACAACATTGTTCACATGGAAGGGCCTATTTATCGGGAGGTATTCTTGCAAGTTACCACTTTGATCATCAGCCGCTGGGAATGGATACGGAAGAAATGGTGCAGTTCCGGTTGGGTAATCACAACCGAAGCTGCAGTTTACGGGAATTTGGTTATCGCATCGGGCTGTATACTGAGGAAGAATCAGAGGCACCAGGGTTCGACACCTTCTACCGACGGGCTAACTATGATGCCGATGACTCATTCTCTCCTGCTGACTACTGGAGCACCATATCATCCACGCGGTATCATGAGAATACCGTACGCGAGGGGCTGATGCATCTACCGTCGCATCGCATGCTACATCGGTTGATATCAACCATGATTTGGCCTCGTGTGGACGAGGATCGGGTCTTACCACGTGAGCTACATCTCATGTGGTGTTTGACGCGGATGTTCCAGACATGCAACATGCCGTACTTCGTGGCCGATTACTTCAAACAGATCACAGACGAGCCATTGAAGCAAATTGCTCTCGGCGGGGGACATTATGTAATGAATCTAGCCCGATCCTATGGGTTGCTATCCGAGCATACTACCCGTGGGCTAACAGTTGTTCAGCCAGTTCCCTTCAGTCCGCCGACTACCATCTCCCGAGACGTGATTTATATTGACGATGGGGTCACCGCAACTGAGCGATCACAATTTCCGGTGCTGAAGACCGAGCCATCCACTTCCAAAAAGCGACCATGGGTGACTATTAATCCACCCCGAGGACTCTCCCTGGCCACCATGGAGTCACGGTACTTGGCCGATGAAGTGAAGGATGTTAAAAAGGCCTTGCAGGCCCATATGAGGGAACACCAGCTGCAGTCAGCTGTAGCACAGGAGGTCAATAGACGAACAGAGAACACACAAAAGCAACTCCTTTGGCTAGCCGACTGTATGATCACGTTCATGGCAAAAAGCAGATGCGCCCCACCGAGACCTCAACCGACGATTCAAGAAGAGGAGGAGCCAATGGAAGAAGATCCTGATGAAGAAGATGAGGAAGACGATACAGCCCACAGCTGAGGAATTTTGGATGTAATTATTAGCATTTTTTAGTACAATTTTTTATTAGCATATTAGTAGGTTTTAGTTAAAAATAATTCTTTGTTCTTAGGTAATTTTGGATGAATAAGCTTCTTAGAGGCAGTTAAAAGTAATAAAACAGTAGCTCTTTTGTGTTGAATTGTTTTGGTGAAGTATTAAAATTGGGACAAATCTGCTGAAATTACCGCGCCGGGCGTCCATATATCACGCGACGCGGTCATTTCTCATTTGACGCTGTTTTAATCTCACAAAATTACCGCGACGTGCATCCTTCAATTACGCGCCGCGGTCATCCGCAACACATACAATTGATTTTTGTTCATGTTTTATTTGTTATGTTTGAGTTTTACGAGTTTAGAAGATTGAGCTGTTTTAGGATTGGAGTTTAGGAAGGAAAAGTCAATCTGTGGCCTTTTTTGTTCGAGCCAGTACGTCTAAAATGGGTGGGCCTTATGCACCTTACCACATAAGATCGGCTGGTCTGAGATGGTATTTCTGAAAGCTCGTTACACGGACAACATCGAAAGTCATGGGCAATTCCTTAATGGCCTTTAGAATTTGAATGAGTAAGTACACTTCATTGTGGACAGAAAGTTTGTAATCAAGGGTTCTCTAGAAAGCCATGAATTCCAAAGAACAATTCAATTATGTTTTCGCGAACTATTCCACTCTAACTCAAAGAGCAATAAACTTTGAAACTGAACACAGTCAAAAATTGTTTGATTCTTTATTATAATTTGTTAAAAACTCTCTTGCTTGGGGACAAGCAAGGCACAAGTGTGGGGTGTTTGACAACGCCTAGTGATATCAAGTATTTTAGGCGTTGTTGAGCCCTGTTCTTGATAAAATTATATCAAATATGTCTGGGTATTCTCACTTTTCGTGCCAGGACTTGTTTGGAGAAAAAGAATGGAAACAGGGACTAAAAGCGTGTAAAAGGAAGAAGTTTGGAAAGAATGAAAAATCAAGGAAACTTGTACGCGCGCCGCAGGTATCTCATCTGCGTGACGCGGGCTTAAGGCGGTGGAACACATTCAAATGCCGAAGAAACGGGAAAAGACTAGTACGCGCGCCGCGGATTTCACTTCTACACGGCGCGGCTGCGGGAAATTTGCAAGTATAAATAGGTGCATTTCCAGCCGAAAACCCTAGCAAAGACCGGGTGTAAAATCGACCTTGAAGCTCTTTGACTCCAATATTTCATTCCAGAAGACTCTCATTTGGTATTGGTTAGTTTTAGATTTTATTTGTAATTAAATAGTTGGATTTAAGCTTGGTTTTGTATCTTTGGGTGTGACAACCATTAATATTAAGCTTTTGCTTCTGTTTTTGGATCATTTGGTTACTGTTTTTATGTTTGGATTCGGATTTGGTGAATGCAAAGCATTTGGTTACATTTAATCTTAGCTTTTCGGTGTTTTTATGCTTGTGTTTGGTTTTGGATGTTTAATCTTTGTTTGGATATTGCTTTGACCTTATTGGGACTGTTTTCCTTTGCTGAAATCAGTAGCTAATTAGTTTAGTTTGTAAGCATTAAACCTTGGCTAGTAACTGTTCAGTAGAACTTTAGTTAGTGGCTAGTTTATGCTTTGCTTGGTTTTGCTAGTTTGGATGCCTTTGATTGCTTCTGATTCAGAGATGTACTTCTGATTTCAGAAAGTGACTAGGTCATTTGAGCATAGCTTAGCTTGGCTTGAGTGTGTTTGATCATTGCTTTTGTTTGCTAGTGATTAGGAAGATAGAAACCAGATCCTCCGACTGTAGCTGTGACACTACTAGTTGGTAATCTCTCATCTAGTCTAACCACGAAGCTCCTGTGGATCGACCCTGACTACCGTTATACTAGTGTGTGTTTGGTTTTCTCTTATTTTTGACCGCACGATGACCTATGCGCGTGTCAATTGTCTAAGGAGTTAGACATAGCAACAACATTGCTACAACGTTCATGAGTACTTAGAAAATGGAGATTTGAGTATTGGATAAACCATGCTCAAAAGATTGCTTCATGGATTATATTACGAGCAATGTTCAGACGATAATATCTTATGATCTTGAAGCCGAGACATATGAGTTATAATTTGCAAGGAAGTTTTTCATTGATAATACGAAAACTTATCGGTAACTCGATGTTATAAAACATGTTCTTGTGAATGATTTGACTGGTAAAAGCCATAAGCATATGAGTCAAAGCTTATTCGTTCCTTGACCGTGATGGGAAACAGATATCTGTAGGCCTCTCGATGATTTTGAAGTTGACTGGAAGTGTTAGCCAACCAGGACTGAATTGATGTGTTCTATTAGTAATCTTACAGTCATATGCAAATCAGAAATCGGGAAACAGAGTATTGGACCGAGATTGATCTTTATCCATGTCTTGAGACTAAAAAATATCTTGTTGTACGGAGGATCATATCATCACTTATCTATGGACAGAACTGACTGGGTCAGAGTTTGGCAGCAGTTTCTACGAAGCTACAGTTTGCTAATTAATTAGAGGTTAAATTAGTAATTATAGTCATGACTTATCCAAATGGGAGACTGTTGGATTATGTGTCTAAGCCATGACTAATAATTTGTATTTACCTAATTAATTGTAGCAAAGTTTATTTGGGTTGCCCTCATAGCTGGAGGTTTGGTAGAAAGTTCAGTAGAGAGAAAGATTGATTTATTATATGATTAATAAATCAATAGAAATAAAATAAATAGTTTATTAATATATTAAAGTGATAATATATTAATTAGAAACTATATTAATTAATTAGAAATTAATCTGGAATTAATTGGAATTCATTTGGTGATTAATTTAATTAATTAAAGATGTAGGGATTAGAATTGTAATTATTCAATAGTTGAGTAAGTGATAATTTTGGCAGGATAATAACCAGCGAAATTTATATATTAGATATATATAATTTCGATTATATATATAGGATAAATATGCTTTGAATTTATATAATAATGTTTATCTTATTTGAATTCAAAAAGGTTTATCTCTAAAGACTTGTCTAGTTATCTGCTGGAGGCTATAAATAGGGAGCCTCAGACCCTATTTTTTCTGCGTCAACTTACCCTAAACTCTCTGGAATTTCCGTGACCAGCTTCTGCTCCCTGGGTATGACTTCATTTGAGGCAAGAAATTTTTGTTAGTTAGCTTTCAAAAAAACCTAAAGGTTAGTTTTTTCTAATTTATTTCTTTAGTAATTTTTCTTCTTGCCTTTAGGAATTATTTATATGTTTAAAGTTAGAAAACATAGATCCAATTTTGGTTGCATGTGAACTTAGGGTTTTAGTTCATAAATTTGCAGAAAACCTTTCAGGATCATGTTGCATACATAAAAGAAGAAAACTACTTTTCATTTTTCCTCTCTCTTGTCTAAATTTTTGGCATGCACACACACTAGCTTTTCTTCTCTAATAGTTAGTTAGTGAAAAGTTAAAGAATGCATCCTTCTCTTTAAGCCAAATTCAAATTTGGCTCACAAGCTCAAGAAGTTTTGTTATACAAGATTGAACTAGCATTCTTGATGTCATCAAGCTTGTTGGTGGATACCTCTAGAGAAAGTCTCTCTTGCCTTCTTGCCATTTTCATCAACCTTTATTCTTAAGAGTTTAATCAAAGTCTTCAAATTTCGTTTTCTTAAACTCTCTATCATAGATTTTAATCTTTCATTGCATGTAAATAATCGTTTGGTGGGTATAAACTAGTTTTATGTTGTTCAAATGTTTTGCTTCCGTTGCTATATTTTATGGTTTTTGAAATCCACATTTTGCACAAAACCTAACACATTGATTTACATATACCACTGACCAACAACGTAATATGGTTTATGTGTTTTTTGTTTTTTGTTAATATATTTAATGAGAATAGGACTTATTGTTATTCCGGTAAGCTATATTTTAGAATGATTGTGCACTTGGTATCTCCCCATAACGTATATTTATCACCAACAATAAATTAGCAGTCGGAATTAGCCAGGTGGACTTCTCTAAACTAACTAATAAGAGTATTTTCCGAGACTGTATTTATCTGATACCCAATAAAAGCAACCGACAAGAAGTATGAGTTACCCTTTTAAGGAAATTATACGTGCCAAACTACGAGTTATTTTTATAAAATAATAATGCATCTTTTATTGTGGCAACGTTTTCATCTTTGTCTGAGAACTCGTCATTTGTTGTGAAAGTGATTTTGATACTTTTTGAGATAATAATACATAGTATTATTCAATTAATTATAGTATATTGATAATTTGATATATATGGATTATTAATGCCACCATTTGGATGATTTTGATTGCTAGAAACAATTTGGTTTTCAAAAAACTCGTGCCTTCGGTATCCAAAACGGCGGATGATGTTTTTGTTTCGACTTTTAATTGGTTTAAGTTTAGAGATAAATTCTAACATATTAGTTGGAACTCTTGGTATCGTAACCTGTCTAATTGTATAATGTAACTGTTTTTTTTTTGCTCTAACGCCTTGCTAGTTTTATAAAAATCCGCCTTTCAAAAAAAATATGGATTATTAATAAGAATAAAAAAAGGGTTATTGTTACTGTAGTACAACAAAGTTTGGTAATTTTTTTCGGATTGGTCACTGAAGTTTTTTTTGCGCAATAGGTCACAAAAGTTCAATTTTACGACCTAATTATGTCATCGATGTTAAAACTAACTAGTTTTCACGTTAGTGTAATGACCTATTTAACACGTAAATTAAACTTTAATGACCTATTGCGCAAATAAAAAACTTCAGTAACCAATTCAGAAAAAAAAAACTTCAGTGACCTATCGCAACCACAAATACCATAGTCGGTCTCAATCTCTCACTCTCCGTCTCGCATCTCTCTTCTCTGTTCCGCTCTCTCCCGCCATCTTTCTATCTTTTTTTTTGTATTGATCACGAATCACAACCGATGTCGATGTTGTATTCCTCTGTACCACTACTGGGTTCTTCTGGTGTGATTGCTGGTCAATAGAGAAGGATAACTGGGTTAAACGGTGGTCATTCACCAGCATTTCTTCTAACTCACCAAAGTAATCAAGGGCTAAGACTTAGTGCCAGACTGTTTTGCCTGTTTCCAACCATGTACACAGTCGTAGCAGGAAATCGACTCTGATGAAACTCCGAGATGACGGGCCCATTTAATCTATTTTGGGCTATCAAATTCCCCTATGAAACTTCCGCTATCAAATTCCTCTATAAAACCTACGATGCAGTTTTTGATAATAATCGCGCCGCAAACCGCAAATGCAGTTTTTCCTACAAAATAACTGAACAGTGTGGTTTTTAATGTAATGTGGTTTTCCGGTTTTAATAGAACATTGTGGATTTTTAAGGCGATGAGGTTTTTCGGTTTTAACCGAACAGTGTTGTTTTTTAATGCGATGATGTTTTTTCGGTTTTTTCTTGCAGTTTTTTTCGGTTTTAATATAAGATACGCAGTGTGCTTCGGTTTATTTAGCGATTTGCGGTTCGGTTCTTACAAGCGGCGCGGTTCGGTTTTTTACGGTTTTTTTTTAAATAAAAATCGCACCGCACCGAACATTTTCGGTTTTTATAAAAATAAAAATAGCATCGTACTGGCGGCGGCTGTGATTCGCGATCAGTACTAGAGAAAGAGATAGAGAGAGGGCGACAAAAAGCGGAACAAAGAATAGAGATTCGAGACGGAGAGGGCAAGATTGAGACCGACTATGGTCTTTGTGGTTGCAATAGGTACTGAAGTTTGTTTTTTCTGAGTTGATCACTGAAGTTTTTTTTTTTTGTGCAATAGGTCATTAAAGTTTAATTTACGTGTTAAATAGGTCCCTACACTAACGTAAAAACCAGTTAGTTTTAACGTCAATGACCTATTTAGGACGTAAAATTTAACTTTAGTGATCTACTGCACAAAAAAAAACTTTAGTGACCAATCCGGAAAATTATCAAACTTTGTTGTGTTACAGTGACAACAACCCTAAAAAAATATAGAAAAGGAACACCTCAACTTTTTACGCCAATGGCGGCCCTATCATAACTATATTAAAAATAGGTGTGTGTATATATAAAAGGAAATATGGGTAAGATATGGTGACGCAAACATTAATCTACGTCGCTAAATACGTCACTAATAAGTCATTGGAGACAATCACTAATTAAACGTCACTTACATTGGTTTCTTCTAGAACACTATACCTAAAGTCAATAACCGTTTTGTCGGCGGTGTATGTCCAGGACTTCTGTCAACATCACAAACGATAAGGGTAATGTACATTGTTTCTTCTGGAAAACTATCTTCAAATTAATAACGGGTGTTGTTAAAAGTCGTACAGCCCACATTCCGAAAGTCCAAAGTTATAAATATTCTATGTTACGTGTCCAGTGAAGATATCCGCTTGACAGCTACTTAGGCTGGAGGGAGTGGTGGCCAATGGCCAACGGATGGCCAAGGAGTTTTTGTGGGTCAGACTATGGTTGGCAGGCGTTGGCCATTTTGTAGGCAGTGGTGGCCAATGACCAAGAAACTGCCAACCAACATAATTTGAGACCTTTTCTAGCCGTTCTTGGGGGCATTTTGATATTTCTTGAAACCTTTTCATGGCTTGGCATCTCGCCAAGCCCTTGGCGAGTGGAGGCTGGCAAGCCGGTGGCGATCAGCGGCGGAGTGGGATGGCGAGTCGCCAAGAGGGGTGGCGACCTCTTGGCGAGCCATTGCTTCGTGTGGCCTTACCGGCCGCCGTAAAATAAGAAAAAAAAGCTATTTCCCGGCCAACATGCTCGAAATCCTCGGTCTATAATCTTATGTCTTGGTCAAAGTTGTCCACCCCACATTCCCAAAGTCCAAAGTTATAAAATTTCAGTCAACCGAAACCATAATAAGAAGTCGATAACCAAAAATTGTAAGTATTAGACAATGTGATGAGATAATTAAATTCATTTATCTAGATAAAATTAAACAATCACAATTTAATTTTTTGGGTTAATGCCAAGAAAGTACCATAAAGTATGGTCTTGGTTTTAAATTGTTCCTTAACTAACATTTGGGCCGTGTAAGTCATTAACCTCATACATTACGAGTTTAAAATTCCACTTTGGCCAATATAGCCGGTTCATATCCGGTTACCATGCTATGCAGACACAGGGTGGATGCCATCTTAGCAAAAATAAGTGATCTGAAAGCTTACTTAATCGGGAAAGGTCTAAACGAAACCACACTTAAATCTTTGTTCCCTTTTCTCAACCCTAAGTTGTCGATAAAACCCTTATGTGCAATGGCTCCATCTGGAGGCTCAGTTGCTTCGAGGATTCAACCATCGCCACCTCCGTTAGACGATCGTCTCTGCAGTTGCAAGTTCCCGCCAAAGGAGCATGTTTCATGGACCGCAGATCGTATGGCTAAGAGGTTTAGAAATTGCGTTAACTCACTAGTAAGACATTAACATCGTTTGTTTAAGTGTTTGTGAGTTCAATACCGAAAAATGTAATGTGTTGGTGAGTGGGTTATCACACATTGATTTTGAAACCCTAACTTTGATTTTGAAACCTTAGCATTGTAATTAATGAGATTTCGCATATGGGATTTTGTGAATGTGGTTATCGCAGTTTGATTTTGTTTTGTCGTGAACTGTATGGGATTTTTATTTGAAATAGTAAGAAATGTCATGTTATCGTATGGGATTTTTATTTTGATTTGGCTTGCGTGAATATTAATTTCAGACTAACGTGAAGAGTTGCACCTTCTTCCGTTGGCTGGACCGGTACTGATTGACCCACATGGCCACTACAGAAAAATGTTTCTTAATATGAAAATCGAATTGGATAATTGGAGATATAGATCTTATCATGGTACACTGAAAAGGAGGATCACTGCTTTAAAAAATCAACTGGAGGTTGAGAAAGCTCGTACAAAGGATGTGAAGACTCAGCTTGAAGAAGAGAAAGGTCGTGCAGCCGTTGAAAAGAGTACGTTGATGGAAGAAAATGAAAGTTTGAAACAGAAACTCCACTTCAGTTTGGTTATCCTGGCGATATTTGTTGTAGGCTTGATATGGTTGTCGATCAACCATGCCTAATGATTGTGGTGGCAGCTTGAAGTTAGAGGATGTAGGGGGGTTTGGGATAATTAACATAATGGGTTGGTAAAGGGGTATTGTTCATATGTGGGTTGCTAGTTTTTTGGGATAATTAACATATGTTTATGGTATGTTGTATGCATGCAATAGGGTATGTTATATGTATGTAGTGGGGTATGTTAACATAGTTTTTTGTGGGTTTATGCACTGAACATGAGGGATGGTACGGATACTTTTATATGTATTAGAATATGTAGTGGGGTATGTCATGGCCATTGAAAAGGCCCTTTTGTTGTGAGTGTAAGTAACTTGTTTTAATTGGAATGCTGACATCGTCACAGTCGGCGATGCGGTTAAAAATACTAGATTAATACATTACGCTCACTAGCTAGTGGCAAGTAAGGGTCGAACCGTGGAGTCAGTTGTTGAAATATGTGTCAAGAAATTAACCGATCTATAGTGTCACTCTATAGATGGTGTTTATCTATACATGTGACAAAATCACAATAAACCGAGAATATCGAAAACACAAAACTATAACTATCAAACAAGCTTGAATCCAACTTTCAAACAATCAAACCAAACCAAATCTGATCCGAGGTATAACTCAGAAATCAGAAACCACTCGAACTTCAAATAACCAAATAACAATGCGATAATGAAACCGAAATCGAAACCGAACATAAATTATAAATAAAAATCGAAACTTTCATTCAAACCAAACCCACACCGAAAGCCGAATGTTTCTGACTCCGGGTGATCAATCCAGATTCTCGTGGTCAACCGAATTCTACAAATCAGAACCGTTGAACACACGAAGAACAAATACCGAAAAAAAAGAATTAAAGCTAAAACTAACAAACTACCAACTATCGATCAATGAACTACGAAAATATGAGTCGAAAAAGCCTGAGTTCCACTCAAAGGTCGGCTCTTCGCTCTCGGATGACGAACCGGAGGCCTCTATTTATAGTTGAGAAAAATGCCTGGACGCAAAACGTGAGTAATATTGTAATTTAAGATATATATTTTACTCAAAACAATGCTTAACGACGACTAGAATACTTGATATTACTAGGTGTCGTCAAACACCCCACACTTGTGTCTTGCTTGTCCCCAAGAAAGTGAGTTTTTTTAACAAATTCTAACTAAAACCCAAACATTTTTTAATACCTTCAGTTTCAAAGTTTATTGTGTTCAAAAGTTAGATGAAAATACTTTTTAAGAAAATTGATCAAAATATCATTTGGGAATCACGACTTTCTAAAGAACCCTTGATTGCAATCTTTCAGTTCACAAGAGTGCACTTACTCATTCAGATTCTAAAGCCCGTTAAGGAATTATCCATGACTTTCGATGTTGTTCGTGTAACGAGCTTTCGAAAATACTTCCCAGACTAGACGATCTTAGTTAGTAAGGTGCATAAATGCCCTCTCAGGGCCACCCTTTTCAGACCTACCGGCTCGAACAACAAAGGCCACTGATTGATATTTCTATCCTGAATCTCAATCTTAAGATGTTCTAAATCCATAATTTTCTAACTTCTAAAAACTCAACTTATTTTAACTCAAAAATAGCATGCTAACTACTAAACAGTATTTCTTGAAAACTACCATATGATATAACACTCAAAAGCTATTCGTTTTCAAGTTACAATTTCTTAAAAAATTTGAAATTTGCTAAATTTTTTGAAAATTAGACTATTTTCGCAAAAAATTCAAAAATCTCTTTTCGGCTTTTCGACCGTCCCCATCCCACACTTTAAATCATACAACGTCCTCGTTGTACATAAGAAAATTTCAGAACAGGGGAGAAAAGAGTTACCCCCTTTTGGAACTGTGAACTACTTGGATGCTGGAACCATTGTAACAGGATATCAATTGCACATCTTGGATTGTTTGTCTGGAGTTGTGGCGCAGCAGTAAACATGTCGGTATATTACAAGTGTAGTGGTATGGTGACCCCACACTTGTGTTATACAACTCCTCGGTAGATCTCATTGGTACAGGGGCGGAACTGGGCTAGTGCCTATAGTGGCTCGGGCCACCCCTCAATTTTATGATAAAAGTAGTAGGTTCATCTCAATTAGCTTATTCCGATTCCAGGTTAGATTAGTAGCTTTTGATTCAAGGTCTGATTACTTGAAGCATCTTCTTCCAGTTCAATCAATCAAGTTCAATGTCAAGTTCATCTTCGTTCAATAGGTTCTAATTGCAGCTTTCTTTTAGCAGGTTCGATTTCAGTTCATCTTCGTTTTCAATTTGATTTCAGTTCATCTACGATTTCAGCTCTCAATTGTAGCAGGTTCATCTCGATTTCAGTTCACAATTGTAGCAAGTCTCGATTGTATCAAGTCTCGATTGAAGTAGGTTTATCTCAATTAATGGATTACTAAAGCATTGATTCTTATTGAATCTTCATCCCCGATCAATGGCAGTCTTGATTAATGGATTACTTAAGCATTTATTTTGATTGAATCTTCATCCCCGATCAATGGCAGTCTCATTCCAGGTCCGATTGCTTCAAATATGAACTTTGATTCTGATATGAACTTCACTTTCGACTTCTATTGCTTCAATTCAACTTTGATTCTTCCAGCTTTCACTCCATATTTGGGATTTGACTGAAGCTATGTTAATTTTAGATTGATATTTCACATTTGGGATACATGAAATTGATTAATCATCCATTCTCATTCCAGTTTGTGTTGTACACACCAAATGTTTGGTAAATTGCTCAAGAGAATCTCAAAGTACTAGGACTATGTAATCGGTTCTCAAAGAAGTTTGTGTTGGGCACACCAAATGTTTGGTAAATTGCTCAAGAGAAGCTCAAGAGAATCTCACGTCGGCCATAATGTTGGTCTGCCGGAAAATCGTGGCTCTCTGTCTCTCCTCCGCTCTTCTGATCTGGCCGATTCAGCCTCTCAAGGTATCGTTAGTCACCGTATCGACTTGTTAAGTGTCGTCACCTCAAAGGTCTTCCCGATCCTCTCTATCTTACTCTATCTTTGGCTTTTATCTCTTTTCTTGACAATGGTGATATTGATAAAATGAAACGGCAATTTGCATTTTCTCCAATATCTGACATCGTTTGAATTATTTTTCTAATATTACATTTTCTATAGAAAATGTTAACTAAAATTTTATAGTGAATCATTTTCAAATGATGACCACTTAGATGATTTTGGCCCCTCTACTTCTATCGTACGTGTTCCGCCTTGACAGATCGTGAAAATTGTTTTTCATCATAAGATTGTTCTTGTGACTACTCTTATGTCATTTAATTATCTTCACGGTGTTTCGTCGATCTTTGTTTGAAGGGAATTGCCAACCTTTCTTGTTTAATGATTGCTATGAGGAAACACCGTTCTTATCCTTTTGTTATTAAAGTTGGCTTTGGTTTTACCTGTCGCAACTGCAACACTAAATTTTTTTTGTGCCACCCCTGCTCCACATAATTGGTTCCGCCACTGCATTGGTACTTACAACCCAAACATTCAAACAAAAACATTAAAAGACAAAAGAAACTACTAAATATAAACATTTATATACAAAGTGTTCAAAATAACAAAAAGCACAGAATACTATCAATCATCGTCCTAGTGCGTCCCAGATGGACCAGCCTCATCACGATCTGCTACTGGGAATGGTGGTATCTCCTCTATATCGAGCTATATCATGATCAATTGATTCTCCGCCATCCAACACTGCTGGTCCTCCACCCTAGCCAACCTCGCGATAATGTCTCGCAATGCTGCATGGACGTCTACAGTCTGTGGTGCTGGTTGTGGCTGTGATGGCTACTGAACAACTGGCGCCACTCTCCTCCTCCTGGTGGGCCTCTCCAATGGGATCTCATCATCCTCCTCCGGCTCGGGCTGTACCTGCTAGGCCGCTGGGCGGCGTGCTGGTGGGATCTCTGGTGATATCACGTACTCACCCAGCCGTGTTAGCTGTACTACCCCCATCTTCTTCAACTGTCGTCCCTGCGCCTGGGTGGCATCGGCCTCATCCAACTGATAACCTCGCTGGTGAGAATGCTTTAAGATCTGGCCAGTGTCGTGATGAAATGCCCGCCAGTCATCGGGCTCCTCGCACTAGACCCCAAGGCTCTGGATGTCAGAAAGGCAGCTAAGGTATGTGGCAGGTTGAGAAACTTGCTCGGATCGGAGAAGGCCCACATAGAGAACATATCCTCCCGGGGCACCTTCTCACTCCCCTTGCGATGTGCAATGGAAGTGGATATGATACAGCACATGAGAGGGTGAAGTGGGGAGCGGAACATGCTCTCCTTGGCCCCTAGGCCTCGAATCGGTCATTGGACATCCATGCCCAAATGACGTCGTCTGTCTCCTTCCGTGGCTGTGCAATCAGGAAGGCATCTAAAAATGCCTGGAATTGGATGCTATCTGTCTACTCATAGGTATAGATCTCCGTGCGCCTGGCAAACTCTCACATCGTGCACTCCCGGCTCTGCCCTCCGAGTCTGAATCTGATGAGGTGGGATCTGGGCTCGTCAGAGGCTGGCTCGTATCAGCATGTCGCAAAGAACTCCACCATGAGCTCTCTATAGGAAATGTCAACCTCTCGGGCCATGAGTCTGTCCCAGCCCCGGCATGTAAATGTACGCTCTCCGTCCGTATGGGTCCAAGTGCGGTGGAGGAAGGGCAGCAACCGGTCCTAAAGTCCCACTGTCTTCAAAAGCTCTCGGTCAGAATACGTGGTTGGCTGAATCAAGTGCGTGCTAATGGACTGTAACCAGGCCTGATACCTCTGTGTCTCCCCTAACACCTTTGGAAATCTCAAAAATAGGTGCTCGGGCACGTATGGTACCCTCTTCTGCTGTTGGTGAGCCATCTGCATGAAACAAGTCACAGAACAAAAATCTTGCAAAGTCAGTCCT
Organism: Cichorium intybus; assembly: GCA_023525715.1. Taxonomy (NCBI): domain Eukaryota; kingdom Viridiplantae; phylum Streptophyta; class Magnoliopsida; order Asterales; family Asteraceae; genus Cichorium; species Cichorium intybus. Next base: position 53,898,266 of record CM042016.1, on the reverse strand, counting down.
ACACGCGTCGCAGTTTAATGACCATGCATTGATTCAAATGCCGCATAGCGGTTGATGAGCCTGCTGCGTCGCGGAAAATGACTGCTTCGAAAATCCATGATTTTGGTACCTGTTTGTTTCGATCAACACATACACAAGGCATTCCTATACTCGACTAACCTATTTAGGGTGAGAATTTTGCAAAACATCACCCGCAAGGTCGGCATTGATGATTTCTATGTTTTTCTACCAAACCCCTATTTGATCTGATTTCGAGCCAAAACGCAGGTGTAAACTTTGAAAGAGCAAGTTCAGATGACTAACCTCAGTAGTAGATAACGAAAACGCGAGAGAAAACACGAAAATCACAAGTTTTGGTTGGTGCTCTGTTATCCACGACGTGGTGTTTGTGAGAGTTGTGTGAAAAGTGAAAATTTACCCTGTAAAAACCTTCTGACCGATCAAAATCCGTGACGCGGTGAATTTTGATCCGCGACGTGCGCCTTAATGAGAACCCTATGCATCGGGTTCTCCTAAACACTCGCGTCGTGTATTATCACCTCCCGCGTTGCGCCTTCCAATTTCACATATTTCTTGTAATTTGACCCCACACTTACTTCGGGCCCCGTCTTCCAAGATGATGATGATAAAATGCTCCTAACTGTTACTAAAAACAATTCCTAAACTACCTACAAATGGGTTGCCTCTCACCAAGCGCTAAGTTTAACGTCTTTAGCCAGACCGTGGTGTTCTTACTTTTCCTTCGACACAATCTTTTCCATTTCAGGAGCGATATCATGAACCAATGTTGCCAGTAACATTGTTAGACGCGTCATGCGCTCGCTCACTTGACTTATCCATTGTTGTTGTGCATCCAAGATTTGAAACACTTTCGCTTCCATACATGTTACACCCTTTGAAAATGCTTGTTGTTTCTTTTCCATCATCTCAATCATGTCCAAAAGATGTAGTTTGTCCATCAAGTTGAACGGGTGTCCCTTTGCTTTCCAGAGGATAACTTCATCCTCGCTTTCTTTATCCTGCATTCGATTTTCATCTTCCCTGCCCCTACCATCCATCTTTGGTATCATCAAGGGTATACTAGTCATATGTTGGTTGTCATATCCAGGTGGAAGAGTCAGTGGACATCCGAACATGTTCAACCTTCTTTTTCTCGATCCAAATGTGATATCCACATCACCTGTTTTACAATCCATGACCTCTCCAGCCGTAGCTAAAAATGCTCGTCCCAAGATTAAAGCAGGTGCATCTTCTAAACTCTCGTACTCCATAACCAGAAAAATCCGTTGGGTAAAACAAATCTCCGACCTTGACTTTCACATTTGTCAATTTACCCTGTGGAACTTTCATAGATTGATCTGCCAATTGAAGAACCGTTTTAGCGGGCTCCAGCTCCTCATTCTTATATTTGTCATACAAATAGCTGGGCAGCACATTTACACTGGCTCCTAAATTTAGCAAAGTATTTCTGATGACTACATCGCCAACAGTGACGGTGATGTACGGGGTGCCAGGGTCCTTTTCTTTCTTGGGCAATGTCCCTAACAATGCCTCACTACCTTTAACTGTAAGACGAACCTTTTTTGGTGTTGAAACCTTGACCTTCTGTTTCTCTTGGAAAATCTCCTTTAAAATTTTAGAGTCACTTGGGGCATCCTTCAATTGGTCCAGTAAGGGTTGATTAATGGATGGCGTACTCGGTGTGCCTAGCTTTTTCTTTGACTTGGAGGTTTCTTTTTCTAAAGGGCTGCTACCATCGACTACTTCTCTTCCTGAATGCCCTAGTCCTTATTTTCTTTCCCAACAAGATCTTCCATACGTACTTTCCTCCATACCTTTTCTGGCATACAACTTTCCACGACATTCACGTGTTCCTTCCCTGCCCGTTGGGTATGAGTTGGGTTCACTTCTGTATTGCTAGGGAGCTTACCATCATCCCTTCTTCTTGAGTCTTCAGCCAATTGAGCAATCTGTCGTTCCATGTTAGTAATAGCTTTCGCATTAGCTTGTGTTTGTTGTTGAGTCGTAGTCATGAATTCATACGTCTTTGCCATTATCTCCTCCTGAGTTTCTGGAATAGTACAATTGTTGTTGGTGTATTGTTGATTACCCCCAAAATTCTGACCTCCTTGATTGTATGGCCTATATGGCCGTCTATTGTTGTTGTATTGTCTTTGACGATAAACCTGATTCACTTTTTGAGTCCTATGTCCTTGCTAACCATTTTTTTGCAAATTTGATGGAACTTGTTGAAGTGTAGCCATCAATTAGTCAAACTTCCTGTTTAAATCCCCAATTTCTTTTTTAACGTCCTTTTTCCACTCATTGTCTATCCCCACAGCTGCTGCTGACGATGTGTTGACAGGTTTTCTAGATGAATAATTAGTCTTCGAGCCGTTTCTTAATTGTTCTAAAAACCTCCAAGCTGCATCAAGATCTTACATCATAATTGTTCCACCTGACGATGCGTTAAGCATAGCCTGGTTTTGTGGTGTCCACTCCATCGTAGAAGAATTTGACTAATTGCCACTCGTGATGCGGACACGATCTCATTAACTCCTCCAGTCTTTCGAAAGCATCATGAAATGCTTCCCCGGGCGTTTGTTGGAAATCTTGAATCGCCCTCCTAATCTCCGATGTCTTGCTCGCGGGATAGAATTCTTGTAGAAACTTTGTTTTAAGTTGCTCCCACGTCGTGATGCTGTTTGCTGCTAATGTTGTAAACCAGTATTTCGCCTTATCCTTAACTGTAAACGGGAACAACCTAAGTCTAAAGAATTTTCTATTTGCGTTTCTAGGTATGTTCGCGTTAACAATCGCTAAAAACTCGTACAAATGATTGTACGGGTCATCCTGTCTATATCCCTTGAATTCAGGCAACACTCCTAGCAACTGAAGCCTAATTTCAACCCAGCAATCTACATTCTCAGGAAAATAAATTGGTGACACGTCATCATACTCCCGAGGTTGGAAGTGTGATGCAACTGATTGCCTAATCGGCTGTGCAAAATATAGAGGGGTAACGAAGTTATCATCGTTATACAAGTCGTTATTGTAATATCATTGCCCCTTCCTTTGGTTGTTGTATTGTTGCTGTTGCTGATGCAAAGGTCCTTGACCTCGATTCCACTGTTGATTATTTTTGTTGTTGTTAGGGTTGTCCGGCATCCAACCCTCGTCATCATTCTTATATCCCAGGTCTCTAGCTTGAACTTGGTACTCTTGTGGTTGTAAAATGGGTGGTTGAGGTTTTTGTGGTTATGATTGTGGTGGTTGTTGTGGTTGAGGCATCTATACTGGCTAGGGTGGACGCGGGGCACTATCACGGTTTTGCACTCCCCACGTTAGCACAGTAGTTGCAGAACTCCCACCAGGATTAAGTATTAGTTGACTAATGGGTGGAACTACAGGTTGAGTAGATGGTGGAAGGAATGCAGAGGCTGAAACTGCACCACCACCAGTACTAGTGAAGCTCCATTAAGATTCATTGGACCCGAGGGCACAAACGTTTGTCCCCCTGTTACCTCGCTTTTTGGCTCATTGGTAACATCCTCGACTGACACATCATTCAAACTCATGTTGAATAACCACTTACGCACACGATTCTGGCGTGCAGTCCGTTTAATTTCTAAATCGAAAAGTAGAGGTGACGTTTGTTCACCCCGACGTGTACGCATGCACAAAGTGCAAACGACCGTCCAAAAATTCAAATCAAATACCAAAAACTATAACTAAAATACCGACTGACACAGTATATCAAGCGCACAACTCCCCGGCAACGGTGCTAAAATTTGACATCGTCGCAGTAGTCGATGTGATAAAAAATACAAGATTAATACCTTATAGCTCACTAGCTAGTGGCAAGTAAGGGTCGAACTGTGGAGTCATTGGTTGAAATCTGTGTCAAGAAATTGACCGATCTATAGTGTCACTCTATAGATGGTGTTTATCCATAGACGCGACAAAATCACAATAAACCGAGAATATCAAAAACACAAAACTATAACTATCAAAAAAGCTTGCATCCAACTTCCAAACAATCAAACCAAACCAAACCAAATCAGATCCGAGGTATAACTCGGAAATCAGAAACCACTCGAACTTCAAATAACCAAATAACAATGCGATAATGCAACCGAAATCGAAACCGGACATAATCTATAAATAAAAATCGAAACTTTCATTCAAACCAAACCCACACCAAAAGCCAAATGTTTCTGACTTCAGATCAATCTAGATTCTCGCGGTCAACCGGATTCTACCAATCAGAACCGTTGAACACACGAAGAACAAATACCGAAAAATAAAGAATTAAAGCTAAAACTAACAAACTACCAACTATCGATCAATGAACTACGAAAATATGTGTGGAAGAAGCCTGAGTTCCGCTCAAAGGTCGGGTCTTCGCTCCCGAATCGTGAACCGGAGGCCTCTATTTATAGTTGAGAAAAATGCCTGGACGCGTCGCGCAAAGGGCTTATCCACGGCGTGTCTTATCCATAAGCCTCGTTTCTTCGCACTTTGAATTCAAATTCCATCCGGTGTTACAGCTCACCATGCCGCGCGTGTTTTTAAGGCCCGCGACGCACGTGTTCCTTCGACTGGAAGTAGACTTCATCCAAACTTTCGCCATTTTGTACTCTTTTTACCCTGTATTTCATATAATTCGCACAACAAGCACTAGACACAAAACATGAGTAATATTGCAATTTAAGAGATATATTTTACTCAAAACAATGCTCAACGACGACTATAATACGTTATATTACTAGGTGTCGTCAAATGCACTAAAGGAATTTTTTCCTTCTATAATATTTTTTTGTCAGGATAAAAGGAAACCATTTGCCAATTGTTTTTTCATAATGTGGTCCATAGTGTCTCTATAAAGACATACAAAACCGCATGCATATATAAATTTTCCATTGAATACGCTGTAGACGACTTGCACATTGAATACACTTTTTTCCAAAAAAGACATGCACATACTCGGTTGCAGATTCGATGAAAAGGAAATAGCAAAACCTCATTCATATATAACTTTTCCATATATTATAGTCAAAAGTTGTAAAATTCCAAACCAAAACATTGATATGTAATGCATAACATAATATTATTAACACATACATCCAACAAACCTTTACCCAAACATAACGTAATTTTTAACACATACATCCCCACTCAAATACCTAAAACCCATGCATAAAACATAATCTAAATTAACAACATCCTTTAAACAGTTTCCTTCATCATTACTTCCTCTAATTTGTTTTGCTAATTTGTTCTTGATGATCCTTTCAGACTTTCTTTTCCTAATATAAGTTTGGACAGTTGTCTCTACATTCACCCTTTCCATAGAATTAATTTCACTCCCAGCTTCCATTCCACCCTTAAACATTAAGGAAAAAACAATGTTAACATGATAAAATAGAAAACAAAGTTAAGATACTTGTAAACAACTTACATGCATAACTTTTCTTTGGATGGTTCTCTTGATTTTTAACTTCTTGGGTTTGTCTACTATCGGACATGTTGCCTTATTGTGGCCGTTTTCATTACAAATGATAAATGCAACCTTCTTTCCCATCTTTGATACTTTATGCTTATCACCCCTCTTAGTCACATCTCTTTTCCTCTTAAATGTTGGCCTTCTGGGCATTTTTCTATTCTTTAGGGGTAATGGGGCTATGTATGCAGTCTCAAGCCACATGTTACTACCATTCATAGGAGAAATGTTGTATTGGTATGTCTTTGAGTACATCTCTCTAGTGAAGATAGGGCCAACATACTTCTCAACATCCCTATCTAGAAAACAAATTGTAGACACTGAGTGCACACAACCATATCCATTTAACTGCCATAGCCTACAAGAACATGTCCTTTTGTCTAGGTCCACCACAAAAGCTTCATTACTTGATCTTGTTTCAAATTGATTAAGTTCACTGGGCAGCACCTACCAATACCTTTGCTCAATCTTGAACACATTCAACTTCTGCCTAATTGAAGGGGCAACTTCACTTGTCCAAACCTTGGTTGTTTATTTGAATAACTTATCCATCATGTAAATTCTTAATTCCTCCAGCATTGTCATGATTGGCTTTTTTTTTTGCTTCCATGATAATTGCATTAAAACTTTCTAATGTCATATTTTCAACGAGTGCATCACATCTTCCAATTTGATAGTATGCTCTTGACCAAGTCTTAGGGTCCTTATCCATCAAGTACTTAAATGCTTCTGGACTTAGTGTCTCCATCTCTTTCATAACAACTTTGAATGTCTGTTCAATAGTGGAGTTACATGCTTTCCAAAACAAATTGTCAAAGTGTGCCCCACTAAACGTGCTCTTGAAGTTTGAAGCAATGTGCCTAGCACATTGCCTATGCTCAGCTTCAGGTAACAACTCCTTTACAGCCTCCATTAAACCCTGAAAAACAACCATACATTAGCACAACAAATTGGCAATGTTATAAAATGCCATATATAGTTATAAGAATACCTTATGTTGGTCTGAAAATAAAGTGAACCCTTGACCCAAGTTCAGATTAAGGTCATCAATCAGTAAGGAGAGAAACCATTTCCAAGTTTCCCTATTTTCTACACAAACCACTGCCCAAGCAATTAGATAAATTTGGTTGTTAGCATCTTTGCCAACAGTAGAAAACAACTCTCCAGAACATATCCCTTTCAAAAAACATCCATTAATCCCAACTACCCTTCTGCATCCTTCAAGCCATCCTTTTTTCACTCCATCAAAACAAACATAAAACTTGTTGAAGTAGTTTTTACCATCCGACATTGAGAGCACATCCATATTCACAGTAGTTCCTGGATTTGACCTTCTTAGCTCCTCCCTATACAACCATAGTTTTGTATAGTGTTCAATCAGCGTACCCTCTATAATGGTCAATGTGTACTTCCTGGCCCTTCTACATTGACCTAAACTGACATCAATACCAAAGTTTTTAATCTCCTCCAACCGCAACAGTCTAATGGTAATGGTTTCCCTATGCAATATCTCCTTGGTTTAGTGGCCACCTATCCATTAGTAATTGACAATAGAACCTAGCTTGTAGTTTCTGGCACACCTATGTTCATCTTTTAGTGATTTGATTTGAAACGAGTGTTCTTCACTCATCCATGAAGCCCAATGTCTGAAAGTGCATTCTCCTATACAACACATTACAAGTAGCCTCTTACTATCATTTTTTAAACATAATTGATATCCATTAGCCACTACATAATTACAAAGAATACTCTTAAGTTGTTTAGGATTCTCAAATCTCATACCTAACACTAGTTTTTGTACCTTCTAGTTTACGAAGGGATTGAAAGTGGAATATCTGCATTATCTCCCTCATCGGTATCAACCTCATTTCTTCCATCTGGGCACAATTTGTTTAGAAATTCGTCATCAGAAATCTTGTTTAGAGGGACTCTCTCATCTGGAAAAATTTCATCAACCAAAATGTTTTCTTCACTCAAAAGGGGTGTTTCTGAAGGTTCTTTTTCTTTTTCTTCGTTGTGCCCTATATTACTGAACCACTTTCCTCAGTACTTGAATTAAACCATTCCTCCAAACCAGAACCAGTATGGTCCAAATAAACAGATATTGGGATTTCGGCCTCTTCATAAGCAGTATCAAGAAAGAATGCAAAATCGATTGAATTTTCTATCCACCTAATACCTGTTGACAAAGGACGATTACATTGATAGTAGTACATTTTTTCCAAATATTGTCCAACGAAATGATGGAGAAAATAAACACACCCATCGTAATCCATTCCAGCAACCGTAAACAAATCATGTGACCCTCCAGCATACGAACACGGATGTCATCTAAAAACCTCATTAGAGTTAAGATCCACTTTAAAGTATACAGGTTCAGGGCATGTCATGCTCTACTGTAACTGAGACAAAGAAATCAGAAGTTTAACGAAAACTTACTCTTGCTCGGGAGAAAAATCCACTACCAGCTCGTAAAAACCATAGTTTTGAAGAAGGGACAAATAAACTCATAAGCTTTTAACCCTTTTAAGTCTCACTTGGCCATGTAGATCATCTTATTCGGATTGCAACGAGTGACATGTTAAGGAGAATGTCCAGCTTAGCATCTTTACCCATAAAACACGTCCCATTTAGGATCAATGGTTTATTAAACAAGTCATTTATAAGGTTAATGACTTACACGAACCAAATTTTAGTTAAGGGACCAAATAAAACCAAGAACCATACTTTATGGTGCTTTTGTGCCATTAATCCTAATTTTTTTTATATAATATTTTATATGAATATATACATAAATTACAAATAAAAATTTTATGTTAATTTTATATAACATAATTTTAATAAATCCCATATAAATAATATATAAAAGGATTCTTAATGAATATCTAATTGTTATTAGTTATAATTAGAATTATAGAAATGATGAGCTTATAATTTTGAGATGATTATTTGGTGATTGTCTAATAATTATAGTTAGGGTTGATGACTTGAGAAGGTAACATACTTTTACCCATGTTCACATTTAGGTAACTATATCTTTTTTGTTTATATATGACCATTTAACTTGTTAAGTTTATGAAAAAATCATTATGATCGGTTGTAGCAGGTTGTCGTTGATGTGGCCGCATACGTCGTCAGGTTAATGACTGTTGAGTTTGTGGAGCCTAATCCAAACCGGAGTGTCACTACGTCCGAAGAGTGAAGGTTTCATCTGATCCGAAGGTGCAGCCTTGCTCCGGTCCAAGAGGAGAATCGAGACGCTGGTAAAAGGTTTATGCTACTTCCAGTAGGAAGTGTCCCTCTAGCACAAGTACAAATGACTGCACGCGTCAAGAAGTTGGTCTGCATACTACGCTAATTGTAGACTGTTTTCCTGCCACCACATGTTTCTTGTATTGTCACATCAGCTGGCCTATGTATAGAAAGTCAATGTCTAGAAGATCTGTCATATCTTCTCATTTTCTGCACCCCTCATTTATATACTCAACACCCACTCCATAATTATCACTACGAGTGTGTGTGATTATTGAATGCAGAAAGTACTTGTAATTTTGTATAGCATACTTATAATAAAATATCTCTAGTTCCTCAATGGATGTAACTTGATCTTGTGATCGAATCAGCCACTTAATTCTTTGTGTTAATCTCAGCATGTTCTTATTGTATTTCTTGCTGCAAATTATCGTGTGTCGAGTGCTTACCATCGAGTGACGTTTGACTGTATCTTGTTCTTGAGAGGTTTAGTTTACGATCTCGCTTGTTGCTTATCCCAACAAACTGGTATCACAGCTATGGCTGAAGAAGGGAAGATCAGGATCGATAGGTTTAACGACCATGATTTTGGGTTCTGTAGAATGCAGATAGTAGACTATCTTTACTACAAAAGCCCGATCTCCCATTGACTGGAAGAAAGCCAGAGGATATATCGTTGGTGTTGAGTATGTGGAGTCTAATCCAAAGCAGTGTCACTTTATGTCCGAAGGCTGGAGGGATCATCCGATCTGAAGGCTTTGTTGCTTCAGTAAGAAGTGTTTTTCTAGCAGAAGTACAAAAGGACATCCGGTGTCAAATTTGTAGGCCTACATTATATGTTTGTCGTACACTATTTTTCTTCCATAGCATGTTCCCTTTGTACTGCCACCATCCCTCAATGTGCAGATTGTCGGTTCCTGAAGATTTGTCATATCTTCTTGATTTCTGCACCTCCTCTCTATATACTCATCTCTGTGCCTCTAATCAAGGGTGGATATGTGAATATTGTAGAGTGCACTTACACTTGTAGTTTCTTGTGTAGCATTCAGTCAATATATAAAATATCTCTCTAGTTCCAAAGTGGATATAGCTTAATCTCAAGATCGAGTGAACCACTTAATTCTCTGTGTTGATATTCTTTGTTTGTTCTACTTTATTCTTGCTACAAGTTTTCTTGTGTCGAGTGCTTACTTTCGAGGGTTGTTTGTCCTAATCTTGTTCTTGAGAGGTTGAGCATTACGATCTCAGTTGTTGCACCCTAACAGTTGGAGGAGTGAGAACTGTTGGATCAGCAGGCATTGGGTGTTCTTAGGTTGTCGTTGTCAAAATCCATCACTTACAACATCGTCAACTAGAAGACCACGTATGGCTTTCTCAAAGCGTTGTACAATACATACGAGAAACATTCAGCCGCACACAAGGTTTTGCTGATTAGACAGCTTGTGAACACGAAGATGAAAGAAGGGGGTTCTATGGCAGAACACGTCAACAATGTTCAATTCCATCATATCGAGGTTGATATCAGTAGACATTAGTTTTGACGATGAAGTCCAAGCCTTGATGTTATTGTCTTCGCTTCCAGATAGCTGGTCTGGAACGGTTACTGCGGTTAGCACTTAATCCGAAACTGTAAAACTCACGTTCGAAAGAATTTGTGATTTAATCCTTATAGAGCATATCCGGAGGAGGAATGCAGGTGAGTGTTCCGGTAGTGCCTTGTCAACCAAGGAGAGAGGGAGGAGACCGAACCGAGGTCGTGGTGGCGGTGGTAAAGGAAGATCGAAGTCAAAAAGAAGAGCGTAGTCCAAGAGCAAAAAATACGTTCTCTGCAGGAACTACAAGGAGAGTGGTCATTTCGGAAATCAGTGTCCAAAGCCTTCCACTTCCGCAGACAGAAAGAGAGAAGTGACCTTGCGGAAGATTTCGAAGATGCTCTCATTTGCTGTGTAGAGAGTACTGTGGAGTCCTGGATAATGGATTCGGGTGCATCCTTCCACGCTTGTCATAGCCAGAACTTCATGAAGAATTTTAAACGTCACAGTGGCAGGGTGAGACTTGCGGACAACAAAAGCCTAGATATAATCTGAGTTGGAGATGTCACACTCTGGATGTCCTTGGGAACGAAGTAGACTTTGAATGACGGCAAGTTCACATTGGTTCTGAAGAGGATGTTGATACCGGTGGGGCAGTTAGATGATGAAGGGCACAAGCTTGAGTTTGGCAACCATCACTGGAAAGTAACGAATGGCAACAAGGTTATTACACGTAGACAGAAGCGAGGATCCCTATATATGGTGGAAGACTCCTCGGACGAGATCAATACACCCGAAGAAGACCAGAAGATCTCTACTCTGTGGCACCAAAGACTTGGTCACATGAGTCAAAAGGGAAAGAAGATGTTGGCTACAAAGGACAATATTCTATAGCTTAAGACAGCTGTCGAAGAATTCTGTGAGCCTGTGTACTTGGTAAACAAAAGAATGTCACCTTCTCTAAGGTGGGCCAAGCTCCAAAGGCTATGAAACTCGAGCTTGTGCATTCTGATGTCTACGGACCAACCTCTGTATCTTCGGTCGGAGGGTCTCGCTACTATGTTACTTTCATTGATGACTCAACGAGGAAAGTACGGGTTTTACTTCCTTAAAAACCAATCTGAAGTATTTGCCACTTTCATGATGTGGAGAGCTGCTGTCGAGACGGAGACGGGTCTCAAGGTCAAATGCCTTAAATCTGATAATGGGAGTGAATACGGCAACAGAGAATTTATTGATTACTGTGCTGAGCATGGGATCCGGATGTTAAAAACGGTCCCAGAAACTCCTCAGCGGAATGGTATAGCAGAACGAGTGAACAAAACTTTAAATAAAAGGGCGAAGAGCATGAGATTGCATGCTGGGATGCCAAAGACGTTCTCGGCAGATGTTGTAAACATCGATGACTACCTAATCAACCGAGGACCCTCAGTCCCACCCTGAGGTTCAAGATTCCTGAAGAGGAATGACATGATCATGAGGTTTCCCTCAAACACTTAAGAGTATTTTGATGAGTCTCGTATATCAAGACTAAGGACAGCGAGAGAGACAAGCTAGAGGCCAAGTCGAAGAAGTGCTTCTTTATTTGTTATGGTGTGGATAGCAAGGGGTACCGATGCTGGGATAGCCAGAGTCGAAGGGTTATCAGAAGTCAAGACGTGATATTCAATGAGAATGCCTTATATAAAGACATTTTCTTAGGAGCTGGACGAAGCAAACCATCCGAACCAAACAAGCAAGTTGTGTTTGAAGAATCACCCAAAGATGATCATGTGAAGCCTTCCGAGGAAGAGTCAAGTAGGAACTCCGGAAGTAGTGGGAGAAGTGAAGAAGCATCTGGGAGAACTGGAGATAGTGTAAGCTCGTCCAAGGAAGAGGGTGACAACGCCTAGTCAAAAGTAAGGTGGTGAAGAGAATTCAAATGGCGAAAAAACGGGGATAAGGCTCTACGCGCGACGCGGTTAGAGGCCTTACGCGTCGCGGAATCTAATTTTCCACAAGTATAAATAGAGGCTTTTAGGTCAAATTTTGGAGGCAAAGATCAGACCCTAATGTTGACTTACGGCGACTTTGACTCAAGTTTCGAGATTCCAGCAACCCTTTGTGGTAATTTTATGTTTTCATTTTAATTTTAGTATTAGTTTAGTTGTTTTAGCTCTTAGCTTGATGTTTCTGGAGTGTGACAGCCAGTAGAAGTAGGTTAAAGCTCTTTTATTTCATGTTGGAATGTTTTGGATCTTCTGGATTCCAATTTAATACAGTTAATCATTTGGTTCATGTTTTATTGCACTTTTTACCTTCCATTTGTCTTGGATGCTTTTGAATGTTTTTGGATTGTGTTTATTGTTTCTGATTTCTGAATACAACTTTTGGTTTCAGTAAGCAATCTAGGGTTAGACTTTAAGTTAGTTTCATTTAGTTTATGTTTAGTTTTGATCTTGGATTTGAGATTTCTGTGTGTTTTGGGAAAGTGGAAGTTAGTCCCGCTGGCTGTAGCATGACACTATAGTGGTAAGCTATCGTCTTGTCTTGACCACCAAACTCCTGTGGATCGACCCTTACTACCGTTGTACTAGTGTGTGTGTGTGTGAGGTTTTATTTTCTTATTTTTGACAGCATAATGACCTAGGCGTGTCAGAGGGTAACACCTCGGACCAAGGCGTAGATGATGAATCATGAGCTGCAGCTCCATGCATTCTCAGGAGATCTACTAGAGAGAGAAGACCTCCCGTTTGATACCCCATGTTAGCAAGTTACCTTTTGCTGACCGAAAATGGGGAACCAGAATCTTATCATGAAGCCTTGAGTATGAAAGGCACCGTACAATGGAAGAAGGCAATGGAGGATGTGATACACTCACTTGACAAAAATGAGACCTGGTCTCTTGTCAAGTTACTAGCAAAGAAGAAGGCATTGTCCAATAAATGGGTGTTTCGAGTCAAATACAAAGCTGAGGGGAGTACGAGATACAAAGCACGATTAGTGGTTAAGGGGTTCCAGCAAATGGATGGGTTGATTACAACGAGATTTTCTCTCTCGTTGTGAAGATAACCACAATCTGAACAGTGCTTAGGATCGTAGTATCCAAGGATCTCTACCAAGAGCAGCTAGATGTCAAGACCACGTTCTTGCTTTGTGGCCTGAAAGAAGATATCACATAGCACAACCATAAGGTTTTAAGACTGCTGGGAAAGAAAACTTGGTGTGCCACTTAAAGAAAAGCCTATACGGATTGAAGCAAGCTCCAAGGCAGTGGTACTTGAAGTTTCATGACTTCATGATCAGAAATAGGTTTAAGAGAAGCGACAGCGACCACTAATATTACTGGAAGCAACTCAAGACCTCATACATCATCCTGCTTATCTACGTTGATGATATATTAGTAGAGGGTGCTGACATACAGGAGATCAATAGACTGAAACAGCAGTTGTCCAAAGAGTTTGAAATGAAGGACCTCGGACCTGCTAACCAAATTTTGAGTATGATCATTGTTAGGGACCGAGCTTCGGGAGAAATCGAACTTTCTTAGGAGAAGTACATCCTGAAAGTTTTGGACAAGTTCAACATGGCAAGTGCTAAAGTCTAAATCACACCACTTGGAAGCCATATAAAACTTTCAAAAGAACAAGCCCCAAAGACGAATAACGACAAGGAAGAAATAGCTAAGGTTCCATATGCATTCGTAGTATGCAGTCTGATGTACGTTATGGTGTGCACAAGGCCAGACATTGCACATGCAGTGGGAGTTGTCAGCAGGTTTATATCAAATCCGGGCAAAAAGCATTGTGAAGGAGTCAAAGTGGCTGCTCTGCTACTCAAAGGGAACCTCGAATGCAGCCTTAGTTTACAAAAGGCAGAAGGTAGTCCTTGAGGATTTTTTCCGATGCAGATATGGGGGTTGTGCGGATTCAGGGAAAAAGCACAACTGGTTATGCCTTCACAATTGGAGGAACCGCAGTCACTTGGATGTCTAGATTGTAGAAGAGTGTAGCTCTTTCAACACGGAAGCAGAATACATGGCAGTAGCAAAAGCTAGCAAGGAATTGCTATGGTTGAAGAACTTCCTATCAGAGTTAGGACAAAAATAGGAGGATTGTGTGTTGCATTGTGACAATCAGAGTGCAATTCACCTAGCAAAGAATCTGGCGTTTCACAGCAGGACGAAAAATATCAAGATGAGGTACCACATCATTCGAGAGAAGATAGTCGAATGTATGTTCATCTTGAAGAAATTTTTTGGTGCGAAGAATCCTGCAGATATGTTCACCAAGGTGGTCCCATTGGATAAGTTGAAGTTGTGCATGACTTTGAGCGGGCCTTCCACAGAAGTAAGGTGAAGACATGGAACTAGAGAGAATGGTTAAACTCAGTTGGTTAGACTTGATAGACAGAAGAATCAAGTCCTGATTAGTCTCCAAGTGGGAGCAGGATCGCTCCGGTCCGAGACGAGCAGACTCGCTCCGGTACGAGAGGAGAATCGAGACACTGGTAAAAGGGTTATGCCACTTCCAGTTGAAAGTGTCCATCCGGCAGAAGTACAAAGGATTGTGGGTGTCAGGAAGTTGGTCTGCATAGTATGCTAATTGTACGTTGTTTTCCTGCCACAACATGTTCCTTGTACTGTCACATCATCTGGCCTATGTGTAGAAAGTCAATGTCTAGAAGATCTGTCATATCTTCTCGTTTTCTGCACCTCTCCTTTATATACTCATCTCCCTCTCCAGAATTATCACTACCAGTGTTCTGATTATTGAATGTAGAAAGTACTTGTAATTTTGTATTGCATTCTCATAATAAAATAAAATCTCTCTAGTTCCTGAGTGGATGTAACTTTAACTTGATCTTGCGATCGAGTGAACCACTTAATTCTTTGTGTTGATCTCAGCTTGTTCTTCTTGTATTTCTTGCTGCAAGTTATCATGTGTCGAGTGCTTACCGTCGAGGGTTGTTTGGCTGTATCTTCTTCTTCAGAGGTTGAGTTTACGATCTCGCTTGTTTCTTATCCCAACAATGACTTGAAAGGCAACGTACTTTTCCTCGTGTTCACATTTAGACAACTGTGTTTTTTTTGTTCACATTTGACCAAGTATATACAAATAACATCATTATGACCCACATCCCCTCAACTTTAATTTGCTATGTTAACCCTCGAGTTTTGGAAAACATGATCCATGCCACCTCAATTTTAATTTTGCTTTAATTCATATTCTAAACAATTAACAAAAAATCAATTACATTTGTTAGTACATATAGCAAAGATTACAAATCACAAATAAATAGAAGTCAAACATGCCTTTCATTTGTATTAAGATTTTTTACCAACAAATTTTTATTAAGCATGCAAATATGATGCTGGCCAGAAACAACATATACAGTAGAAAAATAAACATTGTATGACAATTTATCTAGTGTTCTAAACTATCAAAGTATCAAACTATGTCAAATCAACCCCACCAAATCAATACTTTTATGATGATTCATATTCTAGAATAGCACTCTACTTTCAATCCACCTATTATATTTTCAAGGGTGTTTGACTTAGTTTCCACGTTATATGGAGAATTAATGCCATGTAATTCACTTAGATGGAGAATTAATGCCATGTAATTTAGTTTAACTTGTAAACCTACTATAACCGGTCAATACTTTTATTTGTGATTCATAAAAGTATTGAGTTGGTGGGGCTGATTTGGCATAGTTCGATAGCTTAGAAAACTAGAAAAGTGTCATACGATGTTTATTATTCTACTGTGTATGTTGTTACTGGGGCATCATGTTTGCATTTCGAATAAAATTTTGTTGTTAAAAAAACTTAATAGTAGTGAAAACCATTATTTACTTTCATTTATTCGTGATTTTTAATCTTTGTTATATGTATTAGCAAATGTAAATAGTTTTTTTGTTAATTGAATAAGATATAAAACTAAAGAAAACTAAAATTTAGGTGGTGTGGGTCATGTTTTCAAAACTCGAGGATTAACAAAGCAAGACTAAAGTTGAGGGGGTGTGGGTCATAATGGTGTTTTTAATAGACTTAACAAGTTAAATGTTTAAATGTGAACGAAAAAAACATAGTTGCCTAAATGTGAACACATGGAAAAATACGTTACCTTATCAATGCATTAACCCAACCATGTATGCTACCACGTCAGTAGCAACCTACTACAACCGGTCATAATGATGTTTTTTGAACAGACTTAACAAGCTTAATGGTCAAACGTGAATGAAAAATAGTTTCCTAAATGTGAACACGGGGAAAAGTATGTTACCCTCTCCAGTCATTAACCCTTATAGTTATATATGGGAAATTTAAAAGATAACATTGAGGGGATTAATTTAGATTTTATAGGGGTCCAAACATACATTTTCTTTTTCCATTACCTGATGATACTTTAACTATTTCACTCTCCATGTAACATGTACCGTATATCAACTACCATATACTACCTTTTATCTTAAGTCATACAAACATTTTTTTAAACCCCACTGTCGGTTTACCCTTTAAACTTGAGGGTGTGGCCTCAGTAAACACTCGACAAGTCCAATATGGCCTCGGTAACCACACCGTCTCAACCTCGGTGAGTGAAACTCGTCAATCACCAATGATAATAGCTTACCATCTCTTTTTTACATTGTCTCATATTCTCTATGTGCTTATCTTCGTCTTCATGCTCACCCCTTCCCTCGGTAAGCATAGTGGTAAGGTGGCGGTGGTGGTAGAGTGTTGTAAGTTGTGTTGAAGTGTTGGTCTTTAATGGGAAGCCAAAGTCTTTTATACTCAAAATGTATTTTGTATCCGAAGATATTCAACCCCAAAGTCAAATGCAGCTGTCTACCAGCTTGGTGTTTTCTAACATGCATCACGGAATCTGTGTAAGTTAACTTCCTAGGTTGTTGCTACATGTGTATGCTTTTGATTAGTCATAATGATTCACCTGATTCTTGTATAAATATCATGTAAATGGATAGGGTTTGGTATGCTTTTTCAAGTTGTTCTTCATGGGTTGCTCAATACTATTCTAGTAATTCGGAGCACGATCTTTTGTACTAAACTTTAATATCAAATCATTCCACACCATTTCTATTCGGTATCTATGTCTTTGAATGCTTGTGTTATTGTGTTTTAGTTTTTATTTAATCAAATTTATCTATTTAAGTGGCATGAGAGTGGGTTTTCAGTTCTTATCGATTCTTATATATGGATTGTTTCTCAGATCTAAATTCTGCATATTGAAAATCTATTATCAATCAACTCTTGTATTTGATTTAATCATCCTGATTCAATGGTGAATTTCAACAATAACTCATTGATGTTGAATTATGCAAATCAAAGCTCCTATTTTAATTCATGAACATTATGATCAATGGATGGATCGTATTGAAGACTATCTTATCGGAACCCATGAATATTTGTGGCCCTCCATTGTTAAAGACCCATTTTTTAACATTCAAGGAGGATCTGTTTTGGGTAAAGTTGTTGAAAACGAAGTTGTTATTGCAACAAACAAGAAGAAAATCGACAATGATAAATGTTGTATGCGAGAGTTACATAGTGGTCTTCCAGCAGTTGTTTACAATCACATTCGTGAAGCTAAGTTTGTAAAAGAAGTTTGGGATAGACTCAAGATAACGTACAAAGGTACAGTTGTGATGTAAAAGAGCATTATCACCAACACTTTAGAGGAATCTGAATCTATTCAAACCTTCAAGATGTTTAGTGATCTGGATTACAGTCAAGAAAAATATGGTGTAGTGAAAAGTACTCATGAGATAAATATCAAGTTCATGAAAAGTCTAAGAAAATATTGGCAACCATCACATTGATGGTCAAGTCTCTTGAGAACATCGACACCTATTCACTAGGTGTACTTTTCAAACTACTTAAATCACATGAAGGTGATGTCATGTAGAATATGTAAGATCTTTCTAATGTTGGTTCTCTTGCACTTGTCTGTAAGGTTGAGAAATTTGAAAAAGAAACTGATGAAAATGATGAGTAAGTTGTTGATTATGAACTAAACGAAGCTGGTGAAGCAGTTACACTTTACTCTAACAACAATAAGTTTTACAAAAAGTGTTTAGGAAACTACAATCAATTCAAACCTTATAAATCTTTGAAGCTTGTTTCCAAGCCTACTGGATTCATTATAAATCCTAAATTTGAGTATGTTTAGATGTAAGAGAACAAAATACTTGGTAATTATGGCTATGACTGCGATTATTTTTCTAAGAAGAACCATTTGTCCAGAGACTGTATGCTAAAGAAGCATCATGAGAAGAAGGAAAAGGTAAATGATGAAGCCTATTATGCATAGAAGTTAGAAGAAGCCAAGGCCAAAATGAACACTCTAATCCTTGTTGCTTTGAGGTATGATGAAGGTGATGGAACTTATCAGGTATGGTCACTCGGATCAGATGATGAGGAAATGAGGAAACCTATTAACAGTGCTATGTTTTCTACTCACTGGGTGTGGATGCATGACATGAAAGTGATGAAGATGAAGCTGGAACTAAGGATAAGGATGATGGTTCGAATTTATGTCTAATGGCTATGGGTTTTGAAGCTTCTTCCAATGCTCGAAAGACCAATCTAGAGTAGGTATCTCAACTTCTTTTATCTTTTAATATTTTTGAATCGTACTTTACTAATGATTTTAATGAGATTACTTCTAACTATTTCTAAATGAATAAACTTCTTATTTTTGCCAATACTGAAGCAATGGGTGCACAAGACGAGATCACTCGTTTAAGGAATAAAATAGAAGGCATGCCAGAATTTCACCCATAACAATAGGTATTTTGAAGAATCTGGTGGCTTAAGGGACATTACCTAGTAAGACTATGTTAAAGCTCTCCAAACGCAAAGAAAGAAAGCTAACAGTCAAGTCCAATCAACCCGAAATATATGGAGGGATTACATCCAAGATTTTAGGATAATTTTTTACATAAACTTATATAAAAAAGTAGGACTAAGACACCCGAGGATACATGTACTCGAGCTTTGTAACAAACACTACCTTGATTACTCACTCACTTTCTGTAGGCAGCGATCAGTCACACCGGGTTCTTACATCTATCCATACTGGAGGGTCCTAAAAAAGTTAAATTAACAATGGGTAAAACCAATGCTTAGTGAGCACAAAACAACTACACGTTCTATCATATTACATGCAAGCATAATACACGTAAACATGTAACTGAATGTACTTTAAACTCAGTCACCTCACAAAGAGGAATTTTAACTCACACCTCACAAAGAATAACTTTTAGGTGACCCCTCACAAAGAGGAACTTCAAATGACACCTCACAAAGAAGCGACATATCTTTCCTTGCTCCCCCTTCCAGGAACAAGGATAATAAAAATTGATACTACACACAAACGAGCATACACCACATACCACATAATAGCACGTATAGAGTCGTGTAACTCACCCGGTACTGAATGTCTAAACAACTTCACAAGTAAAGACTACTAAGAACTCTCACTTATCACCTACAATCATAAACCATTACCACTACAATCATAAACCAATGCAGACAGCGTTCAAAAAGAAGGGCTAAGAATAGAGGATGTACTGGTCAGGATTGCGGTCTTGCTTCTTGTAAGAGATACAGTATGTTGATAACCAATAGGTTTCCAAAACTATCATTATCTGTTGATGTGTTTGACTTTCTAATCTTGCATTTATGTTAATCAGGTAAAATAATTCTTCGGAGTATCAAATTGGTCCCTTTTTTACAAAATACATTGTATATAAGTATCTAGGGTTAAGAGGTTTGAAATTTTGGAAGGAGGAACATGATCGGATCCTATTGTGTGTTGTCTTATAGTGAGCTCAATAATTTGATTATAATTTGTAATTATAAGATGTCTCGATTGTTGGT